>CM061539.1:16352500-16865000 GCA_030864215.1 Capsicum pubescens
CCACTTCCCTTTGATTTATATTATTTTAGTGCATTGGGGACAGTACTCAGTTTTTAGTTGGGGGTGGGCATACCATGTTTCGCGAGTTTTTATTGCCGTGATTTTTTTCTGTCGGTTGTGGTATAGCTACAGAATTGACATGTCTAGGATAATTTATGTATTATTGTGTTTTGTATTATATTTATTTGTGTAATTAGGAGATTTTTAAGTAGTTAGGGAAGAAGTCATGTTTTTCATTGATTTCTTAGAAAAATAATACCCCTCTAAAATTTGTGTTTTAGAACTGTGTGAGTGTATTATGTGTTAACATTATGGATCTTATTGTGCCATTAGGATCAGGGACATGATAATGTAATACCCCGAGTTTTCATGTTATAAACCTCTCATCTTTTTCTCATGAGATCAGATCTAGCGTAAAGCAATGGTTACTCATAAGTTGACACTCTCATTTCTATCTTATCCATATAGCTATTTTCATGAGAATTCATGCACTCACAGATCAGTTCGGTAGCTCATTATGTTCAATATTAAGTGATTCAATTTATTTTAGTTGTGCATGATAGCGTATAGCATCAGAATCCGCAATGTTTTTAGCTTAATTAGCCACATTCGAGGATGAATGTTTTCAAGGGGGAGATAATGTAATACCCCATATTTTTGTGCTAGTATTCTAACCGTTGTTCCTATGCGTCTAAGCTCTAATCCAAATGATTTCCATGTGAATATAAGTTTAACGATCATCATCATAGTCTATGAAGTGGTTTAGAGGTGAAAAATGTTCATGGCAATGACTTTGAACAAAGCTAAGATCATTTGATTCGTCCAACATTTGGTGTTTGATTCTACAAGGGTCTACTTTAAACATATATAACTTTTTATATACATGGAATTTTTAAGCACAAGACAAACCAAATTGTAGATAATTGAATTATCTTTCCAACGATACCAATTTTACAAAAATCCGATAACCGAGTAAAAAGTTATGCCATTTTCCGTGTGACGCACTAAGACGATGCGATCTTGACGCGTCGCGTTGACTTTTCCTCGACCTGAAAAACTGATGGGGATCCAAAGCTATTTTGCATGCTAATTCAATTCCAAAAGGGCCTAGGGTCACTTTAGACAATTTCCCCCACCCTTATTCCGTCTAAACAAAAAATCAAAGCCTATTACAAGAGTTTTAGATAAAATTTCATCAACTTTCTCCCAAAAGAAAAACTATAAGTTCAACATTCATCTCCAAGAAACTCAAGATTCCACTATGCTTTTTCCAAATTGTTGCAAGATTTAAGATCTCTAGACGAAGAGCTTCAACAATCTTCATTCAAGAGTGCAATTAGAGTCTCAAAAAGAAAGCTTGTACATCTAGTTCATCATCTAAGGTATGTGGGGTTTCAACAAGGACAATACTTTCGTCCTGTGCGCAAAACTTATTTTAGATTACAAATTACTGACTTTTATGTGATTTTCCATGGAATTGAAGTTAGGGTTTATATCCAATTTGTATTGTTTGAAGATTATGAGATTTCAAGCGATTGAATGTTGAATTACATGACTATTTTCATATATTTATGCATGTAATGCAATTTTCCAGATTTTTCCTAATTAAGTTTAAGCATGATATTGAGATTCTTGATCTTATTACTTTGATGGTATTGAAGTATTTTCATGAAGCATGTTGAGCATGATGTTTTGCTACAAATTTGAATGTTTATACATGAATTCTAAATTAGGATTCATAACCATTATTACTATTTACAAGATTATGAGTTTTGAGAGATTTTGAAGATAAATTTCATGTCTATTCTCATATTTTCATACCTATTGTAGAAATTTTCAGATTTTGAGTTAAATTATTATTTAGTTCATTGACAAGCATGATTATTATGATGTTTTGACATAAGTTTGAAGCATGGGCTTTAAGCCCTAAGATTGAGTTTAGATATTTCAAGAAGCTTATATTTTTAGTATGCTTTGATAAGCAAGTTTTGATCTTTTGATCCTCATGTGAGTTTTGGAATCCACTTTACAGAGTTATTCATATAATGCTAAATACATAACTGGTTTCCTAATAAAATCTTATGCGAGTTTTAATGTGGATTTTCACGAGATGAGCGTTGCTAATTAAAGGTAGTAGTATTTAGCACCAAGTTGGGTAAGTTACTACGGTTTCATACCCTAGAACTATGTGCCACCGTAGGATTGAGATTTATTGGCCCGAGGCCGAGATAGTGATCACTGAGTTAAGGTTATATCCCTATTAAGAGTATGATGCCTCACCCTAATGTGAGGTTTATTCCTTAGGAGGATAAAACGTTGGACTCCATGTAGCTCGCATGGTGTATGTCGGTTAAGAGAGCCTCCCTGCTAGTAAAAGTAAATAAACAGCTTTTGAGTATTTTCCCTACTAGTTAAGAAAAGCTTTTGAAAGTATCCGCTTAAGATCAAAGTATTTTCCCTTTTAGATAAGTTATTTCTTTTCTACCAGTAAAGAAAAGTTTTAAAAGTAATTTCCCTAAAGATTTTAGAAACTAAGTGTAAAGGCTCACCAACTTATTCAGATATTGATTCACTTGTGATTTCAGTTACAGACATACAACTTTTAGTTTTCAGACATAAAAAGGTGAGCCCTTTTCACTTAGCCTATATGATTTGAGAATGAGTACAAAATATAGATTTCAGAACTAAGTGAAATGGGTTATGAGATTTGGATTAAATGTTTTACTATTCCTGATTTGTGCATTTAGATTTTAGAATTACTCTAGCTATGTTAGTCATTTACATTTAGCATGCATGCGTTTATAAATTATGATGATGAGATAATGTTTTACTTATGCATTACACCCTCATATACTCAGTACATCCTCAAAGTACTGATCCACATATATGTCTATGTGCTACATTATCTCATAATGTAGCTACAAGTTACTTTCAGACTCAGACAGTTGTAGATTGTAGACTGTGAGATGAAAAGTCCTACTTCAGGGACTTCAGTTACACTTATTTAGATTCTTTACTTTCTCATTCATACGTATTGATTAGCGATAGTTGAAGTAGCTTCCCAGTTTTCTATAGTCAGTATTAGTAGAGGCTTTATAGATAGACAGTAGTGTGAATATATTCAGTTTCAGTTTTCTTTGTAAAAGCAAAGTTGTAATAATCTGAATTCAATTTTTTATTTAACAAATTTCATAAAAAAGTTATCTTCCACTAATTTTGTATAGTTTTAGCTATTTTATTCAGTTGCTTAAGAGTTATGCCAGTAGAAGGGTTAGCTTGGGGTCACTTATGATCCTAAGCACCGTGTGATATCTCGGAATGTATTTTCGGGGTGTTACAAACTTAGTATTAGAGCCAGGTTCAAGGGTCCTAGGGTGTCTATGAAGTCGTGTCTAGTAGAGTCTTGTAGAATGATACGGAGATGTCTGTACTTTTTTTAAGAGGCTACAGGGCATTTAAGAAAAGTTTTCTTTCTTTCCTACTCTAGATCGTGCAGTAAAGTTTTCCTCTCAGAATCTCCTTTCTACTCGTGTATCACCCTAAAATTTCCTCATTCTATGTATTATTCTTGAGATAGCATAATTAGCAACTTCTAGTTCCTCCCCAGATAATGCTCTCAGATTCACTAGCAGAAATCTCAAAAGTCACTCAAAAGAGTCTTGAGAGGAGCTCTCTAGTGAGTCATAAATCCCTCAAGTTAAAAGTTTATTTCCTCATTCTTATGAGATATTCGGTTAAGATAGAGTAAGATATGTATCCAGATTCCTCATTAGCCTTCCAATAAAGATAGTACTCAATAGAGGAGATAGTGTGACTATAGATTATTGAATAGAGTTTGTATTCATGAGATATTAAAACCTAGAGTGTTATGATTCATAAGTATATTGAATCTTCTTATAGTTAGAAGTGTGGGTTTAGAAGTGTAGTGACAAGAAGGGTAGAAAGAGCGATTTATTGAATATGTATATAGCTGAATTTTTGCATATGGTTGAGTTAGTAATGAAGTGATATGTCCTTGTGTGTTAGTTTAGTGGAATGTAGAGAAGGAGTTATTAGTAAAGAGAATTGTTGTTTGCTTGATGTATGAAAAGAATTATTCATGATATTTATTGTGTTAGAAAAGTATAGGTTATTGATGAAAGTACTTGTTGGTTGAGTGTTATTAATTTAGGCTTCCCTTGAGGTTGGAAAAAGGAGTTTAGTTGAAACTTATAGAACTATAAAAGAAGTTTAGATGTATAGATGGGTGAATAGTAGTAATGGGTAGAGGGAGGGTGTGATATTGGATTGTAAATAAGATAGGCCATGCGATTTTGATCGATTATTTTTATTTAAGGGTTTAGTGGACTAGTGTTCTTGATGTCTTATTTTATAGCTTTCGAGTGAGAATGGTGTTGAGGTTGGGTTATAAATCATGTTTAGCATTTGACGTTAAGTTTGAATAGCGGATGATCATAAAGGGGAGAATAATGATTTTTTGGTTATTGATGCTAGTTTTATGAAGGTGATCTAGTAGGCTTGAACAGTGTATGCAAGAGTGTAAGTGCATGTATTTGAAATTAAGTATGATGTAGAGGTGTGCCCAAGGTGATATGGGGCTGTATTATTCTCGAAGTTTGCTAAGTTTTGTGTGTGGTTAGTAGTACCTTTAAGTTTCTAAGTGAAAGGAGGCTAGTGAAATAGTATATGGTGTTCTTAATATCTAAGTTAAGGGAGTATGATTGATAATGTTGCGACTTTTGATATAATCTTAATTCTCATGGATTAGAAATATAATTATAAAAGTGTGATCTTGGTAGGCTATGAATATGTGTTTATAGATGTAGGTATGTTTGCAAATGAGGGTGTAAGTTTTTTATGATGATTATTGAAGCTAGAAAGTTAAGGATGGTACATGAAAGGGTTGTTTAAGAATGAAGTCAGTAATTTCGAAATATAGTTTATTCTTGTGAGTTTAGAATTTATATGTAGACATTAGAATGATGAAATTATGGCTATGGATTAGACCAAAAGCTTAGAATATTAGCTCTGACCAAAGGGGGATATGGTAGAGTGAAAAAACAAATCAAGTTTTGAGAATTAGATTGTGATACATGTCAATAAGAGTTATGATGAGATAGTGATCCCTTCTTACTCTAGAGTATTCCTTGGATTTCAGTCATTATATCACCAAATCCATGCCTTGCGTGATAGACCTATGCCACATGCCAATGCTTATACACATCATGAATGCTTAAGTCTATTCTCAGTTTCTAGTAATCAAGTAACATCTTCACTCTGTGATTCGAGTTATACCTTATGAATCAATGAACTGCAGTCTTATACTGGGTTGCTCATGATAAGTATGAACTCATGTTTCAAAGTATGGTCAATTTTTCGAAACTCATGATCCTAGTACAATCCAGTTTATATCATGTATATCCTCAATTCAGATCTCTTTGATGAATCCATGATGTTGATCCTCTATTCGTCAGGCCTCAGTTAAGTGTCAAGTTAAGTATAGTATCCTTCCATGCTTCAAGGTCTCATGTTCTAACCTTTCAGTGACTCCTTCTTATATAATAATAGTGGTGATGAGTAATTGTGTTGATGGGAGAGATTAAGTGTTTTTTATTGATGAAAGATCATTGTATGCTTGATTTAGCTAAGGCCATAAGTGTGAAGTAATATTGAGGCCAAGTCCTTGATAAATGTTGTGGTTAGTTGAAATTGGTGTGTGTATGTTCTTGGAGTAGTGCGTAGGAGTTGTTGTGATAGAGGGTCAGAGAATATGAGGAGTGTGCTATTATGGGTGTTTGTTTAGAGGTTCATACATGGTTATAACAATAGGCTTGAATGTCGTGTTGGTGTATGAGTGGATGAATGTGGTGCGCATTAGTTTCCAACCTTCCTGACCTTAGAATGTATATCCATAAGTAAAATCATGATCGGGGTTATCAATAGCACATCTTATGTAAGTTTAACATTTTTTGGGTAAGGTTTGATGGTAAAAATAGTAAGGTAACGTGATATGGCCGCAACGCGTCGTGTGTCGCGTTGGTAGGGGGCAACGCGACGTGTCTCATATCGTGTTGGTTGTTCAGTTCAGTTATGGGGTTATATGTAGTACCTCAAAATTTTAAGTTAGGCTTGACAATGGTGAGAGGACTTAGTTTAGTTTAGACCTTAGTAGATAGGTTTATCAATGCCCATGTGAGAATTAAAAGTTGAATCAAGGGAGTATGGTATTTAATGGGAATAGTATAGTCAGGGAGTATTCGAGAAGAGTTGCTAAGTTTGAAAGTAAGGAGTTGCATTGCCTAAGGCCTATAAATTCTATCCTAGCTTATAATGTATATGTATATGTCTACGTTCCAAGCTATAGAGTTGTATCAAAGTTGTGATTTCCCTAGTAGGATGTCTTGTTCAGATCATGCCCAAAATTCACTGCTCCCTAATATAGTTAGAACTTCCTAAAAGAGTATTGAAGAAATACCTTATTTGGGTGTGAGTATTCTGTATGAATTAGTCCGTGTAGCCAGCAGTCCAGTTTAACAGTCAGACAAACAAATTTCTATAGTTTTCCAATTTTCGGTTTAGTCTAGTTTTACTACATGAAGTTTCCTGAGTATGTCCATTCCAAGAGGTCATGAGTTTGCATCCATGTAAATTATGAAGTTAGTTCAGCACACGCATCATACATCAGTTTCAGTTTCGGATATTAAAGTCATAATTCAGTTCGTGAGTATCCTGTGTATCATCTCAATCATTTCCTAGTATTTCAACCAAATCTGTAACATTCGGGGACGAACGATCCCAATAGGGGGATATTGTAATACCCTGAGTTTTCATGTTATAAAGCTCTCATCTTTTTCTCATGAGATCAGATCCAGCATAAAGCAATGGTTACTCATAAGTTGACACTCTCGTTTCTATCTTAGCTATATAGCTATTTGCATAAGAATTCATGCACTCACAGATCAGTTTAGTAGCTCATTATGTTCAAGATTCAGTGATTCAGTTTATTTTAGTTGTGCATAATAGCGTATAGCATCAGAATCCTCAATGTTTTCAGCTTAATTAGCCACATTCAAGGATGAATATTTCCAAGGTGGAGATAATGTAATAATCCATATTTTTGTGCTAGAATTCTAACCATTGTACCTGTGCGTCTAAGCTCTAATCCAAATGATTTCCATGTGAATATAAGTTTCACGATCATTATCATATTCTATGAAATGGTTCAGAGGTGAAAAATTTTCATAGCAATGACTTTGAACAAAGTTGAGCTAAGATCATTTGATTTGTCCAACATTTGGTGTTTGATTCTACAAGAGTCTACTTTAAACTTGTATAACTTTTTATATACATCAAATTTTTAAGATCAAGACCCACCAAATTGTAGACAATGGAATTATCTTTCCAACGATACCAATTTCGCAAAAATCTGATAACCGAGTAAAAAGTAATGCCATTTCCCGTGTGAGGCAGTAAACCGACGCTATCTTGACGTATCGCGTCGACTTTGCTCGACATGAAAAAATGACACGGATCCAAAGCTATTTTGCGTGCTAATTCATTCCCAAAAGGGCCTAGGGTCACTTTCGTCAATTTTTCCCACCCTTATTCCGTCTAAACACAAAATCAAAGCCTATTACAAGAACTTTACGCAAAATTTCATCAACTTTCTCCCAATTGAAAAATCCTACGCTCAACATTCATCTCCAAGAAACTCAAGATTCCACCGTCCTTTTTCCAAATTGATGCAAGATATAAGATCTCTAGACCAAAAGCTTCAAGAATCTTCATTCAAGAGTGCAAGTAGAGTCTCAAAAAGCAAGATTGTACATCTAGTTCATCATCTAAGGTATGTGGGTTTTCAACAAGGATAATTCTTTCGTCCTTGTGCCCAAAACTTGTTTTAGATTATAAATTACTGAATTTTATGTGATTTTCCATGGAATTGAAGTTAGGCTTTATACCCAATTTGTATTGTTTAAAGATTATGAGATTTCAATTGATTGAATGTTGAGTTACATGACTATTTCCATATATTTATGCATGTAATGCGATTTTCCAGATTTTTCCTAATTAAGTTTAAGCATGATATTGATATTCTCGATCTTATTATTTTGATGGTATTGAAGTATTTTCATGAAGCATGTTGAGCATGATGTTTTGCTATAAATTTGAATGTTTATACGTGAATTCTAAATTGAGATTCATACCCATTATTAATATTTACAAGATTATAAGTTTTGAGAGATTTTGAAGATAAATTTCATGTCTATTCTCATATTTTCATACCTATTGTAGAAATTTTCAGATTTTGAGTTAAATTATTATTATGTTAATTGACAAGCATGATTATTATGATGTTTTGACATGAGTTTGAAGCATGTGCTTTAAGCCCTAAAATTAAGTTTTGATATTTCAAGAACCTTATATTTTTAGTATGCTTTGATAAGCAAGATTTAATCTTTTGATCCTCATATGAGTTTTGGAATTCACTTTACAGAGTTATTCATATAATGTTAAATGCATAACTGGTTTCCTAATAAAATCTTATGCGAGTTTTAATGTAGATTTCCACGAGATGAGCATAGCTAATTAATGGGAGTAGTATTTAGCACTGAATTGGGTAAGTTACTACGGTTTCATACCCTTGAATTATGTGCCACAGTAGGATTGAGATTTATTGGCCCGAGGCCGAGATAGTGATCACTAAGTCGAGGTTATACTCCCTAGCAAGAGTATGATGCCTCTTCCCAATGTGAGGTTTCTTCCTTTGGAGGAAAAAACGTTGAACTCCATGTAGCTCGCATGGTGTATGTCGGTTAAGAGAACCTCCCTGTGATAACGCTCAATCTACAGCTCTCGTAGGAGTGTAAAGCGGTCGTTAGCAAATATAGAACCCAACCTGGGTTGGGTATCGATCCCACAGGGAATAGCTTGGTCAACAAGTAAGCAACGATTACTAGACTTTTAGTACAAGTCTCATAAGAGGGGGGGAGTCTTGTCGTGCAAGTAATGTAACAAAATAATAGAGTGAAAACTGAAAATAGCAAAGTAAAAAGAAAGAATGTTTAGTAGGTTGTGAAACAATGAGAATTGAGGAGTTGGGGTTATGTCCACCTTCTGAGTTATACGTCTCTATTTACTATGAGTGTGTTGAATTCAGACATGCATGTGCTTATAGAGAATTGTATTCGATGGTAAATCCAGGCGTCTTTCGACCTATTCGAGGATTATTTCACTTTAACTCTTTCGAGCTTAAAGCGTGTCTAACGGTACGAATTCTCCAAGAGGTTAATCCAGTTACGGCACTAACTTTTTAATAGGGGATGGGACCCTACTACCTTGACATTATCTCTTTTCCAGACAGATAACCTTTCTTTCGAACAAGTTAAATGTTATACTGGCGTATTCTTGCGTTTGCAACCACAAAGAATTTAGATTAAGATGAAGAGAATAATGATATAAGCAACATACGTGTCACGAACTCACAATCTCACAGCAATAGATAGTATCTCATTCGGCTTCTATAACCCCAACAGAGAAGTTTAGTTACCCATGAATGCGAAGGAAATCACAATTGACATTGTTGTTATACCACAATAAAGATTTCACGTTTGTACTGGTGTGGTAGGCGTTAGGCGTGAATCCCTTAGCAAAGTAACGTTTCTCTTGTTGTGGAATTTAAGAATAGATGAATAGAAGAAGAAAAATAGAATTAATTCGGAATTGAAAGGTAGAATTCGAAGTTGAGAAGTAAGATGAGAAGTAAGATGAGAAGTAAGATGAGAAGTAATAAAATCTCTAGCAAAATAGGGTATTTATAATACCCATATCCTATTCCTACTAAGCTAATGAAATGCTTAACCAAATCCTACTAAGCTAATGAAATACTTAACCCAATTGTACTAGGTTAATGTATCATTATCCTAATCCTAACAAGCTAATGTAATACTTAACCCAATTGTACTAGGTTAATGTATCATTATCCTAATCCTAATAAGTTACTGCTAGTCCCCAAAGTCTTCAGAAATGTTGTTTTAGCCCGGGACAGAATTTCCATGCGCCATCTTTAGTCCTTGGCGTCCAAGATTGGCTTTTCTCCTTTCGTGAAGCTTTCTTTGGCGTCAAGTTATCCATAAAATGCTGAATTCTGCATCATTTATACCTGAAACTTTGCTAATCATGTTTGTTAGCTCACTTACAGGAAAAAGGACTAAAAGTGCATGAAATATATAATTTGTTCTCAAAACTAGGCTACAATATGGGCAAAATATAGTGCTATAGGTGTGTAAATTCGCCTATCATCAACACCCCACACTTAAAGCTTTGTTCGTCCTCGAACAAAATATCATGTCCCTCTAAACATCAACTTAGGGTTTCACAGCAACAACATAAAATATTCGTCAAGACAAACACAACAATTATCAACAAAGAGTGGTTTTCCGATCATTAGTAGAGACCATTTAGCCTCCAACATAGACTCGTGATGGTGGTCAACTCATATTCAAAAGTTAAGGTACAAAGAATCATACACAACTACCCAAAACTCATCAACCATGTGTGTCTCACAATATATTACCCATAATCACTCACAAGTATAGCATATTTTTCAAACATGGGTATCAAAATATCCTTGCTCTCGCTCTCACAAAGAATTCATATGCAGCAACTGATGACCATAGGCTTGCCCTTAGTGTAATGCTCCACTAAATGTCAGAATGCTAAGCTTAGAATCAAATAGGTCTTTTGATGGTTGTAATGTAGGCTAAGGGACAGGTAGGACTATTTTGGCCAGAAATAGTGACTATGTTCCTAAGCGTTTAAATACATCACATTGTGTCATTAACACTTTTCTTTTTAACAACCTTTCTTTCATTTATTCTACCACCCTTTTTCTCCTCTTTTGTTTTTCGATTTTAAACATGACTAACTTTTCAGTTTTTTTTCTTCCTTTTTCTTTTCATAACATACCTCTTATGATAGCACTTCTTTTTTCATAGAAATTTCAAGCACCAATGCATTCTAAAGCATCGTACTCACCCAATTTCCTCTTATTTTGTCACATGACTTTTTCACTTTAAAGCGCTTAGGAATTTGGATCAAATTATGGTCTTGAAAAAAATGGATTAGGCTTACATACGAGGTTTGTCAAAGAAAATAGGCTAAAGGCTCAAAAGGGTTAACTAGGATAATGTCCATGGGTAGGTAAAAATGAAGGTAAACAAATATAGGTTGCCAAAGAAATGCCTAAATCATCTCCTAAACTTACACTCCTTATTTTCGCTTTACATACATACCAGGCAAGTTCTAGCATCAGCCACAAGCACAGAATATACTATTAGCTCACACACACAAGGCACATGGTCGGCTTTATTGGGAGTAGTATAGACTCTTGACAAAACAGATGAAGGAATTAAACCAAACAATATCACATAGTGAGTCACAATTAGAGCCTAAACGTCTTAATAGTCATGATTTTAGCACAAACTCTTGTCATAATCTCATGCTGCCTATTAGAATAATTTCATGCGAAGTTAAAAAATTTTGCTACTAAAAATGAAAAAAAAATGAAACAAAAACAAAGCAAACAAACATAGATGCGAGTAGAGAAGTATAGCATGCAATACCACCACCCCACACTTATTCGGGACACTGTCCTCAGTAGAAAATAAATACGAAGAACCTGGTCAGTCGGACTCGTCCTCTATGTCGGGGGTCATACCCCCTTCGTCGGAGTCGTCGTCATCAGAATTCTCCTCCATGTCAGAGTCTGGCATTCGTCGATCATCATCGGTCGGCACATCATCATCGAGAGGTTCCTCAAAGTATGTACCTACTCCACACATCTCCCGTGCATTAATATTCATTGGATAGTCATGGTCCAGCTGTTGGAGCTCTGCAGCAGTGGGAACATGACCTCCACTCATCATTGTAAACCTCATCATGCCGTACATATGGCGGGAGAAACTCTCATCCCAAGCATGTCTCTCTGCTGTAGTAAGGTTGGTTCCATGTGTTGATTCAGCATCTTTGACCTTTGTAAGGTCAACCTTCTTCGGATTGTGTGGGAGTTTATGGTCAGCTGGTTCCTCTTCGATGTCTTCATTCCTCAAGATTGCAGTCAATAGATTTCCGAAGCTGAAATAGGATCGCTTGTGTAGCCTAGCCTTCCGCATTGTAGATCAGATGATTACCCCAATGTTGATAGGGATATTCGTCATCATTGCGTATACTAAGCACACTCTATCTCTTGTTATTTTTGTGTATTGCATCCCTGGAATGAGGCAACAGTTGACCATGCGTAACCATATCCTTGCTTCCCTATTCAAAGAAGCATATGGGAAAGTGTTGTGTCGACCAGTGTCCTTGTGTCTACTCCAGCGTGCCATGGATCTTGTTCCATAGAGTGTGTGTCAAATTTCTCTATAAGAAGGTCTGTTGTACAGCTCTTTGAATGGTGCTGGATCTACTGAAGGCAAGCCAAGAAAGGAGTTGAAGAAATCCGCATTGAGTTGTAACACTTGGCCCCGAATCTTGACTTCGCTGCCTGTGGTTTTCGGCGACCAGTTGGCATAAAACTCTCTTGTCAAATCAAGATTACATTCTCCCATGTCGCGGAAGATGAAATCCAGATTTAATGCCATGATCTTCGCCAACATGTGCGGCTCCTTCTTCGCTAGGCTTTCCTTGTTTATCAAGTCGACATGAGCATATTTTCTTTCCTTGTTGTTCCTATACCATTCCTTGGCTTCCTCCTCAAGAACCCATTTGATTCCAAACATTCGGTGTGGTAATTGCATTGAGGATGATTCTCCTTGCTCCTTGCGGCCTCTTTTCTTGCCCTTTTGGGAAGTGGTAGCCTTGTCCTTGCCTTGTCTCGCTTTGGGTGCCATTGTACCTGAGACTTGAAATAGAGTTCACGTTAGCACAATCTCAATGGATACAATCTATACATAAGTAGTAGGGGTACCACCCCACACTTAGTTTTTTGGTACGAATTAGTGAAGTGAAAGTGGTCGATTACTTAGACTTCATCGACATACGTTGTAGGAGCTATATTCCAACAAGAAAATCAGAGATGTATTACTTCTTGCAACCTTTGCAATACTTTCATGTTTAGGTATATCAAGACTTCTACATAGGGATTACATCATGGTATAATCACAATCGCCTATGTCGGTGGACAACTATAAGTCTTATTCCGATGAACGGGACATTCTAACATGTAAGTATTCAAGTGACAAGAGTATGCAATGTTCATGACTGTAGAAATTCCGCAAGTAGCATAACAATGCATCAAAATGAAATTCAAGTCGGAAACAAGTTAAGAGTATCCTAACGTTCATGTTCACTCACTTGGTTTCGTATCAACAATTCAAACACATTAACATCACCAATATTTCTTCAAGATGTAGCAATTCATAATAGACATAGCAACGTAGCACTTATGAAAAAGTAGATGAAGAACAAAAGAGTACTTACGTGATTGAAGCCTTTGGAGATGTTCTTGTGAAGTGGGAGAGCAAAAAGAAAATTTTTGAGATGATTTGGAGAGTATGTGCGGCGCCTAGGTCAAGTTTTCAATGTGTTTATGTTTTAAGACTAAGTCTCCTTTATATAGGAAAAGAATGGGTCGGGTTTTCACCCATTTAAAATCGGTTTTGGAGACAAAAAGTGACCATAGGCGGCGCCTTTAGCTTCGCCTATAGTGACCATAGGCGGCGCCTAGTGCAATGCCTTTAGTTAGCATAGGCGGCGCCTAGTGCAATGCCTTTAGTGACCATAGGTGGCGCCTTTAGCATGGCATATGAGATTCAGAGACCAAATGCTATAGCATAGGCGGCGCCTATGCTATGGCATACTTGAGCATGGGCGGCGCCTATGCTATAGCACACTAGATTCCGAGACCTTGGGCTATAGTATAGGCCATGCCTTGTTCGTGGCCTAGTTTTACCTAGGCCTAGCCTTGGTCGATGCCTAATTTGTCATGAGTAATGCTCAATCCATAGCCTTATGCATCTTAATTCCTAACTTACCACCTTTACCATGCAATACGTCCAAATCGAACTTTGAAACCAATCTCCTCGTTTTACACCTCTTGCACCTATATTTGCTCAAAAACACTAAAAATAATTAGAACGATGGGTTGCCTCCCATCACGCGCCTTAGTTTTTGTCGTGGCACGACTCTTATTTTTGGATTTTTATTTATCAAAAGCAAGACACATACTAGAACGAAATGAAAAATGAAAAACGATAAACGATAAACGATGGGTTGCCTCCCATCTAGCGCTTGATTTATTGTCGCAGCACGACATAGTTACCTCGAGTACTTAGACTTCGTCGAGATAAGTGATGGCCATGAATTTTATCGAATCAAGAGGACCGATATAAGGTTTCACACGTTGGCCATTCACTTTAAAGATAACACCATTATTATCTTCCAATTCAACTACTCCAGACGAGTAGACTTGGATAACTTTGTATGGACCACACCACTTGGATTTTAACTTACCTGGGAAGAGCTTCAATCTGGAGTTGAAGAGAAGTACCATATCATCCTTTTGAAAGTTTCGACGAACAACCTGTTGATCATGATACTTTTTCATCCGCTCCTTGTATAGGTCTGATCTTTCATAAGCATGGAGACGGAATTCATCCATCTCGTTCAGTTGCTCCATCCTCAGCTTCATTGCATCATCCCAATTCAAGTTCAATCGCTTCAGTGCCCACAATGCCTTGTGCTCGAGATCAATGGGTAAGTGACAAGCCTTCCCATAAACTAGTTGATAAGGGGACATGCCAATTGGCGTTTTGAATGCAGTCCTGTACGCCCATAGTGCATCGTCCAACTTCCGAGACCAATCCTTCCTATTAGCATTTACCGTCTTCGCAAGGATTTGCTTGATCTCTCGATTGGAAACCTCTACCTGTCCACTAGTTTGTGGGTGATAAGGCGTGGCTACCTTATGTTTCTTGACACCATATTTTGCCAACACAGACTTGAATAGCTTGTTGCAAAAGTGAGATCCTCCATCGCTTATGATAGTACGTGGTACTCCAAAGCGAGAGAAGATATTTCTCTTCAAGAACGCTACAAAACGCTTTCCCTCATTGTCGGCCAATGCTACAGCTTCAACCCATTTCGAGACATAATCCAAAGCAACTAAGATGTACTTCATTCCGAACGAATTTATGAATGGACCCATGAAATCAACACCCCATACGTCAAAGAGCTCTACTTCAAGGATTTTCGTCATGGGCATCTCATGGTGTTTTGAAATAGAACCTTGTCGCTGACATTGGTTGCATCTTCTAACAAAGTAATGAGCATCTCTAAATATTGAAGGCCAATAGTATCCGCTTTGCAATACCTTTCTTGCTGTCCGATTACCTGCGTGATGTCCCCCAACTTGGGAAGTGTGGCATGCTTCCAATATATTTGGCACCTCTTCATAGGATATACATCGTTGGATAACACCATCCGCGCATCGATGAAAAAAATATGGCTCATCCCAAAAGTAGTGTTGTACATCATGCATAAACTTCCTCTTTTGATGGTAAGATAAATTTGTAGGTATCATATTACTCACCATAAAGTTTTCAAAGTCGGCATACCATGGTAACTCTTCTATTATCATGGCTAAGATCTCCTCATCAGGGAATGCATCATCAATCTCGATTTCAGGTTGCGCCACATGCTCGTTCTCGAGTCTAGAGAGATGGTCGGCCACTTGGTTCTCGCAACCTCTTCTATCTTTAACTTCGAAATCAAACTCTTGCAGCAGCAATACCCATCGAATTAGTCTTGGTTTTGCATCCTTCTTTGTCATTAGATACCTAAGAGCTGCATGGTCTGTATGAACGATCACCTTAGTACCCAATAGGTAGGCACGAAACTTTTCAAACGCATACACAACCGCTAGGAGCTCTTGTTCAGTCACAGTGTAGTTCCTTTGGGCTTCATTTAGGACCTTACTCGCATAGTAGATAGGATGAAATAGCTTCTACTTTCTCTGACCAAGTACAGCACCAACGGCTACACCACTAGCATCACACATGACCTCGAACGGGAGAGACCAATCTGGTGCTACCATGATTGGGGCTTTAATGAGTTTTCCTTTGAGGCATTCGAATGCCTTCAAGCAATCGTCATTGAAGTCAAACTTCGCATCTTTCTCCAAGAGTTTGCACAATGGACTAGCAATTTTGGAGAAGTCTTTGATGAACCGACGATAGAAACCTGCATGGCCGAGAAAACTACGAACACCCTTCACCGAAATTGGAGGCGGTAGCTTCTCAATGACTTCAATTTTTGCTCGATCAACCTCAATTCCTCTTTCGGAGATTTTGTGCCCAAGAACAATACCTTTTTTTACCATGAAGTGGCACTTTTCCCAATTCAGCACTAGGTTGAATTCTACACATCTTTGCAATGCCATACTTAGGTTTGTCAAGCACGCTTCAAAAGTCTCACCAACAACTGAAAAATCGTCCATGAATACCTCCAAAGTGTCTTCAACCATATCAGAAAAAATGGACATCATACAGCGTTGAAAGGTGGCTGGTGCGTTACATAGCCCGAATGGCATACACTTGAAGGCAAACGTACCATATGGGCATGTAAATGTTGTCTTCTCTTGGTCTTCGGGAGCAATACAAATCTGATTATAGCTTGAATACCCGTCTAAGAAACAAAACCATCCTTTCCCCGCTAATCGATCTAGCATTTAATCCATAAATGGCATTGAAAAGTGATCTTTGAGTGTCCAAGAATTCAGCTTCCGGTAGTCCATGCATACTCTCCATCCAGTGATGGGTCTGAGTGGAATAAGTTCATTTTTCTCATTCGCGACCACCGTCATACCTCCTTTCTTGGGAACACATTGTACCGGGCTTACCCATGTACTATCAGAGATTGGATACACAACCCCTGCGTCTAACCACTTGATAATTTCTTTCTTCACCACTTCTTGCATAGGTGGGTTTAGACGTCTTTGATGCTCAATGGTTGGTTTGCAATTTTCTTCAAGCTGAATCTTGTGAGTACAAATCCCAGGTGGAATACCAATAATATCCGCAATGGTCCATCCAATGGCTCTAATATACTTCCGTAGAATAGTAATAAGAGCTGCAACTTGTTGCTCACCCAAATCTGCTTCCACAATGACTGGAAGTGTGCTTCCGCTTCCCTAGAATGCATACTTTAAATGACTTGGCAGCTCCTTTAATTCTAACGTGGGTGGCTCTTCAATAGATGGCTTAGCTGGTGGTGTGGGTCGATTTTTGAGATCAAGGTCCATCTTCTTGGGAGCATAGCGATATGTCCCTAATCCTGATAGAGCACAAATAGCTTCTTTGCAATTTTTAGCATCCTTACTCTCTCCATTCATGAGCACAACCGCCAAAGGGTCAGCAATGATTTGCTCTTCTTTAAGTAATTCTTTCGGATCATCAAGGAAAACATCAGCCACCGAGAATACACTCGGATCTTTGGGTTGCTTAATTGATTTGCAAACATCAAAGCGAACCACTTCGTTATTTATTCGGAATGAAAGCTCATTAGCTCTCAAATCAATGAGCACACTTCCTGTAGCAAGGAAAGGGCGTCCCAAGATTATGGGAACCTCTGAGTCCGCTTCACAATCCAAAATAACAAAGTCTGTTGGAAAGATGAATGAAGAAACCTTTACCAAGACATCACATAGGATACCAACAAGTCGTTTTACCGACCTATCCGCCATGACGAGCCTCATATTGGTTGGAGTAGGATCACCCAACCCCAACTTTTTATAGATAGATAATGGCATCAAATTGATGCTGGCTCCTAAATCACATAATGCTTTGGCAAAATTCAAAGATCCAACGGTGCAAGGAATAGTGAAAGCTCCGGGGTCAGCCTTCTTCTGAGCTATTGATCGGGTAGCGATTGCGCTGCAGTGATGGACATCATCTTTCAACTCATAACTTGCTGCCTGTTTCTTTGTTAAAAGATCCTTCATAAATTTCGCATACCTAGGCATTTTTTTCAAGTGCTTCCACCAATGGAACATTAATGGTCAGCTATTTTAACATAGTCATGAATTTGCTGAACTTCGTATCATCCGCCACCTTCTTCAATCTTTGGGGAAAAGGTGGTGGTAGGTATGGAATTGTTCTCTCTACGGCTTTCTTCTCCTCTTGCTTCCGTTTTTTAGCTTTTCCAGGCTGCACGTCGTGAGGAGTGACGTTAAGGACATTAGGATCGGCTGCTGCGGCATCTTCCCCTTTCGCCTTATCATCAATTTCTGCCTCTTCGTCAGCCACTTGCTTGCCTTTTTCTGAAGTTTCCAGCACCTTACCACTTCTGGTAGTAATGGTCATGCATGACCCATCATTCCTTGGGTTTTGCACGGTGTCGCTAGGTAAAGTGCCAGCCTTTCTTTGATTGAGTGCTGCTGAAAGTTGGCTCAATTGCTGCTCTATTTGCTTGATTGAAGTGGAATGAGAATCAACTAATTGCTTCATAGAGGACAAATCATTTATTACCTCCGTTACTCCCGCGCTAGTTGCTTCCACTCCTTTCAGTAGTTTAGCCATCATGTCTTCTATACTTCCCGAATTAGATGTGGTGGTGTCACGTCTTCCAGGGGGGACATATACACCACTCTTTTCATTGTTTTTTCTCCAACTACCTTGGTCCTTGTTTCCAGAATTATCATAATAGTTCCGACCTTGGTTTTCTTGGGTATTACCTCGAAAACCCCCCTGATTGTTTAAGTAGTTGGCTTCTTCTTCCGAATCAGATTCGTCTCTTCCTTTTGACGCAATAGCTTTTATTTTTTTGGTCTTCCCTGATAATAAATGCTTTGTAAGAAGATCCACTTGTGTTTTCATGTGCACCATATCTTGATCACGTTCTTCTTGTCTTCTTCTTTGGTCTGCAGTCATGCCAATAGATAAAGTGGGGCTTGCTACCTCAGAATCCCTGGTATGCCAAGCTCTACTTTGTTTCGTCATACGATCTAGCATATTTCTTGCTTGACCAAAGGTGAGGTCCATGAATGATCCTCCAACCGCATTATCCACCACTGGTTTAGTTATTGAATTCAAGGCTCTGTAAAGTATCTCCATTAGGTGAACATTAGTCATGTGATGGTTTGGGCACCTCGCTAGCTTTGTCTTGAACCTTTCCCATGTTTCATGAAGAGCTTCAGTGGGAAGCTGACGAAAGTTGCTGATTTCATCTCTCAATTGTGCTCTTTTGGATGGCGGAAAGAATCTTTCTAGGAAAGTGTATCTCAATTGCCTCCAATTTGTAATAGAATCAGGAGTCAGCCTATTCAACCATAGAGTTGCCTCCCCAGACAGAGACAATGGAAATAAGCGTAACCGAATTGCATTCTGACCAACTCCAGGATTGTCAAACGACTTGCATGTAGAAATAAAGTTGATGAGATGCATATTCGGATCATCGCCTGCTATTCCACCAAATAATCCCTTGAGTTGCAATAACTGAATCATGGTGCTTGTGATGTTGAACTTGGCTCCGGGCGCTAATGGTGGAGGAATAATGGCTCCTGTGGCTCCGGCTACATCAAGATCATCATCATCGTCGTCGAAAGCTGGTTGCATAGCTTGGCGTTCAGGCCTAAACCGAGCTTGTCGATCTCTTCTGTTGGCAGGTGTTGTGATTTCAGCATCATGCCTTGGGTTTAGTAACTCGTCATCACCTAGATCCTCGTCGTCAGGATTTGTTGCTCGTCCAGGGTTATCAATATTCTGTTGATGCACTTGAGCGGCGGCAAGAGCAGCTAATCTCGCCTGTTCCTGTTGAGCAGCCATCCTTTCAATTGCGTATTGTTCCTCCATTCTGCGAATACGTTGTGGTTCAGGATTGATAGTTAATAATGGTTGACCAGAACTTCGGGTATGGGGCATGCATTGAATAAAAACCTACAGTAAACAAAAACAAAAACTAAAAGTAAAAGTACGAGAATCTTTGACCAAAGGGTCTAGTAATTATTACGAACTTAATTGACACTTGTATTCCCCGGCAACGGCGCTAATTTTTGATAACGCTCAATCTACAGCTCTCGTAGGAGTGTAAAGCGGTCGTTAGCAAATATAGAACCCAACTTGGGTTGGGTATCGATCCCACAGGGAATAGCTTGGTCAATAAGTAAGCAACGATTACTAGACTTTTAGTACAAGTCTCATAAGAGGGAGGGAGTCTTGTCGTGCAAGTAATGTAACAAAATAATAGAGTGAAAACTAAAAATAGAAAAGTAAAAAGAAACAATGTTTAGTAGGTTGTGAAACAATGAGAATTGAGGAGTTGGGGTTATGTCCACCTTCTGAGTTATACGTCTCTATTTACTATGAGTGTGTTGAATTCAGACATGCATGTGCTTATAGAGAATTGTATTCGATGGTAAATCCAGGCGTCTTTCGACCTATTCGAGGATTATTTCACTTTAACTCTTTCGAGCTTAAAGCGTGTCTAACGGTACGAATTCTCCAAGAGGTTAATCCAGTTACGACACTAACTTTTTAATAGGGGATGGGACCCTACTACCTTGACATTATCTCTTTTCCAGACAGATAACCTTTCTTTCGAACAAGTTAAATGTTATACTGGTGTATTCTTGCGTTTGCAACCACAAAGAATTTAGATTAAGATGAAGAGAATAATGATATAAGCAACATACGTGTCACGAACTCACAATCTCACAGCAATAGATAGTATCTCATTCGGCTTCCATAACCCCAACAGAGAAGTTTAGTTACCCATGAATGCGAAGGAAATCACAATTGACATTGTTGTTATACCACAATAAAGATTTCACGTTTGTACTGGTGTGGTAGGCGTTAGGCGTGAATCCCTTAACAAAGTAACATTTCTCTTGTTGTGGAATTTAAGAATAGATGAATAAAAGAAGAAAAATAGAATTAATTCGGAATTGAAAGGTAGAATTCGAAGTTGAGAAGTAAGATGAGAAGTAAGATGAGAAGTAAGATGAGAAGTAATAAAATCTCTGGCAAAATAGGGTATTTATAATACCCATATCCTATTCCTACTAAGCTAATGAAATGCTTAACCAAATCCTACTAAGCTAATGAAATACTTAACCCAATTGTACTAGGTTAATGTATCATTATCCTAATCCTAACAAGCTAATGTAATACTTAACCCAATTGTACTAGGTTAATGTATCATTATCCTAATCCTAATAAGTTACTGCTAGTCCCCAAAGTCTTCAGAAATATTGTTTTAGCCCGGGACAGAATTTCCATGCGCCATCTTTAGTCCTTGGCGTCCTAGATTGGCTTTTCTCCTTTCGTGAAGCTTTCTTTGGCGTCAAGTTATCCATAAAATACTGAATTCTGCATCATTTATACCTGAAACTTTGCTAATCATGTTCGTTAGCTCACTTACAGGAAAAAGGACTAAAAGTGCATGAAATATATAATTTGTTCTCAAAACTAGGCTACAATATGGGAAAAATATAGTGCTATAGGCGTGTAAATTCGCCTATCATCACCCTGCTAGTAAAAGTAAATGAAGAACTTTTGAGTATTTTTCCCTACTAGTTAAGAAAAGCTTTTGAAAGTATCCCCTTAAGATCAAAGTATTTCCCTTATAGATAAGTTATTTCTTTTCTACTAGTAAAGAAAAGTTTTAAAAGTTATTTCCCTAAAAATTTTAGAAACTAAGTGTAATGGCTCACCAACTTATTCAGATATTGACTTACTTGAGATTTCAGTTACAGACTTATAATTTTTAGTTTTCAGACATAAAAGGGTGAGCCCTTTTCACTAAGCCTATATGATTTGAGAATGAGGACAGAATATAGATTTTAGAACTATGTGTAATGGCTCACGAGATTTAGATTATATGTTTTACTATTCCTGATTTGTGTATTAAGATTTCATATTTACTCAAGCTATGTGAGTCATTTACATTTAGCATGCATGACTTTATAAATTATGATGATGAGATAATGTTTTTCTTATTCATTGCACCCCCATATACTCAGTACATCCTCAAAGTACTGATCCACATATATGTCTATGTGCTACATTGTCTCATAATGTAGCTACAAGTGACATTCAGACTCAGATAGTTGCAGATTCCAGCCTGTGAGATGATGAGTACTCCTACTTTGGGGACTTCAATTATACTTATTTATATTCTTTACTTTCTCATTCATACGTATTGATTAGCGATAGTTAGAGTAGCTTTCCAGCTGTCTATAGTCAGTATTATTAGAGGCTTCATAGATAGACAGTAGAGTTAATGTATTCAGTTTTAGTTTTCTTTATAAAAGCAGAGTTGTAATCATGTGAATTCTGTTTTGTATTAAACAGATTTCAGAAAAGAGTTATATTCCATTGATTGTGTATAGATTTAGCTATTTTATTTAGTTGCTTATAAGTTATGCCAGTAGAAGGGTTATCTTGGGGTCACTTATGATTCTAAGCATTGTGTTACGTCTCGGGACCCATTTTTGAGGTGTTACAAACTTGGTATTAGAGCCAGGTTTCAAGTGTCCTAGGGTGTCTGTGAATCTATGTCTAGTAGAGTCTTGCAGAATAGTACGGAGACATCTGTAGTTTTCTCCTTGAGGCTACAGGGCATTTAAGAAAAGTTTTCTTTCTTTCCTACTCTAGATTGTGCAGTAAAGTTGTTCTCTCAAAATATTCTTTCTATTCGTGTGTCACCCTAAAATTTCCTCATTCTATGTATCATTCTTGAGATAATATAATTAGCAAGTTCTGGTTTCTCCCCAGATAATGCTCTTAGATTCACTAGCAGAAATCTCAGAAGTCACTCAAAAGGGGATTGAGAGGAGCTCTTTAGTGTGTCATAAGTCCCTCAAGTTGAAAGTTTATGTCCACATTCTTATGAGTTATTCGGTTAAGATAGAGTAAGATATGTATCCAGATTCCTCATTAGCCATTCAATTCGGATAGTACTCAATAGAGGAGATAGTGTGACTATAGATTGCTGAATAGAGTTTGTATTCATGAGATATTGAAACCTAGAGTGTTATGATTCATAAGTATATTGAATCTTCTTATATTTGGAAGTGTAGGTTTAGAAGTGTAGTGACAAGAAGGGTGGAAAGAGCAATTTATTGAATATGTATATAGCTGAATTTTGGCATATGGTTGAGTTAGTAATGAAGTGATATGTCCTTGTGTGTTAGTTTAGTGAAATATAGAGAAGGAGTTATTAGTAAGGAAAATTATTATTTGCTTGATGTAAGAAAAGAGTTATTGATGATATTTGTTTTGGTAGAAAAGTATTGGTTATTGATGAAAGTACTTTTGGTTGAGTGTTATTAATTTAGGCTTCTCTTAAGGTTGCAAGAAAAAGTTAAGTTGAAACTTATTGAACTATGAAAGAAGTTTAAATGTATAGATGGGTAAATAGTAGTAATGGGTAGAAGGAGGGTGTGATATTGGATTGTAAATAAGATAGGCCATATGATTATGATTGATTATTGTTATTTAATAATTTAGTGGACTAGTGTTTCTTGATGTCTTATTTTATAGCTTTCGAGTGAGAATGGTGCGTGAGGTTGGGTTCTAAATCATGTTTAGCATTTGACATTAAGTTTGAATAGTAGATGATCATAAAGGTGAGAATAATGATTGTTCGGTTGTTGATGCTAGTTTTATGGAGGTGATCTAGTAGGCTTGAATAGTCTATGCAACAGTGTAAGTGCATGTATTCAAAATTAATTATGATGTAGAGGTGTGCCCAAGGTGATATGGGGCTGCATTATTCTCAAAATTTGCTAAGTTTTGTGTGTGGTTAGTAGTACCCTTGAGTTTTTAAGTGGAAAGAGGCTAGTGATATAGTATTTGGTGTTCGTAATATCTAAGTTAAGTGAGTATGATTGATAATATTGAGCCTTTTGATATAATCTTGATTCTCATGGCTTAGAAATACAAGTATAGAAGTGTGATCTTGGTAGTCTATGATTATGTGTGTAAAGATGTAGGTATGTTTGCAAATGAGCGTGTAAGTCTTTAATGATGACTATTGAAGCTAGAAAGTTAAGGATGGTATATGAAATGATTGTTTAAGAATGAAGACAGCAAGTTCGAAATATAGTTTATTCTTGTGAGTTTAGCATTTATGTTTAGACATTAGAATGATGAAATTATGGCTTAGTCTCGAGGATATGGAGTAGACCATAAGCTTAGAATATTAGCTCTGACCTAAGGGAGAGATGGTAGAGTGTAGAACCAAATCAAGTATTGAGAATTAGATTGTGATACATATCAATAAGAGTTTTGATGAGATAGTGATCCCTTCTTAATCTAGAGTATTCCTTGGATTTCAGTCATTATATCACCAAATCCATGTCTTTCGTGATAGACCTATGCCACATGCCAATGCTTATACACATCATGAATGCTCAAGTCTATTCTCAGTTTCTAGCAATCAAGTAACATCATCACTCTGTGATTCGAGTTATCCCTCATGAATCTATGAACTCCAGTCTTATGTTGAGTAGCTCATGATGGGTATGAACTCATATTTCAAAGTGTGGTCAGTTTTTAGAAACTCATGATCCTAGTGCAATTCAGTTTACATCATGTATGTCCTAAATTTAGATCTCTTTGATGAATACATGATGTTGATCCTCTATTCCTCAGGCCTTAGTTAAGTGTCAAGTTACGTATAGTATCCTTCCATGCTTCAAGGTCTCATGTTCTAATCTTTCGATGACTCCTCCTTATGTAATAATAGTGGTGATGAGTAATTGCGTTGATGGGAGAGAGTAAGTGTTTCTTATTGATGAATGATCATTGTATGCTTGTTTTAGATAAGGCGATAAGTGTGAAGTAATATTGAGGCCAAGTCCTTGATACGTGTTGTGGTTAATTGAAATTGGTGTGTGTATGTTCTTGGAGTAGTGCGTGGGAGTTGTTGTGATAGAGGGTTAGATAATACGAGGAGTGTGCTATTATGGGTGTTTGTCTAGATGTTCATATATAGTTATAACAATAGGCTTAAATGTCGTGTTGGTATATGAGTGGATAAATGTGGTGTGCATTAGTTTCCAACCTTCCTAACCTTAGAATGTAAATCCTTAAGTCAAATCATGATTAGGGTTGTCAATAGAACATCTTGTATAAGTTTCAGATATTTTGGGCGAGGTTTGATGGTAAAAACAGTGAGGTAATTTGATATGGCCGCGACGCGTCATGTGTCGCGTTGGTAGGGGGCAACGCGACGCGTCGCATATCGCGTTAGTAGTCCAATTTAGTTATGGTGTTATATGTAGTACCCCAAAATTTTGAGTTAGGATTGACCATGGTGAGAGGACTTAGTGAGAATTATAAGATGAATCAAGGGAGTATGGTATTTATCACGAATAGTATAGTGATGGAGTATTCAAGAAGAGTTTCTAAGTTTGAAAGTAAGGAGTTGCATTGGCTAAGGGCTTGAAATTCTATCCTAGCTTAAAATGTATATGTATATGTCTACGTTCCAAGCTATAGAGTTGTATCAAAGTTGTGATTTCCCTAGAAGTTAGAACTTCCTAAAAAATTGTTGAAGAAATACCCTATTTGGGTGTGAGCATTCAGTATGAATCAGTCCGTGTAGCCAGCAGTCCAGTTTAACAGTCAGACAGACAAATTTCAATAGTTTTCTATTTGTTGATTTAGTCTAGTTTTACTACATGAAGTTTCCTGAGTATGTCCATTCCAAGAGGTCATGGGTTTGTATCCATGTAAATTATGAAGTCAGTTCAGCACACACATCATGCATCAGTTTCAGTTTTGGATATTAAATTCATGATTCAGTTCGTGAGTATCCTATGTATCATCTCAATCTTTTTCTAGTATTTCAACTAAATCAGTTTCATTCGGGGACGAACGATCCCAAGAGGGGGATATTGTAATACCCCGAGTTTTCATGTTATAAACCTCTCATCTTTTTCTCATGAGATCAGATCCACCATAAAGCAATGGTTACTCATAAGTTGAAGCTCTCATTTCTATCTTAGCCATATAGCTATTTTCATTAGAATTAATGCACTAACAGATCAGTTCAGTATCTCATTATGTTCAAGATTCAGTGATTTAATTTATTTTCACTGTGCATGATAGCGTATAGCCTCAGAACCCTCAATGTTTTTAGCTTAATTAGCTACATTCGAGGATGAATGTTTCCAAGGGGGAGATAATGTAATACCCTGTATTTTTGTGCTAAATTTCTAAGCGTCGTTCCTACGCGTCTAAGCTCTAATACAAATTATTTCCATGTGAATATAAGTTTCACGATCATTATCATTGTCTATGAAGTGGTTTAGAGGTGAAAAATGTTCATAGCAATGAATTTGAAAAAAGTTGAGCTAAGATCATTTAATTCGTCCAACATTTGGTGTTTGATTCTATAAGGGTCTACTTTAAATGTATAAAACTTTTTATATACGTGGAATTTTTAATCTCAAGAACCACCAAGTTGCATATAATTGAATTATCTTTCCAACGATACCAATTTTGCAAAATTCCTATTATCGAGTAAAAAGTTATGCTATTTTCCGTGTGAGTTAGTAAACTGACACGATCTTGATGCATCGCGTCGACTTCGCCTCGACATGAAAAACTGATGGGGATCCAAAGATATTTTGCATGCTAATTCAATTCCAAAAGGGACTAGGGTCACTCTAGTCAATTTCCCCCACCCTTATTCCATCTAAACACAAAATCAAAGCCTATTACAAGCGATTTAGGCAAAATTTCATCAACTTTCTCCCAATTGAAAAAACCTAAGTTCAACATTCATCTCCAAGAAACTCAAGATTCCACCATTCTTTTTCCAAATTGATGCAAGATTTAAGATCTCTAGACCAAGAGCTTCAAGAATCTTCATTTAATAGTGCAAGTAGAGTCTCAAAAAGCAAGCTTGTACATCTAGCTCATTATCTAAGGTATGTGGGGTTTCAACAAGGATAATTCTTTCGTCCTTGTGCCCAAAACTTATTTTAGATTACAAATTACTGAATTTTATGTGATTTTCCATGAAATTGAAGTTAGGGTTTATACCCAAATTGTATTGTTTGAAGATTATGAGATTTCAAGTGATTGAATGTTGAATTACATGACTATTTCCATATATTTATGCATGTAATGTGATTTTCCAGATTTTGCCTTATTAAGTTTAAGCATGATATTGAGATTCTTGATCTTATTATTTTGATAGTATTGAAGTATTTTCATGAAGCATGTTGAGCATGATGTTTTGCTACAAATTTGAATGTTTATACATGAATTCTATATTCGGATTCATACCCATTAATACTATTAACATGATTATGAGTTTTGAGAGATTTTGAAGATAAATTTCATGTCTATTCTCATATTTTCATACCTATTGTGGAAATTTTCAGATTTTGAGTTAAATTATTATTGAGTTATTTGACAAGCATGATTATTATGATGTTTTGTCATGAGTTTGAAGCATGGGCTTTAAGACATAAGATTGAGTTTTGATATTTCAAGAATCTTATATTTTTAGTATGCTTTGATACGTAAGATTTGATCTTTTGATCCTCATATGAGTTTTGGAATCCACTTTACAGAGTTCTTCATATAAAGTTAAATGCATAACTGGTTTCCTAATAAAACCTTATGCTTGTTTTAATGTGGATTTCTACGAGATAAGCGTAGCTAATTAAAGAGAGTATTATTTAGCATCGAGTTGTGTAAGTTACTACGGTTTCATACCCCAAAACTACGTGCCACCATAGAATTTTAATTTATGGGCCCGAGGCCGAAATAGTGATCACTGAGTTGAGGTTACACTCCCTGGCAAGAGTATGATGCCTCTCCCCAACGTGAGGTTTCTTCCTTAGGAGGACAAAACGTTGGACTTCATGTAGCTCGCATGGTGTATCTAGGTTAAGAGAACCTCCCTGCTAGTAAAAGCAAATAAATAGCTTTTGTGTATTTTCCCTACTAGTTAAGAAAAGCTTTTGAAAGTATCCTCTTAAGATCAAAGTATTTTCCCTTACAGATAAGTTATTTCTTTTCTACTAGTAAATAAAAGTTCTAAAAGTAATTTCCCTAAAGATTTTAAAAACTAAGTGTAAAGGCTCACCAACTTATTCAGATATTGATTTACTTGAGATTTCACTTACAGACTTACAGCTTTTAGTTTTCATACATAAAAAGTGAGCCCTTTTCACTTAGCCTATATGATTTGAGATTGAGTACAGAATATAGATTTCAGAACTAAGTTTAATGGCTCATGAGATTTAGATTATATGTTTTACCATTCATGATTTTTTTATTCAGATTTCAGATTTACTCAAGCTATGTGAGTCATTTACATTTAGCATGAATGACTTTATAAATTTTGATGATGAGATAATATTTTACTTATGCATTGCACCCCCATATACTCAATACTTCCTCAAAGTACTGATCCACATATATGTCTATGTGCTATATTGTCTCATAAAGTTGGTACAAGTCATATTTAGACTCAGACAGTTACAGATTCCATCCTGTGAGATGATGAGTCCTCCTACTTCGAGGACTTCAGTTATACTTATTTATATTCTTTACTTTCTCATTCATGCGTATTTATTAGCAATAGTTGAAATAGCTTCCCAGATGTCTATAGTCAGTATTAGTGGAGGCTTCATAGACAGACAGTAGAGTTAATATATTTAGTTTCAGTTTTCTTTGTTAAAGCAGAGTTGTATTCATGTGAATTTAGTTTTGTATTGAACATATTTCAGAAAAGAGTTCTCTTCCACTAATTTTGTACATATTTAGTTATTTCATTCATTTGCTTATGAGTTATGCCAGTAGAAGGGTTAGCTTGGGGTCACTTATGATCCTAAGCCCCGTGTGATGTCTCGGGACCCATTTTTAGGGCGTTACAGATAATCACTTGCTAAAGTTTGTGTTACACCCCGATGTCTTCTTAGCTAAATTCCATCCATAGAAAGTCTAAGCATTAGACTTATAATGACTGAATTAGCTTTCCAACGATATAAGATTCGTCCAAAACGGACCCTCGGTGAAGAAGTTATGAATAATTTAAAGTTCTAGTCATAAACATCGTCATTTTGGTGTATAGCGCGTCGCGGAGAGGATCAAATTTACAATCGTCAAATTCTAGTAAGGCTCCATGATGGTGGCGTATCGTGGAGGCACTCAAGTTCCCACTAGTCAAATTCTAGAGGACCACCACGATTGTGGCGCGTCGCGGTGGCACCCGAAATCGGGTTTTTAAGTTTAAATTTCTAGTTCCATTTAGGAGTCATTAAGGGTAATTTTGACTTTTCCCTAGCCTTTATAATTGTCCAAACAAAGGATTTAGGGTATGTTTGAGAAACTTAACCCTACTTTCATCAAAATCATCAAGAATCCTCTCTAGAGCTTCAAACAAGAACTTTAAGAAACTCAAGATTCAACCGTGGGTTTTCAAAATCGATTGAAGATTTGAAATCCCCGGATCATAGGCTTCAAGAAACACCCATTGTTTTTAAATTTTGAGTTACGCGGAATTTTTCTAAAAATCTTATGGGCATAGAAATCATGATTTTAAGAAAGGGGTTTTCAGATTTATGAATACATTTATATTTTAGAAATCTTGACGGTATTGTTTTGGTATTTCGACCTTCCCCAAATTGATTTGAAATTATATATATACGTATGCATATGTTTTATGATTTATGAATGAATTGAGAGAATGACACACATGAATCCCTCTCTTGGTATGATTTTCTCAATTTTCTTATGATATAGATTGTTTTGAATGTATCTTGAAAAACATGATATGAAATATCTTGATTAATGCTACAAATTAATTTATGGTTTTCAATTCGAAAGATAGGGTTGTGCATATTGATAAATGTTGAAAATATTCATATAATGAAAGAGTGCATGATTTTGCCAAAAGCACATGACCACCTTATGTTTGAACAATCTCAGCATAGTTTTGACTTGTGTTCTCGGAACATGAAATCTTTTATATTGTTTGCATGTTTGGGTGGTCTGAACTGTGTTTTAATGAAAGAATTATGCATAATCCGTTATGGCTCAGAAATAGGACTTGAAAGTCTTGGTGTGATGACACTAATTCAGATTATGCCATGATAATTCAGAACAGATTTAATGCATGATTGAAATCAAACTTTTCAGATGTTGAAACTAGAAACATGCATGATTTAGAACAGGATAAAATTGGGCATAAAGAGAGTTTAGGTGGTTCCCCGAAGAAGACGTGAGTATTAAACAACTCATCGCCCAAAACTGTGATTTGCCGATCTGGGTTTATTTATTACGCTGGCGTAGAGTCCTGTGGCATATCAGATTCAGGAACTCCAACCCTTGCGGCACACTTGGGTTGGGGTCTTCCCCACCAACTAAATGGCGGATTCCATACCGCCCGTGGAATATCAGAATTGTAAGGGAGTGCCACCTAACTCAAAAGTAATATACAAATCAGAACTTGCATTGACAGGTAGGTTACATGTTTTTCAGAAATGTGCCCATGTGTTTCGAAAGCCACTTGATGTATAATGTTTTGACAAAGTTATTTCCCAAACTATTTTATTATATATAAGCTTTATTTTGGATTTATTTGCATACCAGTACATCTGTATTGACCCCCCCTCCTTCCTCCAGGTTCCGAGGCTCAGTCTAGGGGTCCAGAAAGGCAATAGATTCGTCAGACAGAGTTGCAATGATTAGTTTGTGAGCCTTCTCTATTCCAGAAAGCCCGTCTTTCAGATTATGTCCCTTATTATCATTTTGGTCTAATGGGGGCCTTGTTCCAGTTTTCAGACAGTTGTCAGATTTTCCTGTGGTAGAGATTTCGCAGACTGAGTCAGATGTTATTAGATGTAGTTGATTTTCAATTTTCATACTTATGCTGAATTCATAATTGACCATATTTCCATAGAAGATTATGTTTCCGCATCTTCTTTATTTATATGAATGTGTACATGTTTACTAGAAAGAGAGGGATGTTCTGAGACCTCAGGGTTCGGGATGTCCATCACGGCCAGGCCCTAGTTTGGGTTGTGACAAACTTGGTATCAAAGAACGGTTCATGGTCACATCGGGTAGAGTCTTGTTTATGAGTGTGTAGCGCGCCACACTTATAATAAAGAGGCTACTAGGTGTTTAGGAATGTTTCTCTTCTTTGTGTTTAGTTAGTGCTTCAGAGTCTAATCTGTCCCCTAATCAATGATCTCTTGCTTTTCAGAAAAAATAGTTATGCCTCCCCGTCGCCCCAACGTTAATGCTCAAGAGGACGAAGTCCATCCCACTCATGGGATGAGGACATGTAACAGAGCTCACACTCCAGAACCTGTCCCTACTCCGGGAGTCCCTCCAATCCTAACCAGTCCACCTAGGGCTCCTCGGACTAATGTTAACCGTCCCTCGACTACTCAGAGGGAGATTTCGAATGCAGAATTCAGATAATCTATTCATATCCTAACACAGTTGGTGGCTAATCAGGACCAACTATCAAAAGATATTGGGTGTTCACCTGTTACATCTGAAGCTACTAGGGTGGGTCAGTTCATGAGAATGAACCCACCTAAGTTTACTGGAACTAAGGTAGAAGAGGATCCGCAAGATTTTATAGACGAATTGGAGAAGATTTTCAGAGTGATACATGTGGATTAGGTTGAAGGTGTTGAGATAGATGCATACCAGCTAAAGGATATAGCGAACCAATGGTATAATGACTGGGAAGAGGCGAAGGGTGACAGTGTTGAGCCCACAGTGTGGGACGAGTTGGTGAAAGCTTTTCTTGACCGGTTCTTTCCTCTAGAGTTAAGGGAAGCCAAAGCGGAGGAGTTCATGAACCTTAAGCAGGGTAAGATGAGTGTTCATGAGTATACTTTAAAGTTTAATCAACTGGCCCGTTATGCTCTTGAGATGAAAAGCAGTATGAGGGCCCGAATGAGGAAGTTTGTTTCTGCCCTTTCAGATGATCTGGTGCTTGAATGTCAATTGGTGATGCTAAACAGGGAATTGGACTTTTCTAGGTTGACCATCCACATGCAGTAGGTTGAGAAGAAGAAGAAAAGATAGTTGATTCTAGAGAGAAGGACAGGCAGGCGAAGTGAGCCAGATCAGCGAATAAGAACCCCAGTCAGCAGCAGGGTGGTAATTGGGGTAACAAATGGTAAAAGAAGAAGTTTTGGGGCAAGGCACAGTCTGCAGCTAGCGTCCCAGTGCCCAGACCACCAGTTGATAGACGATCTCAGAGTTTTTAGGCCAGTCAGGGACCCAGAACTCAGGATACTCAGTTGCAAGATAGTGTGACTCAGTAGTACCGTTCTTATCTGCGATGTGAGACTTGTGGTAGGGATCATCAGGGAAGGTGTCAGTTGGGCTCGATGGTGTATTATTTATGCGGTCAGACGGTCTACTTCCAGAGAGAATGTCCCTCTGCTAGGAGGAATGTTGGTGGAGCTAAGTCTCAGGCAAACTCTTCTACACCACCACCGCCTTAAAAGTGCACCAATTCAGCTGTCGGGAGCGGTCGTAATCGGCTGTATGCTCTAACTAATTGCCATGAGGCGGAAGCCTCGCCAGACTTAGTCACTGGTACGTTACAAATCTTTTCCCGTGAGGTATATGTATTGCTTGATCCTGGGTCTACCTTATCTTATGTGACCCCGTATGTGGCTGTTGGTTTTGGGTTTGAACCCGATGTAATTGTTGAACCTTTCTCTGTTTCCACTCCGGTGAGAGATTCGATTGTGGCTAGAAGGGTGTATAAAAATTATGTTGTGTCTATTCTTAGTAGGGATACTGTAGCATACCTCATAGAATTTGATATGGTTGCTTTTGATGCTATCCTAGGGATGGACTGGCTCCATCGGTGTTATGCCACACTAGACTGTAGGACCCGAAAGGTTACCTTTTCTTTTCCGAATGATCCAGCAATAGAGTGGGAGGGGCATTCCTTAGCACCTAGAGGTCACTTTATATCTTATCTCAGAGCCTGCAAACTTATTTCCAAGGGTTTCTTGTACCATCTTATTCGGGTTAAAGATTATAACGCCAAAAGTCTCCCCCTTCAGTCTGTCCGAGTAGTAAATGAATTCCCAGAAGTTTTTCCAGATGATCTCCCACGAATTCCACCTGATAGGGAGATAGATTTTGGTATTGATGTGTTGCACAGATACCCGTCCTATTTCTATTCTGCCATATAGAATGGCTCCTACAAAGTTAAAAGAGTTGAAAGAACAGCTAGCAGATCTCCTAGATAAGGGTTTTATCAGACCTAGTGTTTCTCTTTGGGGTGCGCCTGTACTCTTTGTGTGAAAGAAAGATGGTTCCCTGTGTATGTGCATAGATTACCGCCAGTTGAATAAGGTCACAGTGAAAAATAAATATCCTCTTCCTAGAATCGATGACCTTTTTTATCATCTTTAGTGTGTTAAGTGTTTTTCAAAAATAGACCTTCGTTCGGGATATCATCAGTTGAAATTTAGGGAGTCAGACATTCCTAAAATAGCCTTCCGAACTAGATATGGTCATTATGAATTCTTAGTCATGTCCTTCGGGTTGACCAATGCCCCTGCAACTTTTATAGACCTAATGAATAGGGTATTCCATCAGTTCCTAGACCTGTTTGTCATTGTTTTTATTGATGACATCTTGGTTTACTCTAAAAGTAAGGAGGACTATGTCAATCACCTCTGTACTATTTTTCTGACCCTCAAAGATCATAAGTTGTATGCAAAATTCTCCAAGTGTGAATTATGGATGAATGCTATTGCTTTCTTGAGGCACATTGTGTCTAGTGAAGGGATTAAGGTTGATCCCCAAAAGGTTGAGGCAGTAAAGAAATGGCCCAGACCTACAGCTCCAACTGAAATTCGGAGTTTATTGTGTTTGGCAGGGTATTACCGGAGGTTTGTAGAGAGTTTCTCTTCTATAGCTACTCCACTTACTAAGTTGACTTAGAAAAAGGTAAAGTTTTTATGGTCCAACTCTTATGAGTATAGTTTTGAGAAGTTGAAAGACAAGTTGACTACGGCTCATGTTTTGACTCTTTTAGAAGGTACAGAGGGTTTTGTTGTGTACTGTGATGCGTCCCGTATGGGACTTGGGTATGTACTTATGCAGCACAGAAAGGTGGTGGCTTATGTATCTAGGCAGTTAAAGGTGCATGAGCAGAACTACCCCACTCATGATTTAGAATTAGTAGTTGTGGTGTTTGCGCTTAGAATTTGGAGGCATTATCTTTATGGGGTGCATGTTGATATTTTCATTGACCATAAGAGTTTGCAGTATGTTTTCTCGCAGAAAGAACTAAATCTCAGGCAAAGGCATTGGATGGAACTTTTTAAAGACTATGACATGAGCCTTCACTATCATCTGGGTAAGGTAAATATGGTAGCCGATGCCCTCAGCAGATTATGTATGGGAAATCTTTCTCATGTTGAGGAAGGAAAGAGAGAGATGGTGAAAGATATTCACCGACTTGCAAATCTAAAAGTACGACTCTTGGATTCCAAAGATGGGGAAATGGTTGTTCATGAGATAGCTACGTCTACTTTTTGTATGGAAGTTAAAAAGAAGTAGGTTGAAGATCCCATCATGATGCAAATTAAGAATGATGTGGGTCAGTATAAGGTGATGTCATTTGAGATCGGTGGTGATGGTATTTTGTGATACCAGGGTAGATTATGTGTACCAGATGTGGATGATTTGCGGAATAAAATCCTTGACGAATCTCACACTTCGAGGTATGTTGTTCACCCAAGCTCTACTAAGATGTGCCAGGATATGAAATCTTTGTATTGGTGGAATAATATGAAGCGTGATGTGGCTAACTTTGTTTCCAAGTGTTTGAATTGTCAACAAGTTAAAGTAGAACACATGAGGCCAGGTGGTTCTTCCCAAGAGATAGCTTTGCCCTTGTGGAAGTGGGAGATGATTAATATGGACTTCATTACAAGGCTCCCAAAGTCCCGAAACCAGTATGATTCTATTTGGGTGATTGTAGATAGACTGACCAAATCAGCCCATTTTCTGCCTGTCAGGACTAACTATTCGGGAGAGGATTATGCCAAGATGTTCATTGCAGAAATAGTTCGTTTGCATGGTGCGCCTGTGTCCTTCATATTCGATCGAGGTACACAGTTCTCTTATTAGTTTTGGAGATCTTTCCAAAAAGGATTAGGTACCCAAGTGAACCTAAGCTCTGTTTTTCACCCTCAGACCGATGGGAAGGCCGAACACACAATTCAGACCCTTGAGGACATGTTGAGGGCCTGTGTGATTGATTTTAAAGGTAGTTGGGTAGAGCATTTGCCGTTGATAGAGTTTGCGTATAATAACAATTTCCATTCCAGTATTAATATGGCACCATTTGAGGCACTGTATGGGAGAAGATGTAGGTCACCTATAGGATGGTATAAAGTAGGTGAGATGCAAATATTTGGGCCCAATCTTGTTCTTCAAGAAATGCAGGATGTGAAAGTCATCAGAGAATGACTTAAGACGGCTCAGAGTCATCAGAAATCTTATATCGATGTTAGGAGAAAAGATTTAGAGTTTGAGGTCGGTGATTGGGTATTTCTAAAAGTTTCTCCTATGAAGGGAGTTATGCGATTCGTGAAGAAAAGTAAATTGAGTCCTCACTATATAGGATCATATTAGATTTTGAGGAGAATAGGTGGTGTTGCATATGAGTTAGAATTGCCTGCCAGTTTGGGTTCTGTCCATCCAGTATTTCACATATCCATGTTGAAGAAATGCATTGGAGACCATTCTTTGGTGTTGCCTATAGAAGAGATCAAGGTGACAGCCTCCTTATCATATGAAGAGAAACCTATTGCAATCCTATATCGTCAGGTTCGGAAGTTGAGAAGTAAAGAAATAGTTTCAATTAAGGTGTTGTTGAGAAATCAAAAAGTTGCAGAAGCCACTTGGGAATCAGAGGATGACATGAGAGCAAGATACCCACACCTTTTTTGACCCAGCAGATGATGGAGTTGAAGGTACAACCCATACCTTAATCTTTCTATGCTTTACTATGCTTGGAATCATGCTTGTCTATTTTCCGCATCATCATTTGGGGATGAATAACCCTAAGAGGGGGATACTATAACACTCCGACGTCTTCTTAGCTAAATTTGGTCCATGAAAAGTCTAAGAATTAGCTTTTAGAATGATCTAAATTAATTTTCATATGGAATTTCCTAGATTTCAACCTTTCATTACGTAGATGACTGAATTAGCTTTCCAACGATATAAGATTCCTCCAAAATGGACCCTCGGTGAAGAAGTTATGAATAATTTAAAGTTCCAGTCGTAAACATCGTCATTTTGGTGTCTAGCGTGTCGTGGAGAGGGTCAAATTGACAATCGTCAAATTTTAGTGGGGCTCCGCAATGGTGGCACATCGTGGAGGCACTCAATTTCCCACTCGTCGAATTCCAGTGGACCACCGTGATTGTGGCGCGTCGCGGTGGCACCCGAAATCAGATTTTTAAGTTCAAATTTCCAGTTCCATTTAGGAGTCATTAAGGGTAATTTTTATTTTTTCCTAGCCTTTAAAACCTTCCAAATAAAGGATTTAGGATATGTTTGAGCAACTTAACCCTACTTTCATCAAAATCATCAAGAATCCTCTCTAGAGCCTCAAACAAGAACTTCAAGAAACTCAAGATTCAACCGTGGGTTTTCAAAATCGATTGAAGATTCAAAATCCCCGAATCATAGGCTTCAAGAAACACTCATTATTTTCCTATTTTGAGGTACGCAGGATTTTTCTAAAAATCTCATGGGCATAGAAATCATGATTTTAAGAAAGGGGTTTTCAGATTTATGAATACATTCATATTTTAGAAATCTTGACGGTATTGTTTTGGTCTTTTGACCTTCCCCAAATTGATTTGAAATTATATATATATGTATACATATGTTTTATGATTTATGAATGAATTGAGAGAATGACGCACATGAATTCCTCTCTTGGTATGATTTTCTCAATTTTCTTATGATATAGATTGTTTTGAATGTATCTTGAAAAACATGATATGAAATATCTTGATTAATTCTACAAATTGATTTATGGTTTTGAATTCAAAAGAGAGGGTTGTGCATATTGATAAATGTTGAACATATTCATATAATGAAAGAGTGCATGATTTTACCAAAAGCACATAACCACCATATGTTTGAACAATCTCAGCATAGTTTTGACTTGTGTTCTCGGAATATGAAATCTTTTATATTGTTTGCATGTTTGGGTGGTCTGAACTGTGTTTTAATGAAAGAATTATGCATGATGCATTATGGTTCAGAAATAGGACTTGCAAGTCTTGGTGTGACGACACTAATTCAAATTATGCCATGATAATTCAGAACAGATTTAATGCATGTTTGAAATCAAACTTTTCAGATGTTGAAACTAGAAACATGCATTATTTAGAACAAGATTAAATTTGGCATAAAGAGAGTTTAGGTGGTTCCCCGAAGAAGGTGTGAATATTAAACAACTCATCGCCCAAAATCGTGATTTGCCGATCCGGGTTTATCTATTACGCAGAGCCCTGTGGCGTATCAGATTTAGGAACTCCAACCCTTGCAGCACACTTGGGTTGGGGGCTTCCCCGCCGAGTCAATGGCGGATTCTATACCGCCCGTGGAATATCAAAATTGTAGGGGAGTGCCACCCAACTCAGAAGTAATATACAGATCAAAACTTCAATTGACAGGCAGGTTACATGTTTTTCAGAAATACGCCCATGTGTTTTGAAAGCCACTTGATGTATAATGTTTTGAAAAAGTTGTTTCCCAAACTATTTTATTTACATATAAGCTTTATTTTGGATTTATTTACGTATTAGTACATCTGTATTGACCCCTCACCTCCTCCCTCGAGGTTTTGAGGCTTAGTCTAGGGGTCCAGAAAGGCAGTACATTCGTCAGACAGAGTTGTGGTGATTAGTTGGTGAGCCTTCTCTATCCAGAAGGCCCATCTTTTAGATTATGTCCCTTATTATCGTTTTGGTCTACTGGGGCCTTGTCCCAGTTTTCAGACAGTTGTCAGATTTTCCTATAGTAGAGATTTCGCAGACTGAGTCAGATGTTATTAGATGTAGTTGATTTTCAATTTTCATACTTATGCTGAATTCAAAATTGACCATGTTTCCGTAGAAGATTATGTTTCCACATCTTCTTTATTTATATGAATGTGTGCATGTTTACCAGATAGAGAGGGTCGTTCTGGGCCCGTAGGTTTCGGGATGTCCATCACGGCCAGGCCCTAGTTTGGGTTGTGACAATTTTCATGAACCGGATAGGTAGTAGTTGGTAATATTAACGTTGTGCTATGTGTGTGTGAGATACTACTTAGTTCCCTTTGTGTGTTAAATCCAAAATTTTCTTGGTCAGTCTTGTCTAGGTTGAAAGGTAGTCAATTAGGAAAGGATCTTAGGTCATTTTTTATTTTAGTCAACTTTTAGCCTAAATGACCTCCCCTTGTGAATTATATCCCTTGATCCCTGTTTTAATCCTTATAGCCTATTCTTTTTGGTTTTCACCTTTCACCTTTCTATTTGTGTTACAATGTACCTGCTTTAGCTCAAGTCCTACTTGGATATTATGCACCTTAACTCAGGCAAATCGCCGAAGTTGTGGGTGGCTATCATAGGGGTTTATGATGTAAGATGGGTATGCAGAAAGGTAAAATAAGAAAAAAAGTTAGCAGGGCTTGGTGTGGTAAAAAAAAGAAGAAAAATTATGAAAAAAGTGAAAAAGAATAAATAAAAGACAAAAGCCACACCCAACCTGAATATGCAGTAAAGAATATAAAGGGAGACATAAGGGTGGAATAGAAAAACTATTGTGTAATTAGTGGGACCCCAAGGTTAGTGTAGTGCCAAGGAGGCTTAGTCACTTTATATGTCCATATGTACCATACCGGCCCCCAAACATGCATTACAAGATGAGAAAAGTCCTATAGTGATCCTAACTTGACTATCTGAAAACTTAGGTAAAGAAAATAAGGGCAAGCCTATGTTATTTGATGAACATTGATTGGAACTTCTCATCTGAGTGTGAGTCTCTTGATTTTCCCTACATTGATATCCATGATTTCATATGAGTGCGGGGGACTTCTTTGTTGAGAGGGAACATGAGTCATATTACTTGTTGCTTACTTGTTTTGGATAGTATAACTTATACATATGCGTGGTTTTCTGTTGCTAATGTAATTCCATACTTCGATCTCATTTTATCACATTGTTTTTCTTCATATTCATAAACAGTTGATTATGAAAAGTGATCTTGGAGGGGATGTTGTGTTTTGAGCTTAAAGTGTTGACTGACTGCTTTGAATAAGCTTAGATTCTCCTAGTTAAGCGTTATTTTTGTTTTGTTGTGTTTTGTTGCCTGAGGACATGCAAATGTTCTAAGTTGAGGGTGTTGATGTGCTATAGAAATATAGAACTATCAATGCTTAAAATGTAGAAAATATGCAAGTTTCTGAGGTTGTTTTGTTAGATATGATGCATTTTGGGTATGTTTTGCATAAAATCATGTTTTGGATGCTAAGTTCATGAAAAAGATGAAAAGGGTGTTTTTGGCTACTTATTGGAGCAATTATGGATGTTCGAGACACTTTCTGCCTTGTTCATGATCAAACAATGTTTGGGAAGTGAAGAAGAGATGAAAAGATGACTCCCAACACTTACTAAGTCAATATGTGTACCACAAGTAGCACTTATAGACCATAATTGGACAAAGCAAGTGCTAGAAGTCCAACATCCTGAAAGTTGACCTGTAGGATTTGTGGGTCCTGGCACTTACTCCCACTACTTGCGTCCACCCTACAGGCTGTAAGTGCTACCAATACCTAGGGTCAGGGCGCAAGTGCAGACCATAAGTGGCCACCGACCCTGTTTTCTCCTATTTCGTTTGGGCTTTGGTATTAGGGTTTCCTCATGTACTATAAATACTCTTTATGTGTGTTTTAGTAGGAGTTACGCACTTTTGATATTCACAAACATATTTTGATTCCAAGATTAGATTTTGATCTTGGATCTCTTGTATTAACTTCTGTTGATTAATTCAGTTACGGTTGTGGGTTTTCTATTTATTATTATTATGGTTTCATTTATGCTTTCAAGTATGAATATTATTTATTTCTTCATAAGAATGAGCGGCTAAAAATCCATATCTAGGGTTCTGAAAACCCTGGCGGATTGACCAAGTAGGAGAAGTGCAATTATTGAATTGAACTGATACCCATGGCATGCATTGCACTATCTTTACTATAATAGATTTCTTAGCGGTTGCAAATGTTAGGATCCGTCCTAGATTATTGCTACTTACGCCAAAAGTGGAGTAGTGACTAGGAAAAGATAATTACAATAGTAATTTAAAGTTTAATTATTGATCCACTAGGTATTATCTAAGTACGATGGTTAGATTTTATCTAATAACTAGAGACTCAAAAGGTAATAGTTAATTGGGATCAAGATAAGGGCTTGTAAAGAAACATCCTAAGACTCCAAAGGTAAGGGTGAAATTCTTCTACTCATCCAAAAGACTGTAGAAGGTGCATAACTTATTGATTCTCCATGCAAGTTATCAGGTTGGTTCAACATAACACGATAAGCCTAAAGAGTTGAGAAGTCGGGGTGGGGGGGGCACAATCCTAGTGTTAACTTACGACTAATTATAACCAAAGTTGATATTCGCTACTGATACTCAATACCCCCTATTTTCTTTTCCAGTTTTGCCCGTTGATTATAACAATTGAGAGACATATCCCATATATTCCTTTGGGATTCAACGCCATTCTTTTTTGGTTTACTATATTTGGAAGCGACCATATCATTTTCTGAGAGTAGGTTTATCTTGGACACCACCAAGGAGAAGAAACAATATGTAAATCTCATACTTATGCAGATTAAGGATGATTTGGGTCAACAAAAGGTTATAGCTTTCGAGATTGGAGAGATGGCATCTTGAGGTATCAAGAAAGGTTGTGCGTTCCTGATGTAGATGGGTTGCAGGAAAGGATTTTGTCTGAGACTCATAAATCTAGATATAGAGTTCATCCGAGTTCGACTAAGATGTATCATGACTTGAAAGAAATCTACTAGTGGAATAATATGAAGAGAGATGTGGCAAACTTTGTGGCTAAATGTATGGTTTATCAGCAAGTTATGGTTGAACATTTAAGGCTTGGTGACTGACAGTGCCCAAGCGCATATGCTAATGTACGTGGTCTTATCAAGTAGTAAAGTGGCCTAATTAAAGCCAAGTATCTATCCCAGAAACTTGATTCAACAACGATTTAATTCTAGTTCACAATTTAGATAAATTTAGTGCGAGAGTAACCAAAAAGAGTTTGGAATATTATTAATTGCAAATAAAGAAAACAATGTATAAATTAAAGTCTTTGAACAAACAATGTATTAAAACCCAGGGTTAAAGCACCTTGAACAATCATACTATGTTATTGAACTTCATTCACTAATTTGCTTATCTTGGTTTTTGATTCGTAGTGTTAAAGGCATGATCATGGTTTCCCAACCTGTAATCTTTTACCTATTATAGAAATTACAACTTCATCGTTGAGAGGGGATGTAATAATCCAATTAAGTAATTAAAGCCATCATCCTACGTTTGAATCAAGTAGGGCATCTAAGTACATCCCTGTCCTAGACACTAATTTGAATTCCTTATTTTATAAAAGAATACAAACCCTACTTTGTTTATTCCCATGTTCTATCTTTCTATTCCCTCTCCTGAGATCACAAGGTTGACAATATATGTATTTTATGGGTGATCAATCCATAAAATAATTAAAACAAGCATAAACAAACAACCAAATATGATAAGCAAATCCAACAAAATTAATCCAAAATAATAGTACTCATGTTCTTGGCTTTAACCCCGAAAAGAGAGTTTTTAGCCGATAATATTCATAATCACGATTCAAATAATTGAATACATGATATGAATAATTAAAACCTAATTAAATAATAAAAAACTAAAAGAATACGTGTAGCAGCCTCCAAATAACTCTCCTCTATTCCAGAATTGTCCAAGTATATTCTCCAAAGTTGTCCACCAAATTGTCCAATGTTCTTGTGGGATTTATAATATTTTAATCTTAATCCCACTCCTTGTGGGATTAAAATATTCCCACATGAATTGTAAAGTGTTACAAGTAATCGTATTAGTAATGGGACAATGTACAACCTTGTATATGTGTGGCTTTATCAACATTGGATCGGTGAAACTCATCATGCGTCGCACGTAGTAGTGATCAAAAATAGAGGGTACGTTGTATTCATATTGCACGCCTCCATTGTATTTTGTATCTCAAAATTTTTATAAGGAACGGGAGAACATAAATACATCATGCAACGCACGCTCATCGTGCACACTCACTGGATATTACGTCCCAAAATTTTGGTTGTCTTTCGTTCCATCTTCCATCCCTTGTATCGTGGTTTATTACCCATGTATTTAGTGCCTTTATATCATAATTATATCACCGTATTATGATAACAAATCTTCCTACATATTCACACACCACATATTAGATATCAAACCAACACAATATCCTCAACAAAGAATCAAAACACAAGCTAAGACTCTGCTAATTCACAATGATTTTCAACTTCATGTTTCGACTCTTGACTTATTCAAATTAAATTTTTTACCTTACAAAAAGTTGTTCCACTCATAATTATACATTTAAACCATATGGAACAAATTAAACACATTAGAATCAAATAAAACCAACTAGACATGGAACTAGCTCAAGCTAGTAAAACTAGTTTTCTAGATTAAACTCTAAATGACTCAATTAAATACAAACTTGTTTGGAAAACACTTGGAACATTGTAATCACGCCCTTGGACACTCAAATGCTTATTTATATCAATATTAACACGTTAAGAACACGAATTGATCTCAAAAGAAGTCTAAATAAGATAGAATAGTAACACTAGGATGCATAAATACACCCAACATCACCACCCCACACTTAAAACCTTGTTCGTCCTCGAACAAATCTTTACTCTAAGCATAATAAGTTGAGGATACTCTACACTTCTATTACATGAAAGACACTCAAGCTAGTACTACAATGACTACACAGAATGCAAGTTTCTACACAAAGCACCTTATTTACACAATTGATAACTCATGAACACTATTCCAAAACATCCTAGCCTCAAGAATTGAATCACCTAGTGGAAAACTCATGAATATTTCTCTATCAAGGAAATGATAAAAATCACCCACATTCATCAAATATGTGCCCCTTACAACAACAGAGTTACCCATAATCACTCACAATAATGTAATTTATCATAATGGTTACAAGAATCAAGTTACGCTCACTCTCACAAAGAATTCACAAGTTACACACAATGAACCATAGGATTTCCCTTAGTGTAATGCTTCACTAATATTAGAATGTAAAGTTTAGGATCAATTAGGACTTTTTCGGGTTGTAATGTAGGCTAAGGGGCGGGTAGGAACTATTTGAAAATAGTGACTAACCTCTCTAAGAATTTTAATACACTACATTATACATTTAAAACCAATCTCCAACAATCAAATTACACTTTTTTATCCACCCATACCTTTTTTTTTTGCCCCATCTCTTTTAAGCATTTTAACAAACACTTGGTAGACGTATAGTTTACTACCACATGAATTAATTTTTCTCTTTTTTTCACAATCATGGAAATATTTTTAGCATAAATTACATCACACCCATCCACCAAAAATCAATTATAAACACCAATAAATATTACCTTGGGGCTTCAAATTCACTTTTTCCTCTTATTTCTCAAATTCCTTAATTAATTTTTTATTAAAGCACTTAGGAGCTTATTGGATCAAATTATGGTCTATCAAAGAAAAGATTAGGCTACTTATAAGATGTTGCCAAAGAAAAAGCTAAAGGCTCAATGGGGGTTAACTAGGATAATGCACAAGGTAGGACAAATAACAGGTTTAAAACAAGGCTATCAAAGAAATACCTAATCATCTCCTAAACTCACATTCTTTATTTCGCTTCACACACACACCGGGAAAGTTCTAGAAATCACATGAAACAAGGAATATATAAAAATTTCACACTCTCATGGCACAATCTCAACTCAATAGGATCATTATAGACTCCCAACTAAAAAATAGCACAAATTCAATTTTAAGAAAACCAATACAAGAGTCACATATATGAGACTGGAGTCTCAAATATAGTAATTCATTCAATCAACATGCTTTTACAAACAAACCCTCTTGCATCATGTAATCAAAAATAGCACCAACAAGAATATTTTCTACAAAAAAAAAAAAAAATTGAGCCAAAATTTGGAAATTTTCCCAACCCACACTTAAAAATCTACATTGTCCCCAAAGTAAATTTAAAGGTAAGAGATAGAAATACTCCTCGAGGACTCTAGGCCTAGCTAGTTGCATCTTTTGTATAAAGGAGGTCCGCGGGAACCCCACACTCAGTCTTTGACATTCTCCTTAGCTCAAGTTTATGGTACTCAAACTTCCCATTTACCTGTGAATCAACCAAAAAAAAAGTACATGAAATAAAAACTAAAAAAAACTAAAAAGGAAACATACCTAATTAACTTGGGTTGCCTCCCAAGCAGCGCCTATTTAGTGTTGTGGCACAGCCCAACTCAACTCAACCATATTCCTTCACCCCTTTGCTCACACTTGGTCTCCATCTTCTTATTCTTTTCACCCCTCTTGGGTGAAAATTTTTAAGAACAACAGGTTTTTCAACTTTGTACTTTTCAGGCTTATCAACTTCTATCATGTCAGGCTTAGGCGGTAGAAGTTTAGGTTGCTCAATCAGGTAGTCTGAAGAGATCTTTGGTGGAACACCACCCCACGTTTGTCCCCATCAATAACATTGATCATACATAAATCTTTAATTTGGAACGTTACATTGGGTGGTTTGTAAACATCAAATACCACTGTTTTATCATCTACCCTCATTTTGAGCGTGCCTTCTCTAACATCAATTAAAGACCCTCCAGTTGCTAAGAATGGATGCCTCAATATGATTGGTACCTATTCATTTGCCACAAAATCAAGAACCATAAAGTCAGCAGGTATAATGAATTTACCAACCTTTATGAGGACATCCTCAATAATTCCTTCCAGATGTGTAAATGACCCGTCTGCCAACTGCAACACCACGGTGGTCGATCTAGGCTTTCCCAAACCCAATGTTTTAAACAACGATAGGGTCATCAAATTTATGCTTGCCCCTAAGTCACTCATGGACCATATTGCTCCTAATTTAAATAGGGATAGCAAACTTTCCCAAATCTTTCAATTTCTTAAGGATTTTCTGTGTCATCGCAGCGCTACACTTTTCAGTGAGCGTTATAGCTCCCATATCCTATAGATGCACCTTAGTAGCCATAAAATCCCTTAAGTACTTTGCGTACTTAGGCACAGTCTACAAAATATCTAACAAAGGTAAGTTAATGTAAGGTCCTCTGAATGTATCAAAGAACATTTTAACCATAGAATCCTCCTTCGCTTTTATGTGCCTTTGAGGGAAGGGTAGTGGTAACATTATTTTGTTTTCTTTTACAGTAACTCTTTCTTTCAAGTACTCAGACTTCCTTGAATTTCATCAACTTTGTTATTTACCTGTTGGGTCACCACATCAGCATCTACCTCCTTTGTTGCCTTTGGATATTTTTCTTAAAGCTCTTTACCACTTCTCAAGGTAATCTCCATGACTTTCTTTGGATTTTCTGTATCTGTTGGCAAACCACCTTGTGGCTTAGTATTTAATGCTTATGATAATTTCCCCAACCGTAACTTTAAACTTCTTGTGGCCGCTTGCTGATTTTTAATGTCTGTAGTCAATCGTGCTTGATTAGCTAAAAACTGCTTCAACATCTCTTCCATATTGCTAGTTGACTAATTAGTTTGGGCTTATGGTTGCTGAATTGCCTATTGTTGTGCGTTCCAAGGTTGTGTTTTCCCCTTCATGTTGTAGGCATTACCATAATTTATCCTTTGAGCATTGCCTACATACATCACTAATTTCGTATTTGAAGCACACATGTCTGCAGAATGACCACTATTTTTGCATACCTCACACCAACCATTAGTTTGCTGAACTGCATTGACTACTACTATAGGCTGTGGAACTCCAACTTTTAGGTTGCTGAACTGAGTATTTATAAAATTTTGTAATGTAGAAACCTAAGTTGATAAAGTTGTGAACTGATTTACCTCTAATACACCTGCAATTCTTTTTGTGGAACTTCTAGCATCTGAATGCCATTCGGGATATCCTTGTACTATGCAATTCAACAATATGTATAGCTCACCATAAGTTAATTCCAGTGCTTGACCACGTACGGCTAAATCTAACAAAATCTTCATGTTGTGATCTAGAGTTTCTTCAAAAGTATGGGCAAGTACCTCATTAGACTATTTGTGATGTGGACAGTACCAAAGAAGAGCCTTGAAGCATTCCCAATCATGATAAAGGTACTCGTCTGGCCATTGTTTAAAGCTCACTATCTCACTGCAAAGTCTCGCAGTCTTGCTAAAAGGGAAAAATCTGATGAGGAACTTTCTGGCTAAGCCGTCCCATGATGTGATTGAATTGGTTGGCTCTACATTCAACCACATTTTTGCTTCCCTCAATAGTGAATGGGGAAAAAGTGTCATCCTCACATAATCTATGTTCACCCCTGTTAGAATGAATGTGTCTGTAAGCTCAATGAAATTCTGCAAGTGGACTTGTGGATCTCATGAAAAAGCCCTACAAACTGTCCACTGTTGATAAAAAGTTGCACCATATTGTGTTTTAACTTGAAATTTACCCACGAGAAGATCTTTGAATTAGGGAAGTCAAGTTCGTTGGAAGTGGGACTGCTACTTCCCTAAGTGTCCTTCGGGCTGCTTGTTGTTAAGCCATTGGAGCAGTATTTTATTGGACTTCTTGGATTTTAGGAATTCTGGGGAGAAGGATTGCTTCTCTTCTCCTTAGTTGATGGAAAAGTTGCTCGGGTTTGAGGCTTTATTCAACCAATTCCTGATCCTTTGCCGGCTTACTACGTTGAAAACCTATTTCCTGCAACAACAAAACCAAGACCAAGTGTAAAAACACCAAATAAATCTAAAATTAAAACTAAAATAAACAATTTCTAAATTACAAGTCCTCGGCAACAGCACCAAAAACATGACAGCGCCCAAGTGCATACATAATTGTATGTGGTCTTATCAAGTAGTAAAGTGGCCTAATTAAAGTCAAGTATCGATTCCACAGAGACTTGATTAAACAACGATTTAATTCTAGTACATAATTTAGATTAATTTAGTGCGAGAGAAACCAAAAAGAGTTAGGAATATTATTAATTGAAATAAAGTAAACAATGCATTAATTAAAGTCTTTGAACAATCAGTGAATTAAAGCCCAAGGTTAAATAATTTTGAACAATCATACTATGTTATTGAACTTCATTCGCTAATTTGCTTATCTTGGTTATTGATTCATAGAATTAATTGCATGATTATGGTTTCCCAACCTCTAATATTTTACCCAATATGGACATTACAACTATATCGTTGAGGGGGGGTGTAATAATCCAATTAAGTTATTAAAGATATTATCCTACATTTGAATCAAGTAAGACATCTAAGTACATCCCTGACGTAGACACGAATTTGAATTCCTTATTTTATAAAATAAAACAAACCCTACTTTGTTTATGTAATACCCAGTATATTTCTAAGCTAGAAAATGAACCACTATTCCTACGTATGAAACCTCCTGTCCTATGATTCATATTTGAGTACATGACTTATAATGAGTATCCTAGTGAGAATAGAGCTTATGATGTGTTAAGTGTGTTCATAAGAGTAACTTAGAGTAAGGCAAGCTAAGAGATTTTGAATCCATAAAGTTTTAATGTTTGATTTTGCAAGAGTCATCTTTGAATGAGAAAAACTTGATGTATATGTGATATTTTGGCAGATTTAGACCCACCAAATTATATAGAATCGAATTAGCTTTCCAACGATACCAATTTTACCAAAATCCGACACCCGAGCAAGAAGTTATGGCTTTACAAAGTGGAGTGTGTCGCCTAACAAATCGACTAAGACTACTGGAATGGTCATGCCATAAGTTGTACGATGCACAACCTAACTTATGCCATAAGTTGTGCGACTCACAACCTAACTTAGGCGATAAGTTGTGCGCCGCACAACCTAGCTTACTCGATAAGTTATGTGCCGCATATCTTATGGACCAAGTGACATAAATACCCTATTTTTTGAATTATTTTAAGGGAAGAATGGGTATTTCCCACCCCTATATAAACTTATAACACGGGATTTAGCCTCAATTCAACCAAAATATAGTCACTTCTCTCAAAATTCTCTCAAAGAACAAGTTAGGGTTCTCAATTAGGAATTCAAATTCAAGAAAATTCCACCGTAAATCTTCGTAGAATCATGTACTAATGTATGCATAGTGTTCATTCATGGATTCCTTTCATCTATGAAGCCCAAGAATCAAGTTTTAAACTATGGATTATGATATTTATGTTGTGGGTTGATTATGTTCATGTGGTTGTTGTTGTTTGATTCCCAAGTTGGAATCTTTATGTGTTTTTATGAAAATATGTTAGCATGTGAGTTGAAAACCATGAATTTTAGTTGGTTATGATATGTTAATTTGATGAATATGCCATTCCTTAAGTCATGCGACCTAAGTGTTTGATAAAATGCCTAAGAGACTAGAAATTATGTAATATAGCTCAATTGTGATTTATGTGATGGATTAATATTTTACCCTTATGTTCAAATGATTCCCATGCTATTGATGTGCAATGTAGATGTTGGTTGGAATGCTCATGATGTTATAGTATGAAATTTTGACATTGATTATATGCATTCCTACCATGTACAAGATTATGATAACCATGTACTTCATGAAATCCCATACTTATTGTACTATGGATTGTTGATGTTGGTCATGTATTCAAGAATGTCATGCCTTGTCAGTTTCCTTCTATCGAAGTCCTGGGGGTACTTGTACCCAAAAATTTAGTTGTGTGCCTAAAGATAGTGTCATGTTTTCACGATATCCTCAGTCAAGCCATGTTCAGTAGAATTCAGTCAGTCATGTGACTTAGGAAAACTCAGTAAACTCAGTAATCCCAGTAATCTCAAAAAGCTCAGTAATTTAGTAATCTCAATAGTATTCCATCAGTCAATGAAACACAATCAACTCAGTCCAGTTCAGTTCAGTTAATCATGTTCAGTGTCTATTCAGATGGGAGTAGGATTTAGCACCGAGTGAACCCAAGGATGAGGACACATACTGACAGTTAAAGGTATGATCCTTAGAAGCAATCCTTGCATTCCAGAACTATGTAGACAGTATAGGTTGAGACATCAACAATAACAGATGAGGGTTGATGAGGTGGATAAACACTGTCAGATGAGGGTCCCACCGTTCTCTTTTGGGGACACTGCCAGATGAGGGTCACCCACAGCTTGTCTATACCAGTGGCGTGGTATTGACACCCTTCCAATTGGGGTTATAGATTGGACCCCAACTCAGCTATAATGTGTTATTTGGGGCATGTCGGTTAGATGACTACTTCCCACAGTCTCAGTCTCAGTAAAATAACTCAGATTATTTTTCATATTTTAGGACTGACAAATATAGTCAACTCAGCACAGTACGGAACTCAACTAGTTCCATCAGAACCTAGACTATCAGATATAGTAGCTCAGTATTAGTTATATCAGTTTTCAGTAACTCTTGTTATCAGTAATCAGACTCAGTAGTCAGTACCATCATGAATTCAGTTATAGTTACTTATTCATGCATGTATTCTCACGTTTATGTTATATAGTCAGTTAGCATTGTTCATAGATTTGAACCCTTTGTATTCAGCCTACCTCACATGTATACCAGTACATTCAATTATACTGATGCATTTGTGCTATGGTATTTTATTCTATACCATAGGTTCAGAAGCACGAGCTCCAGAGCATTAGTAGCATTCCAGTTTCAGCAGTCAGAGTTCGCAGTGATTCCTATCTTTTGAGGAATGATCATTACTTTATTTCAGTAGTTGGAGTTAGTTGGGGACATGTCCCATCAACTCCTTATTCAGAAAGTTCAGTTTTAGAGGCTTTTTAGATTACAGTATGTTCAGACAGTTTTGTTTCAGTTTGTTTTGGTATTGATATACCATACTTTTATATGTTATGTTTTATCAATTTTGAACCTTAGGGCCTTTCAGCCTTTATTTCTGCATTTATACAATATATTACGCAGTGTTCAGGTACAGATATTACTCATGGGTTAGCTTGTGGTCCTTCGAGGTCATGAGCACCATATAGCATTCCGGGTACCAGATTCAGGATGTTACAAACTTGGTATCAGAGCCAGGTTCAATAGTGTCCTACGAAATCCTAAAGACGCATCTAGTAAAGGCTTGTACATGGGTGTGTTGCGTGCCACATTTATGTGTAGGAGGCTATAAGATGTTTTAGGAACAGTTTTCCTTCTTTCAGTATTCATTTCATGCCAGTGAGCATAATCTCAAGTTAATCTCTCAGTCTAATCCTTTTCTCTTCCATTTACAGAACATGTCTCCCAAGAAAAGAAATGAAAATCAGTCAGCCCCTCAGCCTAAAGATCATTTGGGCGAATATGTCTCTCATGCAGAGTTCAGAGCTGCATTCACTACTCTTGCTCAATCAGTTGCTGCTTAGAATAAAAGACCATCTGTCATTCCGGCCAACCCAGTGGCCAATTCAGCTGCATCCAGGATTCAAGACTTCACCTGAATGAATTCTCCATCCTTTTTCGGGTCTAAGGCAGATGAGGACCCTCAGGAATTTCTTGATCAAGTTCAAAAAGTTACGGATATCATGGGGGTTACTTCTAGTGAGAGTGCTGATCTAGATGCTTATCAGTTGAAGGATGTTGCTCACACTTGGTTCAAGCAGTGGAAGTCAGAGAGGTCAGTTGATGCAGGATCCATAGAGTGGGAGAAGTTTGTCACTGCATTCTTAGATAGATTCTTTTCCCAAGATCTTAGAGAAGCTAAGGTGTTAGAATTTATCAACCTCAGGAAGCGCAACATAACGGTGAAAGAGTATTCTCTTAAGTTTACTCAATAAGCCAGATATGCTCCCCATGTAGTGGCAGACAGCAGGGCCAAGATGAGTAAGTTTATTTCTGGGGTGAATGATAGTGTGGTCAATGAGAGTAGTTCCGCGATGTTGAATAGTGACATAAACATAGCCAGGCTTATGACCCATGCTCAGCAAATAGAAGAGTAAAAGATTAAGATGAGGGAGAAGCAGAATAAGAGAGCAAGGACAGGTAGTTTTAACTTTGCTCAGCCTAAATCAGAAGGAGGGAATCATTCTCAATTCCATCTTAAGTCCTCCGTTCTATCTCCTTCTTTATCTAGTTCTCCAGTGCCAAAATTCAGAGATAGCAATAGAGATAGGGCGCTAGGATCTAAGTCTAAAGGCAGTGTCAGCAATGCTCAAACTAATCCTCTTTGCCAGACTTATGGTAAGAACCACAAGGTTGTTTGCAGAGCTGACATCGATGTCTATTTCAGATGTTGCAAGCTAGGCCACAGAGTCATGGATTGTCCCTAGTTAGGTTATCAGGGTCAGCAGAATCGTTCCTCAGCCCATTCCAGTCACCCAAATCAGCAGGGTGCCACTTCCAGTGCTACTAGTGGGCAATGCCAAAATAGACTTTATGCTCTCCAGTCCCGGAAAGATCAGGAAAATTCTCCTGATGTGGTTACTGGTACGTTATAGATCTTTCACTTGCATGTTTACGCCTTGCTAGATCCAGGAGCTTCAATGTATTTCGTTACTCCTTACATAGCAGTTGATTTCGGAGTTAATCCCAAAATTCTAGCAGAGCCCTTTTCAGTCTCTACCCCAATGGGAAAAACTATCTTAGCCCGACGGGTATATAGGAACTATCTGGTTATGATATTTAAGAAAGTCACCTCAGTAGATTTAGTCGAATTATAGATGACTGATATTGATGTCATTCTTGACATGGATTAGCTCCATTCCTTCTATGCCACAGTCGACTACAGAAACAGAGTTGTCCAGTTCCAGTTTCCGAATGAACCTGTCCTAGAATTGAGGGGTAGTACTTTAGCTTTCAGAGGTCAGCTTGTTTCCTACCTTCGAGCTAGGAAAATAATATCTAAAGGATGTGTTTATCATCTTGTTCATGTTAAGGACTCTATATCCAAGACTCCCAGTCTTGAATCAGTCCTCATCGTGAATGAATATTCAGATGTCTTTCTCGAAGATCTTCCAGGAATTTCTCTCGAAAGGGAAATAGACTTCGGTATTGATCTTCTTCCAGCTACTCAGCCTATATCTATTCCGCCATATAGAATGGCACCAACAGAACTCAGAGAATTGAAAGAGCAGTTGAAGGATCTCTTAGATAAGGGATTCATCAGACCTACTCTATCCCTAAGGGGTGCACCAGTCTTATTCGTGTGCAAAAAAGATTGTTCTCTCAGAATGTGCATTGATTACAGTCAGCTCAATAAATTCATGGTCAAGAATAAGTTTCCACTTCCCCAAATTAACGACTTGTTTGACTAACTTCTGGGTGACAGTTATTTCTCAAAAATAGACCTCAGATTAGGCTATCATCAGCTTAGAGTCAAAGAATGTGACATTCCAAAAATAGCATTCCATACTCGATATGGTCACTTTGAATTCCTAGTCATATTCTTTGGTCTTACCAATGCCCCAGCAGTTTTCATGGACTTGATGAACTGTGTGTTCAAACAATACTTGGATATGTTCATCATAGTCTTCATAGATGATATTCTGGTCTATTCCCGTAGTGAGCATGATCATGCAGACCATCTCAGAATCATGCTTCATACTCTCAGAGATCATCAGTTGTTTGCCAAATTTAGTAAGTGCAAGTTTTAGCTAAGGTTAGTAGCATTCCTTGGTCATATCATTTCCAGTGATGGCATTAGGGTTGATCCTTAAAAGACCAAAGCAGTAAGAAACTGGCCCAGACCTATCTCTCCATCAGATATCAGGAGTTTCTTGGGTTTGGCTGGATATTACAGATGGTTTTTTGAGGGATTTTATTCTATTTCACTCCCTATGTCCAGATTGACTCAGAAGAAAGTCAAGTTTCAGTGGTCAGATCCTTGCAAGAAGAGTTTTCAAGAGTTGAAGACTCGACTTACCTCAGCTCTAGTTTTCGCTCTTCCAGATGGTTCAGATGGGTTCATAGTGTATTGTGATGCATCTAGAGTAGGTTTGGATTGTGTCCTCATGCATCATGGTAAGGTAATAGACTATACCTCCAGACATCTTAAACCCCATGAGAAGAATTATGTGACTCATGATCTTGAGTTAGCAGTCGTGGTATTTGCCTTAAAGATTTGGAGGCATTATCTATACGGAGTTCATGTAGATGTGTTCACAGATCATAAGAGCCTTCAGTATGTATTTTCCTATAAAAATCTCAATCTTTGTCAAAAGATGTGGTTAGAGCTCTTAAAATATTATGACATGAGTGTCCTTTATCATCCGGGCAAGGCCAACATAGTGGCCGATACTCTCAGTAGACTATCTAAGGGTAGTTTTACTCATGTTCAAGATAGTAAGAAGAAGTTATCTAAGGAATTCAATCATCTTGCCATACTAGGTGTTCGCTTAGTCGATATAGAAGAGGGTGATATATGGGTTCAGAGTAGTTCAGAATCATCTCTAGTTTCTGAGGTAAAAGAAAAGAAGGATAGAGATCCCAGCCTTGTCAAGTTGAAAGAGTCAATCAAGGACCAGAAAGTAGAGGTTTTCTCCCAAGAGGGAGATAGTGTGTTGCGTTGTTAGGGTCATCTTTATGTGCCAGGTGTAGATGACTTGAGGTAATAAATTCTTGCAGAAGCACATGGTGCGCTCTATTCTACTCATCCAGGGGCCACTAAGATGTACCGCGACTTGTGGGATATCTATTGTTGGAGTGGGATGAAGAGAGATATCCCAGAGTTTATGGCTAAGTTCTCTACATGTCAGTAGGTTAAGATAAAGCATCAGAAGCATAGTGGGCCCATACAGGAGTTCACTATTCCTACTTGGAAGTGAGAAGAAGTAAACATGGACTTTGTGATGGGTTTGCGTCGTACTAGTTATCAGCATGATTCAGTTTGGGTCATTATAGATAGGATGACCAAATCAGCTCATTTCCCTCATGTCCATGCCTCTTATTTAGTCGAGGATTATGCCAAACTCTATATCAGAGAGTTGTTCAGATTGCACAGTGTCCCACTATCTATTATCCCAGACAGAGGTACCCAGTTCACCTCTCATTTCTGGAAAACATTCCTAAAGGGTCTTGGTACCCAAGTTCATCTCAGTACAGCCTTTCATCCTCAGACGGATGGTCAAGTGGAAAGGACCATTCATACTTTAAAAGATATGCTAAGGGTGTGTGCAATTTATTTCAAGGGTAGTTGGGATGACCACTTGCCTTTGAATGAGTTTGTATACAACAACAGCTATCATTCCAGTATTCGGATGGCTTCATTCGAAGATCTCTATGGTCGAAGGTTCAGATCTCTAGTAGGTTGGTTTGAAATTAGTGAGGCCTCAGTTATAGGTCCTGACTTAGTATTTGATGCCTTAGAAAAAGGTCCAGTTGATCAGAGAAAGACTCTGGGCTGCTCAGAGCTGCCAGAATTCTTATGCAAATGTACACAGAAAGGATCTCGAGTTCGAGATTGGTGATTATGTATATCTAAAGATATCTCCTATGAAGGGAGTGAAATGTTTCAGCAAGAAGGAAAAGCTCAGTCACTGATATGTCGTTCCCTTCAAAATTCTCAGTCGTTTCGGCAAGGTAGCTTATGAGTTCGAGTTGCCTTCAGACCTAGCCTCAGTTCATCCAGTCTTCCATGTCTCTTTGCTCAAGAAGTGCATAGGTGACACAGCAGTTGTAGTCCCTATTCATAGCATAGATGTTTAGAATAGCCTCTCTTATGAAGAGATTCCAGTCAAAATCTTAGACTATCAGACTCGCAAACAGAGGAACAAAGAAGTCTCTCTAGTCAAAGTTCTTTGGCGGAATCGGTCCGTTGAAGGAGCTACTTTTGAAGAAGAAGTAGATATGCGAACCAAGTATCCTCACCTATTCTCCTCTAACTCAGACTCAGTTCAAAGGAACTGTTCTCCTTACATTTTTCAGTTTCATGTTCAGATTTTAGTTACAAGCTTGGTATTCAGTTCATGTTCAGATCCCCATTATAAACTTAGTATTAATTACCATTGTATGTTCATTCAAGAATTCAAGAGTCAATTCAGTCAAGTATTCATGCATTATACTTGCATGTTCAGTAAAGAATCTCATCTTATCAATAATTCCAGTCATGCTTTCATGAGGAACAACTCAGTCAGATATCCATGCATTAGACAAGTATATTCAGTATGATATTTTAGTATACTTGTTGTTCCAGTTATATAGTTATGTTTCAGATGTTCACGCCCATTAAGTAAGTCCAGTCCATCAGTATTCTTAGTCTAGTCAGTCCCATTTGAGGACGAATGTTCCCTAGGGGGAGATATTATAATACCCCATATATTTCTAAGCTAGAAAATGAACCATTCTTCCTATGTATGAAACCTCCTATCCTGTAATTTATATTTGAGTACATGACTTACAATGAGTATCCTTGTGAGAAGAGAGCTTATGATGTGTTAAGCGTGTTCATAAGAGTCACTTAGAGTAAGGCAAGCTAAGAGCTTTTGAATCCATCAAGTTTTAGTGTTTGATGTCGTAAGAGTCATATTTGAACAAGCATAACTTGGTTTATATATGGTATTTTTGAATATTTAGACCGACTAAATTGTAGAGAATTGAATTAGGTTTCCAACAATACCAATTTTACCAAAATCCGACACCCGAGCAAGAAATTATAGCTTTGCAAAGTGGAGTGTGTCGCCTAACAAATCACCTAAGGCTACAGGAATGGTTCTTCCATAAGTTGTGCGATGCACAACCTAAATTATGCCATAAGTTGTGCGATGCAAAACCTAACTTAGGCGATAAGTTTTGCGCCGCACAACATAACTTACGCGATAAGTTGTGTACCTCATATCTTATTGCCCAAGTGATGTAAAAACCCCATTTTTGAGAAATTTTAAGGGCAGAATGGGTATTTCCCACCCCTATATAAACCTATAACACAGGATTTATCCCCAATTTAACCAAAATATAGTCACATCTCTCAAAATTCTCTCAAGAACAAGTTAGGGTTCTCAATTAGGGATTCAAATTCAATAAAATTCCACTGTAAATCTTTATAGAATCACGAACTAAGGTATGCATAGTGTTAATTCATGGATTCCTTTCGTTCATGAAACCCAAGAATCAAGTTTTAAGCTATGGATTATGATATTCATGCTATGGGTTGATTATGTTCAAGTGGTTGTTGTTGTATGATTCCAAAATTGGAATCTTTATGTGTTTTTATGAAAATATGTTAGCATGTGAGTTGAAAACCATGAATTTTAGTTGGTTATGATATGTTAATTTGATGAATATGCCATGACTTAAGACATTCAACCTAAGTGTTTGATAAAATGCCTAAGAGACTAGAAATTATGTAATATAGCTCAATTGTTATTTATGTGATGGATTCATCTTTTACCCTTATGTTCAAATGACTCCCATCCTATTGATATGCAATGTAGATGTTGGTTGGAATGCTCATGATGTTAGAGTATGAAATTTTGACATTGAGTATATGCATTCCTAACATGTACAAGATTATGATAACCATGTACTTCACGAAATCCCCAACTTATTGTATTATGGATTGTTGATGTTGGTAATGTATTCAAGAATGTCATGCCTTGTCAGTTTCCTTCGATAGAAGTCCTGGGGGTACTTGTACCCAACAATTTATCTATGTCCCTAGAGCCAGTGTCATGTTTTCATGATATCCTCAGCCAAGCCATGTTCAGTAGAATTCAGTAAGACATGTGACTCAGGAAAACTCAGTAAACTCAGTAATCCAGTAATCTCAGAAAGCTGAGTAATTCAGTAATCTCAGTAGTATTCCATCAGTCAACAAAACTCAATGTACTCAGTCTATTTTATTTTAGTTAATCATGTTTAGTGTCTATTAAGATGGGAGTAGGATTTAGCACCGAGTGAACTCAAGTATAAGGACACACACTGACAGTTGAGGATATGATCCTTAGAAGCAATCCTTGCATTCCAGAACTATGTAGCCAGCATAGGTTGAGACATCAACACTGACAGATGAGGGTTGATAAGGTGTATAAAGACTGGTAGATGAGGTTCCCACCATTCTCAATTGGGGACACTGCTAGATGAGGGTCACCCACATCTTGTCTTTACTAGTGGCGCGGTATTGACACCCTTACAATTGAGGTTATAGATTGGACCCCAACTTAGCTATAATGCATTATTTGGGTCATTTCGGTTAGATGACTACATCCCACAGGCTCAGTCTCAGTAAAAGAACTCAAATAGTTCTTTAGATTTCAGGACTATTAGATACAGTCAACTCAGCACAGTACGAAACTCAACTAGTTCCATCAGAACCTAGACTTTTAGATTCAGTTGCTCAGTATCAGTTATCAATATCTCATGTTATCAGTAATCAGACTCTGTTGTCTGTATCCTCACGAATTCAGTTATAGTCACTTATTCATGTATGTATTCTCACGTTCATGTTATACAGTCAGTTAGCATTGTTTATGCATTTGAACCCTTTGCATTCAACCTACTTCACATGCATACTAGTACATTCAATTGTACTAATGCATTTTCTCTATGGTGGTTTATTTTATACCATAGGTTCAGAATCACGAGATCCAGAGCATCAGTAGCATTCCAGTTTCAGCAATCAGAGTTAGCAGTGAGTCCTCATCCTTCGAGGACATGATCATTACTTTATTTCAGTAGTTGGAGTTAGTTGGGGACATATCCCATCAACTCCTTATTCAGACAGTTTAGTTTTAGAGGCTTTTCAGACTACAGTATGTTCAGACAGTTTTATTTTAATATTTTTTGGTATTAATATACCATACTTTCAGATGTTATGTTTTATCATTTTTGAACCTTATGGCCTTTCAGCCTTTATTTCTACATTTATACAATTTATTATGCAGTGTTCAGGTACAGATATCAGTCATGGGTTAGCTAGTGGTCCTTCGGGGTCATGAGCACCGTGTAGCATTCCGGGTACCAGATTCGGGGCGTTATAATATATTCCCATATTCTATCTCCCTATTTCCTCTCCCGAGATCACAAGGTTGATAATATATGTATTTTACGGGTGATCAATCCATAAAATAATTAAAACAAGAATAACAAACAATCAAAGATGATAAGAAAATCCAACAAAATTAATGACAAATAATAGTACTCATATTCTTGGCTTTAACCTTGGAAAAGATTTTTTAGACGATAACATTCATAATTACGATCCAAATAATTGAATAAATGATATGAATAATTAAAAGCTAATTAAATAATAAAAACCTAAAAAATACGTGTAGCAAACTCAAAATAATTCTCCTCCATTCCAAAATTGTCCAAGTATATTCTCCAAAGTTGTCCACTGAATTGTCCAATGTTCTTTTGGTACTTGCCCATACCATGAAACACATCATGAGTCGCACATAGTAGTGCCCCAAAATGGAGGGTGCGTCGCACGCATATCACATGCCTTCACTGGATTTTGCATCTCACGATTTTTCTAAAGCATGGGAGCACTGAAATACAGCATGCGATGCACGCTCATCGCATGCACACACTGGATATTACGTACCAAAATTTTGGTTATGTCTTTCATCCCATCTTTCATCCCTTGTATCGTGGTATATTTATCATGGATTTATAGCCTTTATCTCATGATTAGATCATGGTATTCAGATCACAAAGCTTCCTACATACTCACACACCACATATTAGAGATCAAAACAACTCAATATCCTCAATGATGAATCAAAACACAAGTTAAGACTCGGCTAATTCGCAATGATTTTCAACTTTATGTTTCAACTCTTGACTTATTCAAATTAAATTTTTTACCTTAAAAACAAGTTTCTCCACTCATAATTACACATTTAAACCATTTGGAACAAATTAAATACATTAGAATTAAATGAAACCAACTAGACATGCAACTAGATCAAGCTAGTAAAACTAGTCTTCTCGATTAAAATCTAAATGACCCAATTAAATACAAACTATTTTGCAAAAGACTTGAAACATTGTAATCACGTCCTTGGACACTAAAATTCTTATTTATATCAATATTAACACGTTAAGCACAAAAATTTCTCTTAAAATAAGGCTAAATAAGATAGAATAGTAACACTAGGATGCATAAATATACCCAACATCAGTGACATGTCTCAAAAGATAGAGTTTCCCATTAAGAAGCGGGATATGTTTAATATGAATTTCACTACGGGTCATCCACGATCTTGAAATTAGTATGATTCTATATAGGTCATTGTGGATAGAACGACTAAGTCTATTTATTTCTTACCGATAAAGACCAACTACTCAGTAGAGGATTATGCTAAGTTGTTCATTTAGGAGATAGAAAAGTTGCATGGAGTATTGGTGTCCATTATTTTAAACTGAGGTGTACAATTTTCTTCTCATTTTTGGCATTTATTCCAGAATGGTTAGGGTACTCAGGTGAACCTTAGCACCATTTTCTACCATCAAATAGATAGACAAGTAGAGCGTACTATTCAAACTTTAGAGGATATGCTAAAGGCCTTTGTGATTGATTTTTAAGGTAGTTGAGTTGACCATTTGCCTCTTACTGAGTTTGCTTACAATAAATGTTACTATTTTGGCATTCAAATGGCTCTTTTTAAGGCTCTTATGGTAGAAGGTACATGTTTCTTATTGGATGGTTTGAGGTGGATGATACTATGTTGTTTGGCCTTGACTTGGTTATCCAAGCAATGGATAAGGTAAAAGTGATTAGATAAAGACTTAAGACTGCTCAAAGTCGCCAAAACTCTTATGAAAATATGAGGCAGAGTGAGTTGAAGGTTATAGTAAGTGATTGGGTGTTCTTGAAGGTCTCTCCTATGAATGGAGTGATTGGAATTTGGGAATAAGGGTAAACTCAGTCCCCGTTACATTGATCTATATTAGACTATGAGGATAATTAGGAATGTCACTTATAAAATAGATTTACCATCAATTTTGGCTTTGATTCACCCCGTTTTCCATGTTTCCATGCTTAAAAAGTGTGGGGGTGACCCTTCTTTGATAGTGATAGTTGAGGATGTTGGTGTTGAGGATTTGTTATGTTATGAGAATATCTTGATTAAAATATTTGATAGATAAGTTCGTAGATGGAGGAATAAGGATGTAGCTTTGGCAAAGGTCCTTTAGAGAAATAAAAATATGGAGAAAGCTACATGTGTATTTGAAGAAGACATGAATGCAAAGTACTATTCTTGTTTCCAGAAATGGCTGAAAGTTCTTTGGGTATGATTTTTGTTTCAATATTGTTACTTTTTAATTTGTCCTTGATTCTGATTGCATTCTTTCTTTTATCGTGCTAAGGGTGCCTTAACTTTTCATTTGGGGATGAATGATCCAAAGAGGGAGGGGGTAATGTGATATCCCAGGTTTTGATAACTAAACCCACTATGAGATAAATAGTTTGATTAGTTTTCCAACGCCACTAGTCTCACCTTAATCCAATATCGAGGTAAAAAGTTATGGCCAAATTATGGAGGTAATGTTAAACAGCCAGTGACAACAGCTCAGACCACGATTCATTGCCTAACATAATGAGTCATGGGGAGGACTCATTTCCACGACAATAAGAAAGCCCAGACTTTGTTCCCTTGATAATGAGTCCATTATATGATTCATTGCGAGACACATTGAGTCGTTATGAGGGACCCATTGTCAAAATAGTGAAGAAGTAGATTATCGATCCTTGGGTAATGACTCCAGGCCATAACTCATTGCCAGACCTTATAAGTGGTTACCCAAGTCGTGATGACTGTTCTCAGACTTTTCTTTTATATTTTAATTAGGGTCGTTTTGGTCTTTTCCTCCCCCAATATTCTTTTCCACGACTTACAACACTTGGATGACCCTTTTTCCCTTCAGTTATCAAGATCAAACATCACTTTTTCCTCTTTAACTCCCAAGGCAAGAGGTATTAGGGTTTTACTAGGAAATTCAACATTTAGGTTTCAAACTTCAAATTCTCTTCAATTTTTTTATACTTCAGGCATGTTTCTCATCCTTAACATTAATTTTACATTATGGAATTTATTTAATGATTATTCATATGATTTAATTGATGGGTTTGAAATGAGACTGATGGCTTTTGATTGATTATTACTTGAATTAGATTCCCCATTTTTAAATTTGTATTTCATGTTTTTAATTGATTTTTGGGGAAAAAACTGGTGCATTGTTCTAATGGTTGGAAAGGGGGATATGGGTTTCCCCAAATTAGATGAATTTTGGCATAATGATGGTATTAACCACAACCTACTTTACAATCTTGGTTTTAAATATGGTTATTAACATAACTTAACTTGTTTTGAACCTATTACATTGCATTAAAGGATAAATGGATAAATATGGTTTTGGAATACCCTTGGTGGCCATGGTTTTTTATTTAAATGGAACTTTGAAGTCTAATGGTTAAATGAATTGGTTTGGCATAATTGAATTAGCTTATAAGCATATTGGTATGATAATATCATATTGGAAAATTCCTAATAAAGAGTCCATGGTTAATGGATGAGTTATGTGTAAAGTATTTTAATTTGGGCTTAAAGGGAATTGTGTAGCTCACCGTGAAGGTTTAGTCCCGAGGGGACCAACATTGGAAACCAAGTTTGCCAATTTGGGGGTCTAAATGACCATGTGCTTAGTGCATACTTTATATTTTGGATGGCTATCACCGTGGTGTCCTTAGCCTTTCCTCGGTTTCCTTTGTGTGTGCAGCTAACACACATTAAGGCCCTTACGATAGAGGGAGACAGACCCATATAGTCCATGGGTGCTTTTAGGATGAAAAGAGCTACATAGTTAAGGTTAATAATTTAAACTCTCATGTTCAAGACTCTTTTCCCTGTCTCAACATCCTATATATATATATTTATATATATGTTGTCCATATGGTTTCTGACTGGATTTTTAGAAATGGCATTATTTTATCCCTTCCCCTGAGTTACATAGAAGTGCTCGCCAACTGACTATTCTCGGACGCTGCATTATTACATAATGTAGATTCGAAGGATTTTTTTGTCACTCCTATGCAACATTAGGTGGCGTGGTTCATTGGTTGATTTGTTGTGAGTGGTTAGCCTTATCTTTCGTAAAGCCCTACCATTTTATTAGGTTTCTTTTCAGATTTTAGGAATTGTGAATTCCCTTTGTCATAGTCAGGGTCATATCCTAACTTAGTTTAGTATTCTCGGTTTAGAGACTTCGTGGACAAGTATTGGGTTGGTTGTTTGATTTGATTCTTGGAATTATCACTTGGTTTATTTATCCATTTTATTGCTATTCTGGTTGCCTTTAGTTATTTACATTTATGTGCTAACTAAGGGGATGGTCTCTGGCCCACGGTGGGCTTGAGATACTCATCACAACGAGGACCTGGTTTGGGTCATGATAAGAAGATACTTGGGAGAATGAGTCTAATATAAGGTGTAGATACCCACAGCTCCCTACCTCTTTAGGTATTTTATTTGCTTTTTTGTTCGAGGATGAACTAGGTTTGTATTGGTGGATAGTGTAACAACCATGGTAGTGATTGTTTTCCTTTTTATGTGTTTTGATTCTTTTTCCCTTCCTTATAGTTGTGAAATGTTATTTGCAAGTTGTGGGGATAGCTATCACGGTCCCTGACATATTCGGTTGTAATTCAGGAGAGTTTGAGACCATTTGAGGATTTAAAAGCCATAGGTTTGACTTTGGTTAGTATTTTAAGTATCGAGCACCAAATGGAAATTTTTACTATTCCATTAGATCTAAAACATTATATTAGGACAGGAGCATAATTAGTTCGAGTCCCAAGCCTTTATTTTACATTTTTACCCTTCATTCAAAAATCACTTAATATAAGGGTCTTTAGGGCTAATTTATTTTAAATGACATTTTTTAAAATTTGATAGTGCCATTGAGTCTGAAACGTCAAAAATTTCCGAGTATCATATATTTTTTACTTCTGTGAGGTCCCGAATGAATCTCGATGGTTCATTTGGAGACATACATTTTCATGTCTTATTGTCAGTACTGGTGCAGCCACTATAGGGGTCACTTGGTATCCTTAGCAATGTTACCTAGGTGGACCACGAACCACCTTAGCTGAGGCCTATATTCATCAGACATCGCCTTAGCGATATCTTACATTGCCTTAATGCAACCGCCTTAGTGGTACATAAGGTTCCATAATGGTCACACGCATGGAAAGTGACTATCACCCTAGAGGTAGTCTAGGTTCTCAAGCGACGTTGCTAAGGCAATGATCGTACCGCCTAGGTGATGTCGCTAATATAAATTCCAATTTTTACCTTCTTATTTCATTCTTCTTTTTCCAAGCTTTGGGACCTTGGTTTTGATAAATTCAAAAAGGGTTTTTTATCGATCTCTTGTGGGTAACCTATAACTACTATTTTCATTAATTCTTATTGATTTTATCTTCAAAATAGCTTTAAATCTTCTTTTCAAACTAGAATTTGGGGATTTTTTAGGTAAACTTTTTAAAAGGGTTAATCAATTTGAACACAAATGTCAATCATTTTTGCGTGAGTTTTAACTCTTAACTTCTTTTGACTTGGGGAACATATTTCAAAAATAAAATTCTAGTTTTGCCTTTTTATTTTTGAACCCATTTTTTGAACTAATTTGTACTCGATTCAAATATAGCTAATAGGGGTATCATTAGCTTCCTTTTGATGAAAAAATCATGTTTTTGATAGTTTTAGCTCATAGCAAGACCATTCATAAAGGAAAGGCTACACATTGAAGGCTCAGGCTTGGATTTTACTTTTCGAGATAAGTAAAGGCTTGACTTTCTTCAGACTGTACTGAGTAGTTAACTTTCTTGTAAAGCATGTTATGAGTTATGAATTTAGTCGATGGGGTAGTATATTGGAATTATATTTATTATTGTGTTCTCGTGTGAGGTCTTATTAATTATTATTGGTGACTTTGAAGGAATATAATTGTGGTAATGTCCGAGTAGTAGCTTTATTTGACATTATAGCCCTTATTTGTGCACTAATTTCCATGATTACTTGTGTTGCCTATGTGGGGGCTTGAATAGATATTATAGGCCACATTATTTTCCTTTATCATGATATTAATACCCAAAAAAGGTATTTTAAGATGATATTATTGATGTTTGCATGACTATTCACTTTAGTGGTGTCAAGAAGGGCTTATATCATGGACTATTAACATATTGAGAAGATTTTGATATCATGCATACCATTATTGAGTTAATTTATTATCATCATATTAACTTGGTTATGAGCATTCATCCTCGTCTTATTCATTCATATTTATAATAACTAGTACTACTAAGAAATACTTAATATAATCCTTGATCCATGAATATTATCCAAAAAGGTGAATTGAGATATGAGAAGGTATATGGGTTACAAACTCCCCATGGGTCATGTATTAAAGAGTTGAGGATCTCAAAGTGTATACAAAAAGCCATGTGATGGCTTACATTCATCATTATCACATCATCATTGCATTGTGTTGCATTATATCTATAATGTCCTGATTTTTGGTGAATTTTGTGAATTATTCATTTTTATAAGATTTGGTCATTTTACCCCTCCTCATGGTTGCTTTGTGGTATTTTTGTAATAGGGGGATAATTGGCATTGTTCCTAATGCATTTCAATTTAATTTGTGAAAGTTTATGGTTTTTAGAGGTTAAAAAGGCTTTATAATTGACTTTGGTCAACATTTATTAATTTATGCATCATATGGAAAAATGAACTGCGCCAGCAAAATTGGAACAAGAATTGTAGGTTGATAACATGGTTTGTGTGGTTTTAAAACTATTATGTCTCATTTTGACCATCAGTTTGGAAAGTTGTGAAATTAGGTTTCGACGGTCAACTTTGTTAAAACAATATTTTTTTCAAAAATCTAATATCATTATTGAGTCTTAAAAATCAAATTTAGTCTAGTAGGATAGTTTGTTTGCATTTTCGAGATTTCTGATGAATCACGAGGGGTCCATAGAGACTTAGAATTCTCTAACTCTCCAGCTGATGCACCAGCTGCTTAAGTGACATTTTGGTAGCTTAAGTAGCCTGTCTTGACATCCAAAGTGTCACTTAAGCAACAACTAGTTTTCTTAAGCAACACTCGAGTCACTTATACGACACTCGCAAACCAGGACGGTATCGCAAAAGCAACACCTAGTATCTATCTATCTATCTATATATATATATATATATATATATATATATATATACCCTTTCATGATTTTTCACCATTTTTGAGACTTGAAGCTTGGTTTTCGAGTTTTTGGGAAATTTCTTTTATTTTTTAGCTTAGGTAAGCTCCAAATCCCTATTTCAATTATTTTTCTTCGATTCTTATCATTTAAATCTTGTTAAAACTTTAAATCAAAAGTGGAATTTAGGGATTGTTCTTAAAAGGCCTAAATTAGAAATTTTTTGATTTAAACCCCAATTTTAACTTATTTTTCAATTAGTTTTCTCCTATGGGTTTTTTTAATCGTGGGAAATATATCTTTGAACTAAAATTCTGATTTTACCCTTTTTTTTTATAATCTATTTTGGGGGTTCGCTTAGACCACAACATGGAAATAGGTTATATGGGTATCATTGTCTTTCTTTTAATGCACTGATTCCATATTTGTATGTTTTAATTGATTTTAAGGTTGTTTGTGAGGAAAAGGCTTTGTAGTTAGCACTTTATGGATTGGGATTCTGTCATTTGAGGTCGATTTTGGCTTAACATTTTTTAGGCTGGTTGGGTAGTTAATATTGATATAAAATAATGTCATTGATGTGGGAACTAATCATGAAAATGACTTTGTTATTATGGTGTGCTCATGTAGGCTCCTCTGTTGTTATTTGGTATTTTTGAGACATTATTTGTTATATGTGACCATGCGGGATCCAATCTGATGTTATTGTGCTGGAATTTATCTAATATGTTATCTTCTTCTTGGTGAAAAACTATGTAAGTTGGTCTTTGTATGGTATCAATTGGCATATTATTGTATATCTTGATCTATTTGGTTTATGAACTATATTGGATTCATGGATAGTTGGCATATTTAGTGAATTTTTAGCTCACGTGGTTGGTAAATTTTTTGGATTTTGAAATTCTCATTTTGGTAGGTTGTGAGCATTACATCCTTATATCATAAACATTCATTAAACATTGGTATCACATGGAAAAACTAGTTTTTTCTGATAGAAAATGTAACATCTTTAAAAAAAAATTACCGATGTATGAGCCAGAGAGAAGTTATGTATATTGGATTGGTACTGGATATTGGATTGTATATGGGTTGATGAACCCACCAATAGGTCGTACCTAGGGAGCACACCTCGATAGGTGTATACTAAGGTTGTGCGACAACCTTGTACATCACATCATTATCATTTTTATTGCATTTTTACACATTGTGCCTATTTTGTATTGTATTTTTGTTCTTGATGTGAAATTTACTTATTTGTGTCCATTTCCTATTTTTGCATTTAGTATATGTATATATTGTAGAACTTTTAGTGGAGACGCTACAGGCTACTATTTTGAATATTTTTTTACTGCAGGTGACATGCCCATAGTGTGTATTTTATATGCTTTATTTTCTACTTTGCTCGGTCAACCTATGATACCTACTGAGTACAAATTCACTATGGTCGCCCTTATTGCGCCCTTTTAGTGTAGATACATATACGAGTGAGCCATATGGTAGATGCTTTAGGTGGTGATTAGAGTATTTTTGAGGTAGCAGGTAGTCTATGCTTCCATAATTGATCTACTACCTCCTCTTGATTAGTGTATTCCTTATTGTCATATCTAGAGATAGATTATGATCCTTTTCGACTATTAATTGTATTTTTGACTTTAATATGAATTCAGTTGGTTCTTACACTATGACACCAAATTTTGGGAGATTTATGGTATCTTTATTATGTATCTTTCCACTACTATTGTATATGTATTATTTTCTTCATTCTAGAAGTCTTACCAAGGGTTTTGTGTTGCTTTTCACTCTTTATAATAATTTGGGTGATAGTCTTACTTGCCAAGGCTTGTCGTGACAAGTGACATCATGACCCTTAGTTTTTGGGTTGTGACAAATTGGTATCAGAGCTAGGTTCATTGGTCTCGTTAGTGTAAGAAAAAGGTGTCGAGTAGAGTCTCACGGATTGATATATAGACGTCTATATCAATCTTTGGGAAGCTATAAGATATCTTTAGGAAACCTTCCTTATTTTATTCTATATCATGCAAATTTTTCCATACATTATGTTCTAAGTTATATTTCACTCCTTCTATGTAGATGGTGAGGACTAGATCTCATGAGGTTAGAGATGTTGATCCATCATCTGAGAAAAGAGCTCAGTGTAGAGAATGAGTTGCAATTCATGAATGGTCCTAAGGTAGCGGATGGGAATGAGAATATGCCTTGTCCAAATGTAGTATTAGGGGCTCTCCCCTAAGCCTCAAGTTGCACATGCTGGAGATATGGAACGTACTCTGGTTTAACAAATATTTCTACCCTAGTCTTATAGAGGTTATTGATTCACTTGCTGACTCATTTGGAGGGTGCTCCTTGAGTGCACCTAGTGTTCCACTAGCTTTAAGTATTTTACCTCCGTCTATACCAGAGCCTGCCAATGGTTTTCCTTTGACTATGAGTGTGGATCCTCTAGTGGCACAAATATTTGCTTATGGTACTCCACAGACTCTGAGTTTTGTTTTTTCTATGCCGACCTCTGAGTATGGTATTCTAAGATCAGGAGTTTAGCCTTCATTTATGTTGCCCCCTCAGGTGGGATCTCAGACAGCCAAATTTACTAGGACTAACATTATTGTGAGTATAGTTATGTCTTCTGAGGATCAAAAGAGGTTTTAGAGATTCACTTATTTAGGTCCACCTAGGTTCAGTAGTACTGTGGGAGAGGATGCGTATGAGTTTTTGATTGATTGTCATGAGAAATTACATATCCTTGGATCACTTGAGTTGCATGGGGATGCATCCAGTGATTAGTAAAGGTCACTTGTAAGTTGTAGACCTCTTGGATCACCAAAGATGTCCTGGGATCAGTTTCATGAAGCCTTTTTAAATAGGTTTGTTCCTTACAGTTTGAGGAATCATATAAGAGATAAGTATGATCACTTAGAGACGGAATCCATGACTATTACTAAGTATGAGGAACGTTTTTATGTCTTATCAAGATATTCTTATACCAATATTTCCACAGTGTTTGAGAAGATTCAAAAGTTCATAAAGGGGTTGGATATTTTGCTTCAGCTTGCTACTGCCTAGATGACAATGTTTGGAGAGTCATTTCAGAGTATAGTGGATCATGGAAAGATGACAGAGTATATTCTTTGAGCATCTCAAGAAGGCACCAAGATGGTGTGACGTCAGGGCAAGTTCAAAGGTAACACTCCTCGAGGTTGAGATTTTAGAGGTTTTCATGGGTATCTTAGTAAACCAGTGTAGGCAGCCTTGTAGGTTCAGGTATTGGGTCTTCTAGTTTAGTAGCTTTGGGTAGCCATTTTAGCTCAGTCGTACCTCCCCTATTGAGTTTGGTCCCAGAGGTTTCTTTGTGTGTGATAAGGTTATCTATGTGGCCAAGGATTGTTCTTGACATATTTTTAGGCCTACTCTTAATTAGTAGTGAGAGGTAGAGGTTCTACTAGAGATACATGAGGTAGAGATAGTAGGTCTTATGGTGGTGGTCCGAGGATACTCAATGGGTTAGTGGTCATGGATAGATCTATGTTATACCCACTACACCAGAGGCAAAGGCTTTCAACGTTGTCATCACTAGAATTATCTCTATTTGTTTTATATCTACATCAGTGTTACTTTATTCGTGGAAAACTTCTCTTATGTGGATGCATATTTTTCTTTGGGTTTTGATTCTACTAGTGAGCCTCTTGCCATACTTATTCATGTATCTACCCTGTATCAGACTCTATAGTGGTGGATCGGTGCACCAATCTTATATTATAACCTTAGTTGGGCGTGAGACGGGTAGATCTGATTATTCTAGATATGATAGATTTTGATGTTATCTTGGGTATGGATTGGATAGCTACTTATTATTTTGCCGTAGACTGTTATGCTAAGTTTCATGACCTTAGCTTTATCGGGTGTACTGAGGATAGCTTGGAAGGGTGTGCTTCATTCAGGTCCTAAGAGAGTTATATCTTACCTTCAAGCTCAATTCTTGGTTAAGAGGGGAGGTTTATCTTATTTAGCTCATATTTGTGATACTAGTGTTGCTTTACCACCTCCTTTGGATTCTGTTTGTATTGTCCGTGAGTTCAGGGATAATTTCCAAAATTTCCTGGTTTGCCTCTGGATCATGATATTGACTTTTTTATTTATGTTGAGTTAGGCACCAAGCTTTTCTATTCCTTCTTATATGATGGCCTTGTAGAGTAGAAGGAATTGAAGGATCAGTTGTAGAAATTATTTGAAAAGGGATTTATAAAACCTAGTGTATCACCTTGGGGTGCGTCTATCTTTTTTGTGAAGAAAAAGGACGGGTCTATGTGTTTGTGTATTGATTATCATCAGTTGGATGAGGTGACAGTTAAGAATAAGTATCCTCTTCCTCATATTGATGATTTGTTTGATCAACTTCAGGGTGCTTCAGTGTTTTTAAAGATTGATATTACTTTAGAGTATCACCGATTGAGGATTAGAGCATCAGACAGCCTAAAGATTGCTTTTCAGACTCTGTATGGTCATTATGAGCTCTTGGTCATGTCATTTGGGTAGACTAATGCCCCATCCACGTTCATGGATTTGATAAACTGGGTATTTTAATTGTATCTTGACTTTTTTGTTATTATATTTATAGATGATATCTTGGTTTGCTCCAAGAGTGAGGCTGACTATGAGGAGCATTTGTGGATTGTACTCCAATGATTGAGATATGAGAAAGTGTATGCTAAGTTCTCTAAGTCTATATTTTTGTTGGAGTTTTTTTCTTTCTTGGGTGATATGGTGACCAAGTATGGTACTGTGGCTGATCTGTCCAAGGTTGCAGTAGTTCATGATTAGGATAGTCCTATCTCTCCTACCTTGATTTATATTTATGTTAGTTTAGCAGATTACTATCAGCATTTTGTTGAGGATTTTTCACCTATTATGGCTCAGTTGACCAAGTTAACTCAGAAGAATATTTCCTTTCAGCGGTCCAATTTTTGTTAGGCGAGGTTTCAAAAGCTTAAGAATTTATTAACATTAACTCCCATCTTGACTTTGATCAAGGAGGTGTGATACTTATCGTATGGGGTTAGGTGTTGTGTTTATGTAGGAGGGTAAGGTGAATGCTCATGTTTTTGATTGGTTAAAACCCTATGAGAGAATCACCCTACCCGTGATTTGGAGTTATGTGCAATTATATTTTCTTTGAAGTTGTGGAGGCACTACTTTTATGGAGTATGTTGTAAGATTTTCTTGGATCATCATAGCCTTCAGTATTTATTCACCCAGAAAGATCTTAATATGAGGTAGTGTTATTGGCTTGAGTTGCTTAAGCAGTATAACCCTACTATTCTCTATCATTCGGGAAAGGCTAATGTGGTTACGAATGCGTTAAGTTGAAAGTAAACTAGAATGGGTAGCTTAGTACATCTTTTGACCCAAGAGAGGCCTTTTTCCTTAGAGGTTCAGTCTTTGGCTAACTAGATGGTTAGGCTTGAAATTTTGATACCTAGATGTTTTTTGACATTTGTAGAGGATAAGTATTCCTTGATGGAGCAGATTTTGGATCATTGGTTTAATTATATTTAATAGAGAGTGATTCGGGATAAGGTACTGAATGGAGATACTCAGGAAGCCTCATTTGATCCAAATGGTGTTTTGAGAATTGGAGGTTGAGAGTGGTTTCCAAAAGTGGGTGATTGGATTATATTGATTTTGGAAGAGGCTCATTATTATAGGTATTCCATCCATCCCTGAGTGACTAAGATGTATCGTGATTTAAGACAACACTAGTGGTGAGGTGGTATATGGAAGGATATAGCATATTTTGTATCTCATTGCCTATGTTGCCAGTAGGTGAAGTCCAAGCTTTTGAGGCCTGGTCATTTACTTCAGAGGTTACACATTCTCGAGTGGAAATTGTAATCGATCACTATAGACTTCATCACTGGGTTGCCTCATACTTCTCGTAGTTTTGACAATGTTTGGTTCATCATGGATCAACTAACCAAATCTGCTTATTTTATTACAATTTAGGTTTCTTTCAATATTGAGAGGTTGGCATCATATCTATAAAAATAAGATAGTTTATCTTTATGGTGTGTCAGTGCCTATCGTCTGAAATCAAGGTTCAGTATTCATATCTCACTTTTGGAAGAATTTTTAGGAGGAGTTGGGTAACCTAGTGGATCTTAGCATGGATTTTCACCCCCAGACCGATGATTAGTCGAAACTAGCTATTTAGGTTTTGGAAGATATGCTCCACACTTGTGACATGGACTTTGGAGGTCAATGGGAGCAGCATCTAGCTTTGTAGAAATTGTTATATAATAATAGCTACCATTCCACTATTGAGATGGCTCCTTTTCAAGGATTTGTATTGTAGGCATTGTCGTTCTCTAGTTTGTTGGTTTGAGACTTCTAATATTAGACCTCAAGATATGAATAGAGTTTGGGTCATTTAGGATAGACTTTAAGCGGCTCAGAGAAGGTATAGTGCTATGCAAAACATAGACTTCGTGCCTTGATATTTAGTGTTGGTGACCAAGTCTTTCCTTGTGTGTCTCTCATAAATGGTGTGATGAGGTTTGGGAAGAGAGGAAAGCTTAGCCCCAGGTACATTGGACAATTTGGGATTCATCGGAGTATTGTGGATGTGGCTTATGAGTTAGCATTTCCCCCTAGATTTATCAGTTGTTCATCCAGTCTTTTATATTTCCATGCTTTGGCATAACATTAAGGATAAGTATCATGTCATTCATTGGGATTTGTTGCAGTTAGATGAGCGGTTGTCTTTTGTTGAGGAATACATCTACATTTTAGACAGGGATGTTAAACTATTGCATTCTAGAGATATTCTAGTGTTAAGGTCTAGTGGAGACACCGACCTGTTGATAAGGATAGTTGGGAGGTCGAGTCTTATATGCATAGTAATAATCCCAAGTTTTTTGTTGATTCAGGTATATCCTCTTGCCTTTAGTTCAAGGACGAACTAGATTCTTAGTGGTGGATGATGTAATAACCTGATTTTTGGTGATTTTTGTGATTTATTCATTTTTTGTGATTTAACCATTTTATCCCTCCTCGTGGTTGTGTTGTAGAATTTTTAGGGTATAGGGATGATTGGCACATATCCCAAAGCATTTTGATGTGATTTGTGTGAGTGTGTGGTTTTTGGAGGTTAACAAGGTTTTGTAGTTGATTTTGGTCAGCATTTATTGATTTGTGCGTCGGATGGCAAAATAAATTATGCCAACAGATCTAGAACGTCAATTTTAGATTGTCAACATAGTTGTTATGGTCTTACGGCTTTTATACTTTATTTTGACCCTCAGTTCTAAAAGTTGTGAAATTAACTTCAGGGGTCAATTTTGAGTAAATGATTTTTTTCAAAAATCTGATATTGCCATTGAGTTTGGAGCATCAAATTTAGTCTAGTGGAATAGTTTATTTGCATTTTCAGGATTTCCGATAAATTTTGAGGGGTCCGCGTAGACTTGAAACTCTCCAAGTCTCCAGCTGATGTACCACTCAACTGGAGCATCCGCATAAACGATATTTTTGTCTCTTATGCAAGAGCTGGGTCGCTTACGTGACCCTTATGGACCAGGCGGGTATCGCTAAAGAAATATCTGGTCGCTTAAGCAATGTCCTCTTAAGCTATCTGGTGTTCACTTAAGTGACACCTCGTATATATATATATATATATATATATATATATATTTCACAATTTTTCACAATTTTTGTGACTTAGAACTTGGGGTTTTGAGTTTTTGGGAAATTTGTTTTATTTTGGAGCTTGTGTAAGCTCCAAATCCGTATATCAATTATTTTTCTTTGATTATTGTCATTTAGATCTTGTTAAAACTTAAGTTCAAAAGTAGATTTTGGGGACTTTTGCCACGAAGGCCTAAAATAGAAATTCTTTGATTCAAACCCCAATTTAAACCCATTTTCAACTGGATATTTTCAAATGGGTTCCTTAATCGTGGGAATATATTTTTGAGCTAAAATTCTAGTTTTACCTTTCTTATTTGAAAATCCATTTTGGGGGTTTGTTTTGACCTCGACCCAAAAATGGGCAATACGGGTATCATTGGCTTTCTTTTAATGCATAAATTTCATATTTGTATATTTTAGTTGAGATGTTCTTGAGGGGAAGTGTAAGACCCTTAAAATTTCAATTATTTTATCTTTTGATCTTCTCGTGTTTGTAATATCAATTTTTGACTTGAATTATGTTTAGGAATGATAAAAGGGTAATTTGGGAAAGTTTTAGAATTTTTAGAAAATGTTCGAGGCTATTTTATAACTTCGAGGCAGCGTTCCTCCGCATTATATTCATGTCATGGAGGTTACCCTCCACGATATTGGTGTGTCACGGAGGATAACCTCCGTAATAAGGACGTGCAAGGGTAAATTTTATCCAGTTTGTTTTTTCTCACTTAAGGGTGAGGGGATTTTGGTCTTTTCTCCTTTTCCAAGACTTATGAACATAAAAGGGACAATTTTTCTTTAGCTTTCAAAGATCAAACTCTACTTTATTTATCTTTACCTCTCCAACCAAGAAAGCTTAAAGGTTTCAATATGCATTCATCATCTGGGCTCTAAACTCAGAATTGGCTTTGTATTCTTTTACATTTTAGGCATGTTTCTCTTCCCTAAACTTTAATTTCACATCCTGGCATTAATTTGATGGATTTTTATGTGATTTAAACAGTGGCTTTTGAAATTTAGTTGAGGGGTTTTGGTTGATTTGGATTGAATTACTTATCTCATGATTTGAATTAATTATCCATGCTTTAAATTGGTCTTTTTGGGGAAAATTCTACATTAATTAAATAGTTGGATGGGGAACATGGTTTTCCCCAAATAGGATGAATTTTGGCTTGGAATTGTATGAACCTCGACCCACTTTGTAAATTTTATTTTAACTATGAAAAAATTGCATGGTTTAACTTTCTTTTGAACTCAATGTATTGTATTAATGGAAAATGGTTATTTAAATAGATTTGGATAGCCTTGGTGTCCATGGTTTGGGTTTTAATGGAACTTGGGAGTCAATGTGGTTAGGTGAATTGGTTTGGTATATTTAATTTAGTTTTTAAGCTTATTGGTATGATGATACCAAGTGTTAAAGGCCTTAATAAATGACTCATGGGTTATTGGTTGGAATTAAATACTAAATGGTTTTAATTTGGTCTTCAATTGTAGCTCACCATAAAAGATGGAGGTCTCGGAGGGGCGGGAGGGACCTATACTAGAAACCATGTTTGCCGGTGTGGGGGTCTTTTTTACCATGTGCCAAGTTCATACATTATATATATATATATATATGTATGTATTAGAATGGTTGGAGCTTTGGTGGCTTTGGTCGTTCCTCATATTTTTCTGGTTTGTGAGGCTAACATGCGCTGGGACCCTTTCAATAGGGGAAGCTAAGCCTATATAGCCCATGGGTTCACTTAGGATGGATAGAGGTACGCAGTATAGGTTAATGGTTCTAGAACTCTCATGCTTAAGACCCTTACCCTATCCTAGCATATTATATATATATATATGTATATATGAATGTACGCATATGGTTTTTGACTGATTTTAGATGTTGCATTTTGTTGTAACTTTCCCTAAGTTTTATGTTAGTTCTTATCCCACTGACCGTCCTAGGATGCTACATCATTTCATGATGTAATTTCCGAAGATATTTATGTTTCTCCTGTGTAGCGTTAGGTGGATTATCACGTTTGTTGAGTTGCTATGATAGTGAGCCTCTATACTTCAAAAGGCCTTATCATTTCATCATTCTCTCTTTACTTTCATAGTAATTTGGATTCTTTTGGTCATAGTTGGGGGCATGTACCGATTTGGATGTTATTCTAGGTTTTAGAGGTATCGTAGACATATGTGGGTTGATTGGCTAATTATTTTGACTCTTTGATATCATAGAGTTATTTATTCATCTATTATTTCGATTTAATTGGCTTCCACATTGTTATTATTAATTATTATTGTGTTTTTAAGGTTGGGTTAAAGGGGTGGTCCCCAGTCAATGTTGGACTTGAGATACCCATCACGCCAGGCTATGGTTCATTTAGAGCAGTTGGGTGTCCACAAAGCCTATTGAGTAGAGTCTTTTTATGGGTGTGTAGAAAGCCACACTTATAAGAAGGAGGCTACAAGGCATTTAAAAATATTTCCCTTTCTTGTGTTCTATTTTAGGTCTATAGAGTCTAGTGTTATGAAACTTCTCTACATTTCATATCAAGCCTCCTTGAAGATTTGATGTTTGTAGAAACTCTTCTGGCAACTCTGTTCTACCTAAGGATAATGTGGTAGGGACTTTTCTTGTGTATGGAATGAAAACTCGGTCTAGGGTCCCTGTTTCTGATTGTGTCGCTCCACATGGAGTTTTACAATTACCTACTAGTCCTTTTTGGGCTTCTCAGGGCGGTGATTCTTATGATCAGCCGCCTCAAGGGGACATCTCTATTAGTGGTATGAAGAGTGGGAGCAATTGAGGGGTGATGATGCAGAGCCGACATTATGGGATAAGCTTTTTTATGCTTTTCTTGATCATTTCTTTCCTTAGGAGCCGAGGAAAGCTAAGGCTGAGAAGTTTGTGAATCTAAAGTAGGGTAAGATAAGTGTGAAACGGTATGCCTTGAAATTTTAGTCGATGTCTCATTATGCTCCAAAGCTGGTTTGAGCTAGAGATCTAAGATGAGGAAGCTTGTTTCTGGGTTGTCCAGTGACTTGGTACTGGAGTGTAAGGCTGCAATATTGAACAATGATATGGACATCTCCAGACTTGTGGTTTATATGTAGTAGTGAAAAGATGAAAAGAAGAAATAGGCAAAGATTAGAGAGAGAAAAAATAAAAAGTTTAGGTATTCAGAGCAAAGTGGGGGTAGCAAAATAGTAGGAAAGATGGTAGACTGTGGCCCAAGAAAAAGAACTGGGGCAATTATTATTTGTCTGCTAGTGCTCCCTATCCTAATTCTTCGGGCGATTGTTGTTTCTAAGATACCAGTGGTTCTAAGGAATAGGGTGTCTAGTCTCAGGCTTGTGGGGCTTAGTCAGCCCGACCTTGTCCTCCTCGTCATTTTTGTGGAAAGCTTCATCGTAGTTATTGAGAGGGGGAGGAATCTGTGTTATAATTGTTGTTAGCTTGGTCACATGCAGAGAAATTATCCTTTAGCCAGGGTTGTCACTGGGCTAATAATGTTTTAGTTGCCACATCTTCAGCTCCTATGCTAAAGGGCACCACTTTTGGTACCAGCACAAGTCGGAATCGTCTCTACGATCTTACCACCCATCAAGAATCTGAGGCTTCGCTTGATGTTGTTACTAGTATGTTATAACTTTTTTCTCATGATGTTTATTATTTCCTTGATTTAGGCTCTACCCTTTCTCACGTGACCCCTTATGTTGTTGTGCATTTTGGTTTTGGTCTGAGAGTATTTTCGACCCCTTTTCAATGTCTACCTTGGTGGGTGATTCCATGTTGCTAGTATAATTTATAAGGGTTGTGTGGTGTCTATCTTTTATAGAGAGACATTAATTTGATAGAGCTGGATATGGTAGATTTTGATGTGATCTTGGGGATGGACTGGCTTAATTCATGCTATGTGTCTCTATATTGTAGGACCCAAAAGGTAAAGTTTCACTTTTCTAATGAGCTGGTATTAGAATGGAGGAGAGTTCCTTAGTACCCAAATAGAGGGTTATCTCCTATCTTAGAGCTCAAAAATTGATTTCAAAGGGGTGTTTATATCATCTAGTTTGGGTTAAGGATTCTGACTCTGAAAGTCCTTGTTTGCAATCTGTCTCTGTGGTTACTGAATTTCCTAAAGTTTTCCCCAATGATTCTCCTGGGATTCCACTCGAAAGGAAAAATAGATTTTGGTATTGATATTTTATCGGATACCTATCTTATTAACATTTCTTCTAATAGAATGGTTGTGGCTAAATTAAAGGAGATAAAGGAGCAATTGAAAAATCTTCTTGATAAGGGTTTCAGTCGTCCTAGTGATTCTCAGTAGGGTGCTCCTATACTTTTCGTGCGAAAGAAAGATGGGTCTCTTCAGATGTGTATAGATTATCATCAGTTGAATAAAGTGACAGTAAAGAATAAGTACCCTCTATCTAGGATTGATGACCTTTTTTATCTGCTTCAAGGTGATAGATGCTTCTCTAAGATTGATCTTAATTCAGGGTATCATTAGTTGTAGATTAGACAGGCTGATATTTCTAAGACTTCTTTCCAAACCCGGTATGGTTACTATGAGTTTTTGGTAATGTTATTCGGGTTGACTAATGCTTCATCCGCATTCATGGATCTTATGAATGGGGTATTTAGTCAGTTTCTAGATCTGTTTATGATAGTCTTCATTGATGATGTCTTAGTGTATTCTAAGAGTGAGGCTAATTATGCTAATCACGTTTGAATTGTGTTGCAGACTCTTAAGGATCAGAAGTTGTATGCTAAATTTTATAGGTGTAAGTGTTTGTTGGATGCTATGAATTGTCTTAGGCAAGTGGTATCTAGTAAGGGGATCAAGGTGGATCCATAGAAAGTTGAGGCGTTTAGGAGATTATAAGGTTGTAGCCTATGCCTCTAGGTAGCTTAAGGTTCATAAGAGGAATTACCCAACTCTCAATCTAGAGTTGGAGACTGTGGTGTTTGCTTTGATGATTTGGCACCATTATCTGTATGGGGTTCATGTGGATATCTATTCAGACAATACGAGCTTGCAATATGTGTTTATGAAGAATTAATTGAACCTCAGGCAGAGAAGGTGCTAGAATTGCTAAAGGATTAGGACATGAGTCTTCACTACCATCTACGTAAAGCTAAGTGGTTGTTGATGCTCTTAGCAGGTTGTCTATGGGGAGCTTATCTAATATGTATGTAGATAAAAGAGGATTAGTTGAGGACATCCACATATAGGCTAACTTAGGAGTACATCTTCTGAACACTAAATATGGGGGAGTCATTGTTCAAGAAGTGGTTTAATCATCTCTTGGTGCTACGGTGAAAGAGAAGTAAGCTTTGGATACTATACTTATGTTGATTAAGGATGATGTGGGTCAGCAAAAGGTTATGGCTTTTGTAATTTGAGGAGATGGTATTCAGAGGTACCTAGATAGGTTATGTGTTCGTTATGTTGATTAGCTACAGGAAATGACTTTGACTGAGGCTCATGAGTCCAGATATACAGTACATCCAAGTTCGATGAAGATGTATCATGACTTGAAGGAAATCTAATGGTGGAACAATATGATGAAGGATGTAGCAAATTTTATTTCTAAGTGTATGGTTTGTCAACAAGTCGGGGTTGAACATTTGAGGCCTGATGGCATGTCTCAAGAGATAGAGTTTCCCGTATGGAAGTGGAGATGATCAATATGGATTTTATTATGGGTCTTCCACGATCTCACAATCAGTATGGTTCTATTTGGGTCATTGTGGATAGGATTACTAAGTCCGCTGACTTCTTGTCTGTGAGGACTAACTACTGAGGAATGGATTATGCTAAGTTGTTCATTCAAGATATTGTAAAGTTGCATGGTGCACCAATGTCCATTATTTCAGACTGGGGTACGCAGTTTTCATCTTATTTTTGGCACTTATTTCAAAAAGGTTTAGGTACACAGGTGAAACTTAGCACTACTTTCCATCCTTAATCCCAATTTTGGAGGATATGCTAAAGACCTGTGTGATTTACTTTAAGGGTAGTTGGGTGGATCACTTTCCTTTCATTGAATTTCCATACAACAATAGTTATCAATCGAGCATTCAGATGGTTTCTTTTGAGGCATATTATGTTGGGAGATGTAGGTCTTTTATTGGGTGGTTTGAGGTTGGTGATACTAGGTTGTTTGGTCCTTACTTGGTTCACCAAGCCATGGGGAAGGTAAAACTGATTAGAGAAAGACTTAACACTACTCAGAGTCGCCAAAAGTCTTATGTGGATGCGAGGCAAAGAGAATTAGAGATGGAAGTGAATGATTGGATATTCTTGAAGGTGTCTCCTATGAAAAGAGTCATGATATTTGGGATGAAGGAGAAGCTCAGTCCTTGTTATGTTGGTTCATACTAGATTTTGAGGATAATTGGGAATGTTTATATTGGTTGGACTTACCTGCAAGTTTAGGTTCTATTTATCTTGTGTTTCATGTGTCCATGCTGAAATAATATGTGGGTGATCCTTCCTTGATAGTACATGTTAAGGATATTGGTGTTATGAATTCTTTGTCTTATAAGAAAGTCTCAATTTAAATTTGGATAGTCAAGGTGGTAGGTGGAGGACCAAGGATGTAGCTTCAGTGAAGGTTCTTGGGAGAAACCAAAATGTAGAAGAGGCTACTTAGGAAGCTGAGGAAGATATGAAGGCCAAGTATCCATTCTTATTCCCTGTGTTGGATGGAAGTGCTTAAGGTATGAGTTTAATTTTCCTCTTGTCATTCTCCAAGTTTGGCAATTGATTTTGATGTATTCTTGCAATTCTCATGCTAAAAAGTGTCCTAACTCATAATTGGGGGATGAATGATCCCAATATGGGATAATGTAAGGCCTTAAAATTTTAATTATTTTATTTTTTGACCTTTCTATGTCTGTAATATCGATTTTGACTTGAATTATGTTTAGGGATGATAAAAAGGTAATTTGGGAAAATTTTAATATTTTTTAAAAGGGCATGGGTCTACTATGGACCTTTGAGATAATGTACATCTGCATTATCGTTGTTTGATGGAGGGTACCTTCTGCAATATTGGCGTGGCACGGAAGCTAACCTCCGCGATAAAGCTGTGTCATGCCAAGGGCTAAATTTCATCCAGTTTATTTTTTTCCCACTAAATGGTGAGGGGATTTTGGTATTTTTCACCCTTTCCACGACTTATAAACATAAAAGAGACCCTTTTTTCTTCAGCTTTCAAAGATCAAACTCTACTTTATTCATCTTTAACGCTCCAACCAAGAAAGCTTAAGGGTTTCACTGTGCATCCATTATCCAGACCTGAAACTCCAAATTTACTTTGAATTCTTGTGTGTTCCATGTTTTTTTCCCTTTCCAAAACTTTAATTTCACATTATGGTATTGATTTGATGGATTTTTATTTGATTTAAATGGTGGGTTTTGAAATTGGGTAATGGGGCTTGGTTGTTTTTGATTGAATTACTTTTCCCATGATTTGAGTTAATTATTCAGGCTTTAAATTGGTGTTTTTGGTACTAAATCGGTACTTTAATAAATGATTGGAATAGGGAACATGGGTTTCCCCAAATTGGATAAATTTTGTCTTGGAATTGTATGAACCTCGACCCACTTTGTTAATTTGAATTTAATTATGGAAAAATTGAATGTTTTAACTTTCTTTTGACCTCAATGCATTGCATTAATGGAAAATGGTTATTTAAATGGATTTGGATGTCCTTAGTGGCCATGGTTTGGGTTTTAATAGAACTTAGTAGTCAATATGGTTAGGTGAATTGGTTAGGCATGTTTAACTTATCTTGCAAGCATATTGGTATGCCGATACAAAATCGTAAATGCCTTAATGAATGACTCTTGAGTTAATGATTGAAATTATGTTCTTTTAATTTGGGCGTAAATAGGGTTGTGTAGCTCACCATAAAGGTGGAGGTCTTGAGGAGACCAATACTAGAAACCATATTTGTCAGCATGGGGGTCTTTATGACTGTGCATAGTTCACACATTATATATATATGAATGTTTGGAGCCTCGGTGGCTTTGGACCTTTCTCAGATTTTCTTGGTTAGTGCGGCTAACACGTGATGGGACCCTTTCAGTAGGGGTAGCTAAACCCATATAGCCCGTGGGTGCCCTTAGAACAGATATAGCTACATAGTCCATGTTAATAGTTTTCAATTTCTCATTCTCATGACCATTAACCTATCACGGTATCTTATATATATATATATATATATATATATATATCCTAGGATGTTGGTATTTATGTTATCTTCATTCTGTGTGTGTGACTGATTTTTTATATGTGTATGTGGTTTTTGACTGATTTGGACTTTGCATTATGTTATCACTTTTCCTGAGTTACATGCCAATGGTTATCCCACTGACCATCCTAGGACGCTATATCATTTCATGATATAGGGTTTGAAGATACTTCTATTGCTCCTGCGCAGTGTTAGGTGGATTAGCACGTTTGTTGAGTTGTTGTGAAGTGGCGAGCCTAATTCTTCGGAAGGGCTTATCATCATCATTCTCTCTTTACTATAGTTGTAATTTGGATTCTTTTGGTCATAGTTGGTGGCATGCTCCGACTTAGATGTTATTCTGGTTTTTAGAGGCTTTGTGGACATATGTGGGTTGGTTGGCTATTATTTTGACTCTTAGATTTCATAGAGTTGTCATTTATCTTTTATCTTTGTTTAATTAGATTTTGCATTGGTATTATTAAACATTATTGTGCTCTTAAGGTTAGGTTAAGGGGGTGGTATCTGATCCATGGTGGACTTGAGATACCCGTCACGGCCAAGCCTGTTTTGGGTCGTGACAGGAAGGCTTTGTATCTGGAGCTTTTTGGATTGAGATTTCGTCATTCGGGGTAGGTTATGGCTTAAATTTTTTCATACTATACTGGCTAGTTAGTGTTGATGTAAGATCATGTCATGGGTTTGGGAACTAATCATGGAAATGACGTTATTATTGTGTTATGCCTATGGGGGCCTATGTTATTGTCATTTGGTGGTTTTGAGACATTAATTGTTATGTGTTACCCTATGGGGTCTTATATGATGTTATTGGGTTGGTATTTATGTAATTGATTATCTTCTTGTTGGTGGAAAACTGTCTAAGTTGGTATTTAAGTGGTATTAAATGGCATACTATTGCATATCTTGTTCTATTTGTTTATGGACTATATTGGATTTATGCATGGTTGGTATATTGAGTAGATTTTTGGCTCACATGGTTGGTGTATTGTTTGGATTTGAAAATTCTCATTCTGGGTTGTTGTGATCATTACATCCTCATATCATATACATTCATGAAACATTGGTACCACTGTGGAAATATTATTTTTTTATTATAGAAAATATGACATCTTTAAAAATCCTCTATCAATGAATGTGTCAGGTAGAGGTATAGACATTGTATTGATATTGACTATTAGATTATATATGGGTCGACGAACCCCCCATGGGTCTTACCTCGGGAGCACACTTCGGTAGGTGTATATAGAGGTTGTATGATTAATCTCATATATTATAACATCATCATCTTCATTGCATTTTTACACATTATGCACATTTTGTGTTGTGTTTTCGTTCTTAATGAAATATCTATCAATTTGTTTCTATTTCTTGTTCTTGTATTTGGTTATGTGTATATTGTAGAACTGTTAGTGAAGACGGTAGGGGCTACCATTTGGGACACTTTTTTTATGCAGGTGACGTTCCCATAGTGTGTATTTTATATGCTTTATTTTCTTTTTTGCTTAGTCGTCCTATGATACCTACTGAGAACAAGTGGACCATACTCACCCCTACTACTCCCTTGCAATGCAGAACCAGGTACAAGTGTGTCGCATAGTAGCTGATTCGGGCGGTGATTGTAGTATTTTCGAGCGGTGATTTTAGTATTTTTGAGGTAGCGGCCGGCCTATGTTTCAGAGTTGATCTATGCCTTACCTTATTTAGCTTATCTTGTGTTTTCTATCTAGAGATAGATTATGGTCCTTTTGGACTATCCGTTGTATATTTTGACTTTGAGATGTATTCAATTGGTTCTTATACTGTAACACAGAATTTTGGGAGATTTATGGTATCTTTGTTATGTATCTTTCATCTATTACTGTATATATGTGGTTCGGCTTTGTTCTAGAAGTCTTACCTTGGGTTTGGGTGTGGTTTTTCCTTCTTCGTATCAGTTTGAGTGATAGGCTTACTTGTCAAGACTTGCCGCGACAAGTGCCATCATGACTCTTAGTTTTTGGGTTGTGACAACATCGTTGTTTTTTCCTTAATTGTTGTTATGTGTAGTTAGTTTTCTTAGTTATATCATGTGTCTAGGTTCATTTATTGTCTTTATATCGTTGAACTATTAGTGAAAATAGTGTGAGCAACAGTTTAGATACTTTTTTATTAGCAGGTGACGTACTCATTGTACAGTTTACTTGTATTATTTACAACTTTGCTCAGACATCCTATAATACCTATTGAGTATAAGTGGAATGTACTTACTCTTACTGTTCTCTTTTAGTACAAATCCTAGTACGACCATGATAGTTGAGACGATATTCAAAGTATGGGTGAGCACTGGAGTTTGGGGCATTCTTTTGAACCTCTTTGTATATTTAGGAGTTGACATATGCCCAGACGTAAGAACTCATGCTAAGTTATGTTAATGCTAGAATGACCCTGTACTCATAATCTATGTGTTATATGCTTCACACCTAATGTACCATATCTTACTTTGCATGCCCTATCTTGAGTAGTGCGACAAATATAAGTCATAATTGAGTAGTATCTCTCCTATTCCCGAAGCTCATACTCTAGTACCTTAGTGACCTTTCTTATTTTATGATGATGATGATAATAGTGATGTAGATTAGTAATGATTTCGACAAGAGAGTAGATGTTCCTTGTTGTCAAAATTTTTGTATGGCATCTCTAACTAAGGTTGTAGGTGAAGAGAGAAGAGTGAGATTAATTTTTTTTATATGAAATGGTTATACAGAGGGTATATGGTGTAAATATCTATAAAGGTGATTAAAGTTGCAAATTTTAGGTGTGGAAATTCTTAAAGGGTGTGTATTAATGATAGACTAGAATATTGTGATTAACAGATATGCAACTCGTGAACTATATAGTTAGTACTCCATGTTAGCACTTAAGATTGTTTGACTATTGTGATAAGATATAGTAGCATTGTTGGAAAGGATGTGGAGTATAGAGTCGTATAGCTTAGGCTAACACGATCACACTATGTGTAGCACCTCTTAACTCTAGGTTAGGCTTGAACATAAAGCACTATGCAGTTAGACTCAAGATCTTGTAGTTAAATATTTCATAGGGGATTTTAAGTTGAAATGATGAAGTGTGGTATTCATATGAGAATGCATAGTTGAGGAGTGCCACTAAATTTAAGGGTTATTAGCCATATTATTTAAGGCGGGGAGTACTTCTTTTCCTATGTCTAGAAAAAACATTATTTCATATTGTGTATTAGTATTGACTGATACTTATGATTTCCAAAATTTCATGCCTTATGTTATTATGATCATGTTCTATAGAAATCGCGTCCGATTTCATGTTCAGTCCATGTCTCATGTATCTCATAATTCGTACTTAACCAATTTGCACAATGATGTCATGAATCCTATCATGACATAATGAGTGAAAAGTGAATTGTTGATGTGAAGTCTTAACCCTTATAGCTTGATTATGGAACTTCAATAAGTGATTATCCATCATTCGAGTACGAAGGATCTCAAGGAAGAGATATTGTAATACCCTAAATTTTCGAATTCCAAGGAGAAGATATTGTAACACCCTAAATTTCCAAACCACGACCCAAGCCATTCTTTAAATATGTATAAACCCAAACCCTATGATTTCTAATGTTTCTTAGGTGTTGAGAATAATTCTTTATTATGGGGAGAGCTTCAGATATGAATTAAGCTAAAAAGGAACCTCTAGCACCAAGTTGAGATAAAAGTCTCTTTCTGATTGAGTTTTAAAATAAGATTTTACTAAGGTCAAAATAAATGAAGCATAACTCCTTAAATACGCAGAGTTTTGTATCTTAAGACCTGCCAAACTAAAGGTCTTTCAGTCTTCTTTTCGACATTGTAGACTATTCATCAATCCAATATGGGAACAAAAAGTTTTGAACATTTTATCAGAGGGTATTCATCTGCTAGCGACCGGAGAACAAAGTTGATGAATCCTTAATTGCGTAATGGCCCATCAAGTTGGTAGTCAAGACTAACCATCAAGCTCAAAACTTAACTAAAAATTAATGGTATGGATAATGGCCTAGCAAGGGGATAACGGTTCATTACCTGGATTATCGAAATTGATTTTCAGAAGCTTTTAAGAATTTTCAAAGGGGTAGTTTTATCCTTTCTGTCATGACCCCACCTATCAAATCATGCGGGAGCCGGCCTAAACCTATCCCTGATAGGATAACCTTAAATAACCCTTAACATAATTAATACAGAAGAGTAACAATGTTAAAAGTAATCCTTAAACTTGGATATCTCAATAGCACCAGGAAATCAATTATCATTATTCAATTTACTCCTTATACAATATAAAAATGTGGAAAGTAAGTAACGAGGAATCCTCAGAAACTAGATTAAACTGGTACAAGAGCACAATACAAGGAGTAAGCACATCCATGATACATCCCTTCAGAATGAAAATGGTAAGAGCTATTGCAGAGTGTGGGGCATCATTACTAATGAAACTCTGACTAACCTACACCATGGCTATACCCCCGATTAGAGATATAGTAAGTGTAGCATTAATACAACCACATGTACTAGTAAGAATCATCGATCGACTAGTGTTAGAAATGAATAACATCAATAACAAATATAGAGAGATCATAGCATCAAGTAATGTTTTAGTTTAAATAACAATTATAGAATCAATATCACCCCACTTTAGCATCTCTGTGACCTACCTGTCTTTTAACGTTTTCATATATCTTTGTCCTTTGACTACCAATTCTAGCCTATGCCTCTTCTACTACCCTTGACTATCTAATTCATATGGTATCTATAATTCTTAATATATATCTTCTCCCAATTTCCCGGATAACAACTACCACAAGATACCACTAACTACAATACTTTTTAACAGCTCTACCCTATCACAACCACTCATCCCAAGGGGTTGTAGATTCTTGTCAAACAACTGATCCGCAAAAGAAACCCGTTATACTCTTAAACACTCCTTTCCACAATTCATAAAATCACAAAAATCTATGAAAAATATTTAAATTAAGTGGAATCGCATGTAAATGCATATGAATAAGTGTATGTATGCAAAATGTGTGTCATATCTCCTTATCCCTTCTCATCCATATCATAAACATCATCAACATCACATCATATCGATGTGGTATACAACACATATCACACCATATCATATCCATATCAACACGATACCTAACCCATATTACAACATATATATTTGTATTGACGTGGTTACTGACCCATATCACAATATATAGTATTTGTAGGCATGGTAACTGACCCATATAACAATATATTATATTTTTATTGGCTTGGTACCCACCCATATCACAGCATATCATATCCATACCAGTGTGATACCCTACCCGTATCATAAGATATCATATCCTTACCGGCGTGGTATCTAATCCTTCATTATAAATATCATTATAATAAATTTGAGTATAAGATGCAATCACGAATCATAAGTCATGAAAAAAGAAAATCACAGTTTTTTAGTTCACAAGTAAGCACAAGCCAAGCCAGTCTCTTACAAAAACCATCTAGCTCATTTGATAACTATCATTAGGTAACATACGTATTCAACTATCATATACCATACACCCCTGTAGGGCTGTCATAACCTAAGTCCGCACAATGCCACACTTCCTCTTTGTCCACCCACAAACTCACATTCCCCGCTATCCTCTATTAATTTCTAACTACTTCTAATGGAAATTCTATGGTGCACATCACTATATTACCCATTTTATTATACTCATTAGTATTGACACCCAATTTTGACTGCCCGATATTACTTTTAGGCTGCTATTTTAGCAAAATTATTAATTTCAAATGTAGCATTTTTTACACATTATTTTCGTATCGAATAGATATTGACATGTCACATTTATGATTTAAAAAGTATACAAATTATTTTATTATCATTTTTTACAATTTATCAATTCAAATACGACATTTTACATAATTTTATTGAATTATTTTTTTTTCTCATAAATATGCACACTCACAATTTACAAATACATTGCCTAAGTTTTTCATTCTTATTATCATAATTATTATTATTATTATTATATATTTATAACATTTATCAAATAACAGCCAATTTTAATTTATTTAAATTCTTGCCTTTTTATCCAATTTATAACACTCTTAGCCTAATTTTATGCAACTTATTACAATTCTAGCCATATTTAACTCAATTTTAAAAATACCAATTTATCTTCTTATCCTTTTAATCTCAGTCATGGATCAAGATCGATCCAACGGCTGAGATCGCATCTCACTCTTTCCTTTTTAAACTCAAAACAAAAAACCTAACAACCCATTCTTCAGAAATCAGCCACACAAAATGCTCCCCCTTCTCTCTACTCTCTCTCTCTTTCTCTCTCATAAACCATGGCTGCCACCGCCACTAGCCGGTAAAGTCCAGAGCACCACCCGTCACCTCCCTTCCTCCTCTCCGACGAACCCTTCACTGTCGCCACCTTCCACCAGCACTGCCAACCCTATCATCGCTGTCAACCATTGATTTTCTGGTGAATAACCAACTATGTGAAGCCACCGCCGAACCAGCCACCTCCTTCCCCATCACGGCTCTATATCCAGCTACCACTGCACTAAGCCGCTCAACCGTGCCACCAGAAGCCCTAAAAAACCTCCAGCCCACTGCTGTCTCTCTCAACCTCGCCGACGAAGGTTCCAATGAGCCAATCAGCCCTCTCATCTCCATGTCGATGCTCGATTTTTGTCGAAAATATTGTATTTCATGATGGATTCATCAAATCCGTCTCAGGTTTGTTATTTTGTTCAAATTTCTTTCTTCTACTTCTTTATTTATTTTATCTTCTGATCGATCTTATTAGACTTAAATTGATCATGAATTTTGAGTTGTTTTAATGTGTTCATGTTTGCAGACCAACATCCGTGAAAAATGCATAACTTTTATGGATTTTAAGCAAACAGTCATAACTTTGATTGTAAAAGTTTGATTTAGTTGATTGAGTTATTCACATGATTAAATTATTAGAGTTATCCTGTTGGTATGTTGTGAATTTTGGCCCATCTTTGTGTCTTTGTGTTGTTAATTTGATAGCAGGTGTTCTTTGATATGACTATGGACTGATTCAGATACAATTAGCATAGCGTTACTAGGTGTAAATTGCATGACTTTTGATAAAGGGTTTGACACTAGTTGATTCACTCCTAATTGGAATAACCTTGATGCCTATTTAATTTTGATAAAGGGTTTGACACTAGTTGATTCACTCCTAATAGAAATAACCTTGATGCCTAGTTAATTTTGGTAGAATATAAATTTTTTCCCCTTCCCTTTTATGACACTTTTGTTACTTGAATAGTTACGGTAAATACATAATTTGTGCTTTTCATTGAAATATAATTGATTTACTTAATTGACATTTTACTTTCTTTTTTTTTTTTACTGAATTGGGTATTTTAAGTGTGATTTTATATATATGAAAAACTCCCTTGATTGACTTCATCCAATATTCCCCTTTTCCTTAATTGATTCTGACTGATTTTTGAATATCTCTTTTTCCTTTTCTGTTGTGGCTAATTGACTCTGACATATTGTCTTTTCTTTTGACTCTTTATCCTCTCACTATATAAACAGAACCTCTTTTCAATTAGAGGACAACAATCATATTCCACTTTCTCTGCTTTTACTCTCTAAAATAAAAAGAACTACTAGCTATTCTAATAGAAAAAAATACATATTTCTCAAGCTATGCGGCGTTTCTTGTTTAGTTTTATGAAAGTATTCTGTTTATCTCACCATTGGGAGTGCTTTACTTCAACAACCTTCTAATTATTTATTTTATCTACTGCTCTCTAATAAGTCCTCAAATCGATGTAATCTTTTTTTATTATTCTTTGTTTATGTTGATTGGATCATGTTAAAACCTTTAGAAAGCATGTCTATAGGAATATTTTGATATTTTCTACTAGATGTTCCTGTTTGCTTGTTATTATTTCTTGTCTCGCAAGTTTAAATAGACAATTATGGAGTTTCAAAGAGTCGCCGAAATGTTTAAACTGAATATGTTATTCTTTATAGCTAGTTGTTTTTCTTTCTTCTTATTTTATATTATTTGGTCTGTAATATTACTGGAAAGCTATTATTATTGTAATGATAATTTTAGAGACTACTCGGGGTAGAGACTTACGTGCTCTATGAATAGTATAGATAGGCACAACTTAGATTTTATGTTTGTTACGTGCTACGTGAATTATTTAGGCACATAAAATTAGGATTTATTAACACATGAATCGTTTAGACACTTTTATTAATTGATTCGCTTAGAAATCTTTCTTTAAGGTTTTTTAATTAACACCCGACATATTAAATTGAGTTTATGTATGCTAATACCTCTTTTGACATCTCCACATTGAATTTAAGCATGGTAACATTTTTAGAGCGTTGGCCTACTACATTAAATATTTGCATGTTAAACACTACAACTTATTAACTTTGCATTGCATGTTTTGGCGTGTTAATACAATTTAGGCATATTAAAACAAGTTTGAGCATGTTAATATTGTGAGCATGTTAATAATTAATTTTTGCATATTAATACACTTTTAACATGTTTAGACACTCGGATTAAGTATGTCATTTCGTGTTTTCGACATGTAAACAATATTTAAGCATGATAATATGGTATGCATGTTAACAATTAATTGTATGCATATTAATGAATTCTTCAATACGTTAAAAGATGTCAAAAACTGGAATTAATTATGTTGTCGCATATTTTAGCATATAAACACAAATCTAAGTTGCTAACATTTTTTAGAGCATGTTAAAATTAAACTTCTACCCGTTAATATATTTCAACATGCCAAAGCAGTATAGTTCACGCGTGTTAAAACAATTAAGTTTCGGCATGTTAAAATAGTAGATTTTAGATATTTTCAGCATGTTATTGTATTTTTCAGCATATTAATATGAAATTTCTGCACCATTAGCATAATTTTCAGCATGTTAAACATTAGGTTTTAGGCATTTTCAGCATGTTATTGCAATTTTAGCATGTCAACATGAATTTCCTGCGCACTAATACAATTGCGAACATGTTAAAATGTAGGTTGTTGAGCATTTCCAACATGTTAAACACTAGATTAAGTACCCTTAGCATGTTAATGTATTTTCAATATTTGTTAATTTCTTATACTCTCATTAGTTTATAACACTTGCACAATGAAAGTCGTGAGCCCAACTTCTTGACATATTTACCGCACTTTGACATCCTCTTTCAATAATTTGACAACACATTATTACATACACTCTCCCTTTAACAATCCCAAAAAGAGTGGTCATATCGAATCCCGCTTTTCACGAGAAAAAATGGGGCGCGACAGAATGGAGACTCTACTGGGGATCTTAGGTTCTAACCATTACGAATTTGTGATTTATGTGGGATTCTCTCCATTTGTTTTCATAATGTTTGACATCCTGATTTATTTTTTATATGTTCTTCTTTTATCATTTATTTACATCATGATTTATTAGTCCTTGCACCTTTTTCCCTTTTTATGTGTTTTTATATGTCTCCATATCTATTCCATTTTCTTTTTCCCTTTTTATTGTTTATGCGTTATCATGTTCATCTATATGCCTGTTATATTTCACTATGTTCTATGTGTTACTGCTTTTATATAACTGGCATTTCACTCATACTTTCTTTCTATTGGAACCTTTTTTACGAATGGTTGCGTAGGTACATAGACGTTCTTTCCTAAACACCCTATGGGAAATGCCTTATGGATCGATCGATCAGCGGTGCATCGACAGTCACAAACTTTTCCACTCGAGGGAACCATGTCATAAACCGACTCTTTTCCTTTAGGTCCTGGCTACATATTTCTTTCATTAAGAAATATGCATCCCATTCAACGTCGGATGTCTTGGCATCCTTGACGCATTGAATGTTAGTTTCATTCAAAGTCCAAAGAGTTTCACGACCTCAAAGGGACTCACAATTATTTGTTATGTGTTGCATTTCTATGTATGTATTGATATCTTGCCTATCTTGTTGTTTCCGTTCTTGCTTTAGTCACTCCTTACTTTTAGTATTCCTCACTTTAGAACTCTTTACTTTTATAATTCTTGTCATGTTAGGACCCTACAATGCACTCTTAGGGCCTATCCAAAATCCTCTAATTAATCCCTACTTGCCATTCAAATTCTACAATTCTCAAAATTCTGAACTACGTCCTACCTGATTCTTGTTCTAACAAGATACGTAGGCAATCCTTTACGAGGGTGCGGTCTTACTTTTCCCTTTCTTTTACAAAATATCCTAATATTTGAAAATGCGAAACAAACTTATTCATTCAAATAGTTTTTCTATGAAAACATATTCTCCATTTCTTTCACCTTTCCATAATGTCATAAGGGTGAAACTTAGAAGCTTTTCTCTAAATCATTCCAACAACTTTTCTCAATTTTTTTAACTCTTAGACATTTCGAACTAAATACTTTAAAATTTTTAAAACTTTTCAAATCCTTAATTCTCCCATCCACTCCAAAACAATTTCTTTAAACACTTTATGTGCATCTTTTAAATAGCTTATCGTTATCAGTTTTAAGTACAAACTTAGTACCTAAGTCTTTCTTGGAGCCTATCTTCTACTTTTTATGTCAAGTCACTTCTGAAGCTTAAGTTCTAACCTATCCATTCGTCCTGAAGTCCTCCTTGACAAAATGACTCATATTATCATACTGTATATTTTCTTATTGGATCCACTCGCTCCTATTTTGTTCAAATTGCTATTTTATCAAACATCGACTCGTTTGAAAATCTGTGATATGACAAATATGCTCAATATTTCAAAAAAAAAAATCATTTTCTTCTCGTCCAAGGCCATACACTGCTTGAATTGTATCTCTTTATTCTCGCCTTATCCCCACCAACAACAAATATTCAAGCTATGTTTCTTGTGATCATGATAAAGTAATCCGAACCAAAGATTGAGCAAATGAGGTTAGGAATTCCTAATTCCAAGCTTCTATGTGTCAGGCTTGGATTATAATATCATAAGTCACATATATTTGTCATCCTCAACCTACCTCGGACTTAATAAGGCTCCGTACATTATAGAACATTTTATTCTTTCATATTAACACGTTTAATTTTTCACTATATATCATATTCACCTTACTAACTTGACTTTTTTTTTCTTTTTTTCTTTCTTTTTTTAATTTTATTTATTTTTTTCTCCCACGCCCAAAGAATTGATTCGTGCATTCTCTCGCCCATCAAGGCTCGGTCTCCTTCTCTTAAAGCTTAGTCACCAAGATAGGAAAATCGGTGATAACAACGATACTAGAAATAAGCATAATGAGATGATCTTACAAATGGAACAAAGAATCCTTCAACTAGAAGGGAAATTGTCACAAATTCATAACTTATCTAATCTACCGTTGCTTTGAATGCTCCTCTCGAACCACAAGTTGAGGGTGACACCACTATTGAATCACATCCCACCTTCACAAGTCATCCTGTACCATCACTTCCTATTTTACTACCCCCAAACAATTCAAGTCACGTATACACGCTTCCTAAACATAACCTATATCCACATCCTTGCATACTATAATACCACACTTATCCAGCTCCACTAAATTCGCAAACAACATCATATGTCCACAATATGCCACCAACATATACCACAAATATGCCTAATTTTCATGATCCAAGTAGCCATACTTTAATTCAAGTTATGTCAAAACGACTCCATTCACCCACCACCAATATAAATTCAAACCTCCAGAAAATGCAGCCCTTATACAATCTGTGGTTAAATTATTGGAACAACTTGAAGGCAATAAGTTGTTAAAAGTGCTAAGTTACGAGGACCTATGCGTGCACCCTGACGTTAAACTGTCGAAGGGGTACAAACCTCCTAAATTTGAATTGTATAATGGGACTGGAGATCCGAAAGTCTATTTGAAACTATACTGCGACAAGTTAGTTGGAGTTGGTAAAAACGAGCAGATTCTTATGAAGTTATTCATGAGGAGTCTCACTGGAGATGCTTTGTCATGGTATGTCACACAAAATGCAACAAAATGGTCAAAATGGACCGACGTGGCCTCTCCTTTTATAGAAAAATTTGGTTTTAATATCGAGAATGAGCCTGATTAGTTCTTCATTCAGAAATAAAAGAAGAAAACTACAGAATCATTCCAAGAATATGGAATGAGATGGATACATAAAGCTTTCAAAGTGCGCCCTCCTTTAGATGAAAATCAAATGAACGAATTTTTCATTCATGCCCAAGAGCCACAGTATTATGAAAGGATGATGCTTATAGACAATCGAAAGATTATTGACATCATTAAATTAGGTGAGAGAATTGAAGAAGGTATTAAAAATGGCATGATAATGAATTTGGAAGCGCTGCAAGCGATTAAGACTTCAAAGGCCGATGAGAACAATGACATGAAGGAAGTAAATGTTGTCTTGACTACGCAAGATCCTAAAACCCCTCTGGTTTACCCAACACCACTTCCTTCGATTCAATACCAAACACCCATATATCAAGCACCTTCATATCTATTTCCACCACCAACATACAATTACCCCATACTATCTTATAATCCTAGTAACTTTCTTGCACAACCCGCGTACCTTCAAATTCCTCCAAATACATTAACTTATCAAAATCCACCAACGAATATACAACCCAATAAATTCATCACACCTCGAGCCAAGCTCCAGAAAAATCAATCAAGACAGTACATTCCTTTGGCTGAGCCTATATACCAACTTTATGAGAGATTAAAGGTAGATAGTTACATTACTCTAATTCCTACAATTGTAATGAATACATGTACAAAATGGATTGATCATTTCAAAGTTTGCGCTTATCATTCAGGGATGACATGCCACACCACAGAAGAATGTCGTGTTTTAAAGGACAAAATTCAAGAACTTATTGATACCAAGGCGATATATGTGGCGAGGCCATATCTTGATTAAGCATTGGCATCTATCCAATATTAAGGAAGGAGTATCACGTTGTTTCCTCATTCCGAGATCTCAAGCACTTGAGTTACTATAATCTTTACATTTGCTTGGAACAATATGAATTTCTTCTATGTAATTTGAACTACATTCGACCTGATTCCCATTTAAGAGGGATACGTAGGCGCTCCTGTGGAGTTTGGTCTTATCATAATGAAATTTTCATATTCTCCTGAAGCATGTAACTAGGGCATAATTTTTTAAAGGATTTCAAAAATTCTATGATTCTACAAGTTTAAGACAGACAAGACATATAATTAGGGAAGAATTTTTGAGAGGGTCTCAAAAATTCTATCAAGAAGCATTTCAAACAAATTCAAGGATAGCAAGATTAAGGCCATGAAACTAGGGAAGAAATTTTTGAGAATGGATCCAGGACCTGAATAAAGGAACTGACAGAGACACGAATAAATCTTTCCCTCCTTTTTTAAGACTAATAATTTTTTTTGAGCACAGGAATAGAGTGACGAGTACAAATCTTGAGTATGCTATACACCATCAGAAAATATAAGGTTAAGTATTGTCGTCTTATATTCTGAGCGGGTAAAACACTACCCTCTCGAGAGAAACTGTTTGAGGCTGAGCATTATCCTTGAAAAGTTAATCGGGTTAAGCACTACCCTCTCTCAACAAGTTTATCAAAAATTAAGCATTGTTTCAAAAATTTGATGAAGTTAAGCATGAATCTATCAAGAACTCTCTGAGGCTAAGCATTGTCCTTGGAAAGTTAAGTAGGTTAAGCGCTACCCTTTTTCGAGAAACTAACTGAGGCTAAGCATTGTCCTTGAAAGTTAGTTGGGTTAAGCACTCTCGAGAAATCATCCGAACTAAGAATTATTTTGAAAATTCGATGGATTTAAGCACGACTCTATCAAGAACTCTTTAAGGTTAAGCATTATCCTTAGAAAGTTAAATGGGTTAAGCACTACCCTCTTTTGAGAAACTGACTAAGGCTAAGCATGGTCCTTGAAAGTTAGTTGGGTTAAGCACAACCCTCTCTCGAGAAATCATCCGAACTAAGCATTGTTTTAAGAACTCGATGGAGTTAAGGACTACTCTATTAAAAACTCTCTAAGGCTAAGCATTGTCCTTGGAAATTTAAGTGGGTTAAGCACTACCCTCTTTCGATAAAAACTCTCTAAGGCTAAGTATTGTCCTTGGAAAGTTAAGTGGGTTAAGTATTACCCTATTTCGAGAAACTGACTAAGGCTGAGCATTGTCCTTGAAAGTTAGTTGGGTTAAGCACTACCCTCTCTCGAGAAATCATCCGAACTAAGCATTATTTTGAAAACTCAGTGGAGTTAAGTACTACTCTATAAAAACTCTCTAAGGCTGAGCATTGTCCTTGAAAAGATAAGTGGGTTAAGAACTACCCTCTTTCGAAAAAAACACTAAGGCTAAGCATTGTACTTGGAAAGGTTTAAGTTTTACTCTCTCTCGAGAAATTGTCCAAGGCTAAGCATTGTCCTCTTGGAGCCAATCGGTTTACTCAAAGACGAACACTATTTTCTACTACTGAACATGTTAAGCACAACCGACCTCGACGTTATTAAATGCTACTGCATTACTGGATATGGTGTGGATTAAGCACAACCTCTTCAAAGAACAAAGCATTACTTTCTCATAACAGATACACTTTTTTATCTTCTCTTATCATTATTGTTATGGTTGTCTTTACTAAATTGTTCAATCTTCTATACATACATATCCGTGCTAATCATTTTATCCGATTGAGCTAAAAATGGCAGGACTAATAGGTACAGATTACTCCATCACGAGCAACCAAGAGCTTATCCCATAATTCCACAGTGCATCGAGAAGCCAAAGAGCTGATTCCATAATACAACAGATTCGCTTTCTTATTATCACACTCACTTTATGTTAATCGATTGCTTATCTTTTACATGCCCTAACCTTTGTTATCTAGTAGATGATAAAGTACGCAGGTAAGGAATAACAAACAGAGAATAATTTCCATTCCTGTTTTCAAAATATCACCTCATCTATTCATCCATCGAATGAACTCATCTTAAAAATCACCTGTTTTTAGTTTGCACATCCCCCCTCACATCATCATTTCAAAACATATTCATCCCATCTCACCGACCTACAACATCTTTGTTGAATGCCCGTCCTTTATCATTTACACTTTCTAGGAATATTGTTCATTCCTAAATCCAAAACTACAAACGGCCTGATTCTCGTAAAATCAGAGATATGTAGGCAACTTGAAACCTAAGACTTGGCCACACTATTTTTTAAACTACCCCTATGCTTTCATTCCAACAAACCCTCCTCTCGGTCGAACAAAATTGGCTACTACAACAACTTTTGTTGCTCGATAATTCTTTCATCATTCTCAAGCAACGAAGGGGCAGTTGTTGACACCTAAATTTGACCGTCCGATATTCCTTTTAGGCTGCTATTTTAGCAAAATTATTAATTTCAAATTAGGCATTTTTTACACATTATTTTCGTATCGAACAGATATTGACATGTCACATTTATGATTTAAAAAGTATACAAATTATTTTATTATCATTTTTAACAATTTATCAATTCAAATATTACATTTTACATAATTTTATTGATTTTTTTTCTCGTAAATGTGCTTACTCACAATTTACAAATACATTGCCTAAGTTTTTCATTCTTATTACCATTATTATTATTATTATTATTATTATTATTATTATTATTATTATTATTATTATAACATTTATCAAATAGTAGCCAATTTTAATTTATTTAGCCTAATTTATTTAAATTCTAGCCTTTCATCCAACTTATAACACTCTTAGCCTAATTTTATCCAACTTATTATAATTCTAGCCATATTTAACTCAATTTTAAAAATCTCAATTTATCTTCTTATCCTTTTAATCTCAGCCATGGATCAAGATCGATCCAACGGCTGAGGATCGCATCCCACTCTTTCCTTTTAAAACTCAAAACAAAAAAACCTAAGAGCCCATTCTTCAGAGATCAGCCGCACCTCCCCATTCTCTCCACTCTCTCTCTTCCCCGCTCAGAAACCATGGCTGCCACCGCCACTGGCCGGCGAAGCCCGGAGTACCACCTGTCACCTTCCTTCCTCCTCTCCGACGAACTCATCGCCGCCGCCACCGCCACCTTCCACCAGCGCTGCCAACCCCATCGCCGCCGCCTTCCTTTGATTTTTCGGCGAACAACCAACTATGTGAAGCCACCGCCGAACCAGCCTTCTCCTTCCCCGTCGAGGCTCCATATCCGGCGACCACTGCACCAAGACGCTTAACCGCGCCACCAGAAGCCCTCGAAAACCTCCAGCCCGCCGCCGCATCTCCCAACCTCGCCGGCGAAGGCTCTAACGAGCCAATCAGCCCTCTTATCTCCACGTCGATGCTCGATTTTCGCCGGAAATATTGTAATTCATGACGGATTCGTCAAATCCATCTCAGGTTTGTTATTTTGTTCAAATTTCTTTCTTCTACTTCTTTATTTATTTTCTCTTCTGATCGATCTTATTAGACTTAATATGATTATGAATTTTGAGTTGTTTTAATGTGTTCATGTTTTCAGACCAACATCCGTGAAAAATTCATAACTTTTGTGGATTTTTAAGCATACAGTTATAACTTTGATTCCGAAAATTTGATATAGTTGATTGAGTTATTCACATGATTAAATCAGTAGAGTTATTCTGTTGGTACGTTGTGAATTTTGGCTATCTTTGTGTCTTTGTGTCTTTGTGTTGTTATTTTGATAGCAGGTGTTCTTTGATATGACTATGGACTGATTCGGATACAATTAGCATAGCGTTACTAGGTGTAAATTGGGTTTGACACTAGTTGCTTCACTCTTAATTGGAATAACCTTGATGCCTAGTTAATTTTGGTATATTATAAAAAAAATTTCCCTTCCCTTTATATGATATCTTTGTTACTTGAATAGTTACGGTATATACATAATTTATGCTTTCCATTGAAATATAATTGATTTGCTTAATTGACATTTTTCTTTTATTTGCTTTGATTGAATTGGGTATTTTAAGTGTGATTTTATATATATGAAAAAATCCCTTGATTGATTTCATCCAATATTTCCCTCTTCCTTAATTGATTCTGACTGATTTTTGAATATCTCTTCTCCCTTTTCTGTTGTGGCTAATTGACTCTGACATATTATCTTTCCTTTTGACTCTTTATCCTCTCACTATATAAACAGACCCTCTTTTCAATTATAGGACAACGGTCATATTCCACTTTCTCTGCTTTTACTCTCTTAAATAAAAAGAACTACTTGCTATAATAGAAAAAAGATACATATTTCTCAAGCTGTGTGGCGTTTCTTGTTGAGTTTTAAGGAAGTATTCTGTCTATCTTACCGTAGGGAGTGGTTTAATTCAACAACTTTCTTATTATTTATTTTATTTGCTGCTCACTGATAAGTCCTCAAATCGATGTAATTTTTTTTTATTATTCTGTGTAGGTTGACTGCATCATGTTAAAACCTTTACAATACATGTCTATAGGAATATTTTGATGTTTGCTACTAGATGTTCCTGTTTGCTTGCTATTATATCTTGTCTCACAGATTTAAATAGACAATTACGGAGTTTCGAAGAGACGCCGGGATGTTTAAACTGAATATGTTATTCTTTATAGCTAGTTATTTTTCTTTCTTATTTTGTATTATTTGGTCTGTAATATTACTGTAAAGACATTATTATTGTAATGATAATTTTGGGGACTGCTCGGGGGCGGGGACTTATGTGCTCTATGAATAGTATAGATAGTCACAACTTAGGTTTTATGTTTGTTACGTGCTACGTGAATTATTTAGGCACACAGAATTAGGATTTATTAACACGTGAATGTTTAGACACTTTTATTAATTGATTCGCTTAAAAATCTTGCTTTAAGGTTTTTTAATTAACACCCGACATATTAAATTAAATTTAGGCGTGCTAATACCTCTTTAGACACGTCCACATTTAATTTAAGCATGGTAACATTTTCAGCATGTTGGCCTACTATGTTAATTTTTTTGTATGTTAAACACTACAACTTATTAACATGTCATTGCATGTTTTGGCGTGTTTACACAATTTAGACATATTAAAACAAGTTTGAGCATGTTAATATTGTGAGCATGTCAATAATTAATTTTTGCACATTAATATACTTTTTGCATGTTTAGACATTCGGATTAAGTATGTCATTTCGTGTTTTCAACATGTTAATAATATTTAAGCATGATAATATGGTATGCATGTTAACAATTAATTGTATGCATATTAATGAATTCTTCAACATGTTAAAAGTTGTCTAAAATTGGAATTAATTATGTTGTCGCATATTTTAGCATATAAATACAAATCTAAGCTGTTAACATTAAAATTCTATTCGTTAATATATTTCAGCATGCCAAAGCAGTATAGTTTACGCGTGTTAAAACAATTAAGTTTTAGCTTGTTAAAATAGTAAAATTTAGACATTTTCAACATGTTATTGCATTTTCCAGCATATTAATATGAAATTTCAGCACCATTAGCATAATTTTCGGCATGTTAAGCAAATAGGTTTTAGGCATTTTCAGCATGTTATTGCAATTTTAGCATGTCAACATGAGTTTCCTGCGTACTAATACAATTGCCAGCATGTTAAAATGTAGGTTTTTGAGCGTTTTCAACATGTTAAACACTAGATTAAGTAGTCTTAGCATGTTAATGTATTTTCAATATTTGTTAATTTCTTATACTCTCATTAGTTTATAACACTTGCACAATGAAAGTCGTGAGCACAACTCCTTGACATATTTACCGCACTTTGACATCCTCTTTGAACAATTTGACAATACATTATTACATACACGAATCACAGTTATCTTTTGTCATATTAATCAATTGTTGAACACTTCGATATCATGTCCTTAGGTTAATGACAAAATAAATAATTATTTGCCTTTGCATGTTTATCACATTAATAAACTTTAATTAACAAAGAGGCTAACTTGGGATAATTATGTGCTACGTGACGTCCTACTTGTAACGCGTTTCGAGTCCTAGGCAACATAGCTTTTTTTTTTTAGACCACAAAATCAAAATGCCTCTTGGACGATAGGTGGGACGATAGGAATTACTAAATGTACATTAGTTTTATCATTGTCTTAGAACGCCTTTAGAGTTTTCAACTAGCCTCGGTGGGGTGGGACGGATAGTCATTCGAAAGTGATGATCTCTAACAGACATTAAAGGTAAGACATATGACTTGTCTAAGAGTTCTACCAATAGGTTGGATGATGATTAAACAAGTTGGGGTTTTGATTCGAATGAGATCAAAAACATTTCTTTCTTTGATTTGACGAGTTCTTTGCTTTCTTTTATTTGCCTTACATGCTTATTTATATAGGGTAGTTAGTTTGTTATATACGCAGTCCCCTTTTGTCATTTCTTTCTCCTCGCTTGTCTTATTATATATTTTACTGATTTTATCACTTAGATAAAACAATTAGAAATAACAAAATAACATGCGTTTGCTTATCAATTACTTCATCACTTAGTTAACAATAAAGTTAAAATATGAGATTTTATTTTGATCACGTAGAATTTTCACGTAAAATACGAATTCCATCGGAAACCACTATTGTGGACCTCGAAAGGTGCCCAACACCTTCCTTTTGAGGTGATTTGAACCCTTACTCGAATTTCTGGTGAACTTTGTAGTAGCCTAGATTGGCACCTTAATTTGTTAGGTAGCGATTATTCATACTCTCCCTTTAACAATTTCAAAAAGAGTGGTCATATCGAGTTCCGCTATTCGCGAGAAAAAATGGGGCGGGACAATTAGTTGCATGACTTGATTGTGATAATAATTAACCCTAATTTTCCATGTGCTCCTTTTTATTGTGCTTCATAAATCAGTTGACCATTTATAAGGTTTAACATTATTTAGGTTAATCTAGTTTCCTCTTGTTATCCTACAGACTCATTTGACTTTCCACTATGCCCCAAAGCCTTGGAAGGTATTTAAGCTACATACATTTGTTTTGCGATTACACCCACCTCTTATCAACTTGAATGTATCAACATATTGTACGAGAATATTACATATTTAATACCAAATTGGATTATAATGTGTTCGTACATCCAACATCATGCTCGAAGGCCTAATGCATGATGCTCCCGATATTACTATTAACATTAAATAAGTCTAGCTTAAGTCTAATAAACCATAACTTACCTTTTAGATGAAACATACTGCTATAAAGAGGGTGAGCTAATCCATACTAACTTAACATACTTCCATGTGAGATTACCTTAGGTGTGTCTCAAAATCACCCTCGTAAACTTTGACCTTTGAAATTCGATGGTTGGGGAGATGGAATTATTAAGGTTATTTTACGAGGAAGGGGACGACATAGGGAAATAATAAAAGTAAGGGGTTTTAAATCCCTTAGGTTGGATATTGCCCATTGTCGCTGTATCAATTTCTATTACCACTGCAGTGGTTAAACAATCGATGTTGAGGCCAACAATAGTCCAACCTAATTTCTTTTTGTGTCTTTTGTCCCAATCCCCATCCCCTTTGGTCCTCATTTGCTTTTCTGTATTAAGTTTTTTTGGCTCAATTTGAGCATATTTTTTATCATACATTATTTTTGTGTCATGTTCACATGTAATAATAGTTTGGGTTATTACATTAGGTACCAATTTACCCACAATTCATCTCAGAATGGTCCTAAGGTTGGGTTTTGGACACTTGCATAATTACTTAAGGAATTCCAACTATAATGGGTTATTAAAAGGAATGTTGCAACACTCGATAGATAGCTTACATAACTCTCCATTCTACAATTAATTGTAGATAATTGGGGCCCAGGTTTTGGCATGACAGTTGTTGCAACACCCCTAAAGTCGTACATAGTTGATTCTCGTGATCAATATCCACTACAGTTACTCGAAAGAACACTATACCATAATTCATGAAAATTCAGGATGAAACAAACATTGGGAGAATTTTATTGCTATAGAGACTAGTTCTCGTTGCACTGGTGACTAACCGCAAAGCGGTTTATGAATTGCTGCAGTATTGGGCAGTAACTTTTCAATTTCTATTTTTTTTTTGAAATTTGAATCTTTCCTTCCCTCTCTTGGTGTCCTTATATGGTTCTAAACTAGTTTCTATGGCATTTATAGGACTATAATGGCTCAACAACAACCTTCATACCACAGATTTCCAAACACCAAATATCCTGACCATTGTGAGGATAGGTTGCATAATGGAGTTTCCTTTTCGACGGAGCATGATGCTGACTAATGTGGAGGAAAAGTTGTTGGGATTCCTCAACTAATAGAAAGCTTTTGCGTGGGAGATGTTAATCGATCCTGTCCCTTAACACAACGTAGAGTTCGTTTAGGGGTTTTATGCTAATCTCTTAATCATGGATTGATCGGTACCTTTCCCTACTGTTCATTTTAAAGGAAAGAAGGTCCCAATAGATGTGGAAAACATAAATTATACTTTGGGTGTCCCAACACTTCAAATGACTCATTTGAGGCAACAATTCAGGCATTAGACCTAGAGTGGGTGGTCGGGGTCTTCCCATTGGAAAAATGAGTTGTCGAGGTAAAATGGTCCAGTACTAGGGGGACAAAGAGCACCTATTTCTCAGTTGAGGCTAGAGTGTGGTTATGGTTGGTGTTCTAGGGAATTTTCCATTGGAAATATTACATACGTGACCTTCCGCTAGGAAATGGTGGTGCTATATGCTCTTGTAGGGATTCAAGTAAATGTCGAAGTGTTGATTATGGATGAGTGGCGGTACTTTTATGCTTGGTAATAGTAAGTAAAGGAACTTTTCCTGCCTTCTTTGGTCACCATACTCTCTAATAGGGTAAACTTGCTTCAAGAAGTTTAGGACACTATGGATGACTGTGAGGTGATGTATAACCCATTGCAAGATAGGGGAATTCGAGGGGGGAGTAAAAACAAGAAGAAGGTGGGGGAAGAGGGCGAGGGTAGTCTGGCTGGTAGGCCTGGAGAGTCGAGTGCCCCTTTTACTCAAGCTCCCATACCTCTTGGTGTTCGGGAGGCTGACCTTTCTGAAATTTAAGGCTATCAAGAGAGTTCTCACTGCCGCCTCCTGGATTGGCTCCTTCAAGATCTACTGCCCTCACTTGAATCGATTCACGCTTATGTGGAGCTGTGAGAAGATATGACTTAAGAAAGAAAGGAGTGGCGTTTTCATGATCGCATGCTTGTAAGAATATGAAAGTTGGTACAGGTGATGTTCAGGTGCACCTCTTCCCTCAAGAAGTTGTCGTAGCTGAATAGAAAAGATGCCAAAGAGTTCTCCTTCCTCAGTGGCATAGAGGAGGAGGGCTCGAATGCTTTGAGCCTTGGAGATAGTGCCACCGACTAGATTTTTTCTCTCTTCCCCCATTTTTATGTTTAAGTACCTTTGAATTTGGGTTTCCCCCTTTTTGGGTCTTGCAACAAACAAATTCTCCCTTTTTATTTATTTCTCACACTTTAAATCGCATTTAGTTTATGGACTTTCTATATTAATTGTTCTAGTTTATACTGCATGCAAAATTGATATTTGTTGTTTTATTACTTTGAAAATAACATTATTTTTCAAAAGATGCAAAATCACAAAAATAAGGAAAATACCTAGCAGGACATAGCCTAGTGCCACTGTAACGATTAATCTTACCGCTAAAGTGGAGGCAATGTTAGCCTCTAGTAGCTTTGCTTTTGTTCCCTTACCTAGTCTAAGGCCTCTTTTCTACATAACACACTTTTTATACATGATCTAGTAATGTAATAATCTCTTGTTTATGCATAATATAGATTGATGTCACAATTTCTATTGCTTTCAGACTGCCCCCCACACAATTTTCATTTATCAAACAAATAGTGTTTCACATTCGTCAATCTTTTTACTTACTCAATTAACTATCCTCTAAAGTGTTCCACCAACAACCAATCACCTGGGTAGTTCGTAAGGAATCGGGTAAAAGTCAAATAATACTTCAAATCACAGAGAGATGCTAGCTCAAGTCACAAAAATGAAAACATTCTTGAGATCGCACTCAGTCCTTATGTCCACTAGTTTGTTTGGCTACAAATCAAACAACTACATACATACTATCAACTAATCATATCCGAAAGTTTAAGCATCTCAAGAAAGTTTCATAAATTAATGATAACAAACAAACACATAACACATTGCAATGCCTTGTTGCATCACTACAAGTACTTAATGCCATTCTAACAAGTCATAACAATCCACTTTCTATGTTTCTTATTAGCCTCTATTCATTGAACGTTCGATTCCAACATTACTATGTTTAGAGATATTAATTGGAACCAACAAGTCCCAGTTGTGATTGTTGAGATACTAATGGGAATATTTCTATACAAATTAGACTCAAGGTGGGAAGACAACACTAAAATAGCATAAAAGGAGAGATGAAAGTTAAGCTGATCCTAGATGCCTTGTAGCCTCCTACAAAATTATGTGGACGTTTACAAACTAATCGGTAGTGCTTTACTCAATTTGTTCTTGTACTAGAAGACCGGTAACTTAGGCTCTAATACCATCTCATAATGACCCTACCCGCCGAATCATGCGGGAACCTATTGGCACCTACCCCTGATAGAAGAATCCTTAATACCTCACCATGTAATTAATGGGGAAGTGTAATAATTTTAAAAGTAATCCTTAAACATAGTTCTCTAAAAATCAAAAGAAAATCAACTATAATTATTCAATTTACTCGTTATACAATTTCAATCAATGTATTTGGTTCAAAAAAGAAATGTTGAAAATAAGCAACAATGAATCCCCAGAAACTAGTCTAAAGAAGTACAAAAGTAATAGATAAGGGGTAAACCATGACATAGAATCCATGCAGAATGGAAAGGGAAAGAGCTACTGCAAAGTGTTATTCGTTGCTACTAAAGAAACTCCAACTAACCTCCACTAATGTTATACCTCTGATTAGAGGTATAATAAGTGTAGCATCAATACAACCACACATACTAGTAAGAATCATTAGCCGATTAAGATTATAAAAAAATAACATCAATAACAAATATGTAGATCAAGTTCATTACTGATGCAAAATATCAATTATAGAAACACTATCACCCAACTTTAGCATGTGTATAACCAATCTGCCATTTAATATTTTTGCATATCTTTGTCCTTTGACTACCATTGCGGGCTTATATCTTTTCTACCTTTAACTAACTTATTAATATGCTATTTGGAATTCTTAATCTACCCATGCCCATAATTTCCCCGATAACAACTACCACAAGGCACCACAAACTACACCATTGCTAAAAACTCAAAGTTTAACAACCCTACCCTACCATAACCGGACTACCCAAGGGACCTTAGATTCTCATCAAACAGTTGGTCCGTACAAGGAACCCCTTATGTTCTTATAGACTTCTTTCCATAATTCTCCATATCACAAATATCTATAAGAATATATAAAAAATATGAAATCACATGTCAATGCATATGAATGAGTGTATGTATGAAAGATGTGCATATCATCTCTCATTATCCTTTCTCATCCATCTCATAAACATCATATAATACCAGTGTGGTACCCGAACCATATAATAATATATCATATACATATTGGGATAGTACCTAAACCATATCACACCACATCATATCCATACCGGTGTGGTACCCAACCTATATCAGAACAAATCATATTCGTACCGGCGTACCCAACCTATATAATAACATATCATATCCATACCAATGTGTTACTCGACCCATATTATAATATATTATATTTCTACCAATATAGTACCCAATTCTTTATTATAAATATCATCACAACACATATGAATATGAAATACAATCACAAATCATAAGTCATGCAAAAAGGCAATTGCAGATGTTCAGTTCATGAGTAAACATAAGCCAAGAAAGTCTAAGTGTTACATCAACCATCTAACTCATTTAATAACTTACATTAGGTTACATACGCACTCTCAACCATCATAAACAATACACCCTTATGGAGATATGGTAACTTAAGATCACACTATCCCACACTTTCTCTCTGTCCAACCCTAGACTCACACTCCCCCAACCTCTCTTCAGTCCTAAACACTTCTAATAAAAATTCTATGGTTCACTTCACTATATTACCCTTTTTTATCCTACTCATCAATCGAATGATTTGATTGCGATAATAACTAACCCTACTTTTCTATGTATTTCTTTTTACGTGTTTCTGAACCCATCAACTATTTATGAGGTTTAGCATTACTGGATTTAATCTAGTTTCCTTTTGTTATCCCTTACATCCTCATTTAACTTTCCACTCTTCCCAATAGCCCTGGAAGGTATTTAAACTACGTACCTTTGTTCTACAATTACACTTGCCTCTTATCTCCATTAGTGCATCTACATAATGTACAATAATATGACTTATTTAAACCTTTCCATATTATTATATATCCATCCATCCAACTCTATGTCGGAAGGCCTAATGCATGATGCTCCTGATATTACTATTAACGTAAATGAATCTAGATCTAGTATAATTTCTTCAAAGTAAACCATAACTTACCTTTTCAACGAAACGTGTGACTTTGGAGAGGGGTGAGATGACCTACATATGCTAAGTGTATTCCTATGTTGGGTTCCCATTTTGTGTGTCTCAAACTACCTTCATGAATCCTAGCCTTTAAAATCTAATGGTTGGGGAGTTGTGATTTTCCAAAGTTTTTTTTGGAGGAAGGGGGTGACCTAGGAAAATAACAAAAATGATGGTTTTTAAAAATCCCTCAGGTTGGCTTTTGCTCGCTACTACTGTAGCAATTCCCATAACCACTACCGTGATACTACTTAGAGTTTAACCGATCTTTGTAGTGATCGGAGGCAGTGCAACCTAATTTCTTATTGGTCCTTTTGGCCCAATCCCCTTTAGGCCTCAATTTGCCTTTTTTTTTTCCTGATTTGAGCATATTATTTATCATAAATTATTTTTGAGGAATTTTCACACGTAACAATAATTTGAGGCACTACATTAGATATCAATTTACCCATCGTTCATTCCTGAATTATCCTAAGATGGGGTTACAGACACTCGCACAATTACTCGAGGAATTCTAACTACAGTGGGTCACTAAAAGGAATAATACAACACTCGATATTGCACTATAATACATCTTCATTCTATAATCAGCGTTGCTAAGTGTTGTCTAAATTTTGGCATGATGGTTGTTGTTGCGCCTTCATAGAAGTTGTACATAATTAATTCTCATGATCGCCATCCACTAAAGTTACCCAAATAAGACACCATTTCAAAATACATGGAATGTTAAGATAAAATTAACAATGGGAGGATTTTACGTTGGAGTGGTAACTAGCTGCAACAACGGTTTACTACAGTTCATGTTGGGAAAATGTTTACTTCTCCCATTTTTCATCCAACTCTCAAAACTCTCTTAAGCGTTTCTTTAAAATCTCCCACGTCAATTATTTCAAGGTAACTTCCCCATCTTCACTACTTACTTTAGGTACTTCTCATTAAAGAATCATAGGTTTACGTTAGAATATAGAAATTTAGAGGAGTTTTTGGTGAAACTCCTTGAACTTAAACTTTGTGGTGTTTTGAATGAAATGAAGAACATGTTAGGATCTCTAATGTCTAAAACTCTCCTATTTGGGGGTAATTTCGACTGTTGTACACTTCAATTTTTGTGTTAAAAGGTTCATGGGAACTTTACTAAGTTTGATCTATACTTAGTACTCCAAATCATGGAGAGATAAGTCATAACTCAAGTCACAAAAATAAATACAATCTTAAGATCACACTTGGTACACATCGTACAACCACACACACTATCAACTAATCATGAACGAAAGATTAAGCATCTCAAGAAAGTTATCGTATATTAACAATAACAAACAAAAACATAAGATATTGCATTGCCTTATTGCATCACCATAAGTACTTAATGCCATTTCTAACACAAGTCATAAGAATCCACTTCTTATGTTCCTTATTAGCCTCTATTCATTATATGGTTAATTCCAACATTTTCGTGTTAAGAGATACCAATTAAGACCAACTATTCCAAATTGTAATTATTGATATACTAGTGGGAATATTCTATATACCAACTGGAATCAACTCAGGAAGACAACACTGAGATAGCACGATGGAGAGAAGAAAGTAAAATTGATTCCTAGATGCATTGTAGCCTCTTATAGATTGATGCGATTGTAAACATGTCAATTAGTAGGTCTCTTCTCAATATTTGCTCTTGTTATGAGAGATTGATAACCTAGGCTTTAATACCATCTTGTCATAACCCCACCCACTACATCGTGTAGGCACATACTTACACCAACCCCAGATAGGAGAACTCTCAATACCCCATCACATAATTAATATGGAATTCAATAATGTTAAAATTAATCCTTAAATTTGATTATTTGCTTAGAAATGATAAATCAACTACAATTATTCAATTTATTCCTTAAATAATATCAACCAATACATTTGATACATAAATGAAATACGAAAAATGAGCTATAATGAATCCACAGAAACTAGCCTAAATTGGTACAGGAGAACTAGAAAAGGAGTAGACACATCCATGAAAAATAAAAAAGGCAGGAATTGCAGCAGAGTTATCGACGTCACTACTAAAGAAACTCCAAAAAACCTGCACCATGGATATACCCCTAATTGGAGAAATATTAAGTGTAGCATCAGTATAATCAGATGTACTAGTAAGCATCATTGACTGATCAGGGTTAGAAACAAATAATATCAATAACAAATACAGTGAGATCATAAAATCAAGGAAAGTTCTAACACTTAAACCTAATTGTAAAATTACTATCACCCCACTTTAGCATCTCTATGACCTACCTATTATTTAACATTGCAATACCCTAGATTTTGGCCCTGGAAAATACTTGAGTTTGTGAACTTACTACTCTGATTACGACTTACTGAATGAGTCATAAGGTCTTCTTAGGGTCGTTGAGATTGAGATAAAGGGTGACCGTTGAAGGTTGTATTTATTTCTACATTGGTTATGATTTGATCATTTTGAGTCATAAGGACTCATTATGAGCCGTAAGGTATGACTCTTAGGCAAACTAATATTGGTGACAAACTATTTGTCTTAATCATGACTAGGCTCAATGAGTTGTATAGTGTGGTCACGAGTCATAGGGTGTGACTTATAACCAAACTAGTGTGATGGTCTAAGCTTCTGCAATGGTATGATTAGGACCCTACAAGTCGTAGGGTGTCCACACAAGTCGTAAGGTGGCCCGTGATTATTGGAGATAATTTTCAATATTTTAATTAAGGGAACTTTGGATATTTCCTTATTTCCCCACTTAAGACCCACGACTTAAAAAGAATATTAGGGACATTATTCTCAACACTTAGCAAAGTAAAACATACTCGTTTCTCTATCAAATCCCTAAGTCAGGAACACTAGGGTTTCTCTTGGAATTGGCAAGTAGAGCTTTCAAGGGTTGATTTCTATATGTAATTCTTGATATCTTAGGCATGTTACTCATCCCTTAAACTTTTTTAATTAAATCATGTATGTAAATGGTTGTTCATGTGTATTTAAGGATGATTTTTGATATGGTTGAGGGTTTTGAAATGAATGTTATTTGAATTGAATTTTCATTATTTTATATGCATTATTCATGCTTTATCAATGGTTTGAACTAATAGGGTGCATGGGTATTGGAATTGGAAAGGGGGTCGAGGCATTCCCCCAATTAGGTGATTTCAATTTATATTTTGGTTTGGTAAATTATGTTCCCTCAACCCACTTGTGTAATTGGCTTCAAATATGATTTGTCACATTGTTTGGCTTACTCACCTATATTATTGCATTGGATAAAAGGTTAAATAGATGAAAATGGTTTTGAAAGCCTTTTTGGCCATGTTTTGATATTAAATTGAAAGCTTGGGGGTCGAGGCATTTCTCTGAGTTGATTTGATAACTAAAAAGGGGTCGAGGCATTCCCTAAATTTGATTTAATGAACAAAGGTGGTCGTAGAATTCCCCCATTGATTTAATTAATAAATAGGGTTGAGGCATTCCCCCAAGTTAAAGAAATTATGATGGCATAATTATAAGTTTGCAAGCATAAGGGTATGGCGATACCTATGATGTGACTTAGAGTTTAATTTCTTGGTTAGTTAAATAGAAGGGTTAGTTATGTAAAACTAGTTTTCATTGGGCTTAATAAGGGTTATGTAGCTAACCCGTGAAGGTAGAGATCCTGAAGGACCGATATTGGAAACTCATGTTTGTCGGTATGAGGGTTGGTCTTAGTGACCATATGCATGGTTCACACTATTGATATTTATTTGTATCCTTGATTGATATGGGATTATGGCATTCCTCGATCTTCTTTGATACCTCTAGTTCATGTGGCTAACATGCACTGGGCACTTTCAGCAAGGGAGCTAGACCTATATAGCCCATGGGTGTCTTTTAATGATGGTTAAGCTATATAGTCCAAGATAATATTTTACTTGCACACTAAGCCTTGTTCCTTATCTCAATATCTTATATATATATGGATATATATATGTATGTATATATATATATATATATATTTATGCATGCATGTGAACATGTACATTGAGTTTGGACTAGATTTTGAATTGGCATCATGTTACCCTTATCCTCAGATATATGCTAGTGCTCAACCTACTAACCATTCTTGGATTCTATTTTCCCATACAATGCAGAAACCAGAGGCACTTCTACTTTTCTTGCATTGTGATAGCTAATCTTGGATTATTTGTGAGTTAGCTTGAAGTGGTGATCCTTCTTCTTCTAGAAGACTGTTGTTTCTTGGTTTATTTTATGTCATAGACTATTCCACATGGTTTTTTTGGCTACCGTCGGGGGCATGTCCTAACTTATAATGATTTTGGTCTGTGTAGATGCTTTGTGAATTACTGTGGATTAGGATGTTGTTTGAAGTTTCTTTTTTCTGAGTTGCCTAACTTGTTATATGTTTAGAACTTAACTTATCTTGTTATATGTTTGGATTTCATCTACTGCTAGCTGTATTGATTTTTGTCTAGCTAGGTAAAAGGGTGGTCTCCGATCCTTGGAAGACTTGAGATGCCCATCATGACTAGGCCCTGGTTTGGGTTATAAAAAGTTGGTATTAGAGCCCTAGGTTCATGGTCAGTTAGATGTCCATAAAGTTGTGTCGACTAGAGTCTCTTTTATGGGTATGTATTGCACCACACTAAGGGAGAGTCTACGAGGCATTTAGGAATATTTTCCTTCCTTGTAAAATTACTTTGGGCTATAGAGTCTAGAAGGTTGAAATCTCCTCTAATTTTTTTGTTCGTATTTTAGATCATGCCTCTCTAAAGGTCTGATGCTCGTGGAAACTCCTCTATCCCACCTGAGGACAACACATATAAAACTTGTCTTACTAATGAGATATAAACCTAGTCTAGGGCCCCTGCTTTTGATTGTCTCCATGGAGTTCCACTGGTCCCTACTAGTCCTCCTCGAGATCCCCAGGATGATGGTACTTCTTCCCTAATACCTCAAGGGAATGTGTATAATGCTTAGTTTCACTAGTCAATTCATTTTCATACCCACTTGGTGGCCTCCTAGTCGCGTTAGTCTAAGCATGTTTCTCCTATCACTTTTTTTTAAGGCCACAAGGGTTGGTTATTTCATGAGATTGAGTCTCCAACTTTCACTAGTTCCAAGGCCGAGGAGGATTCTCAAGGGTTCATAGATGATATGGAAAATATTTTCTGAGTAATGCATTATTCTAACTCTGAGGGTGTGTAGTTCACCACATATGAGTTGAAGGATGTGACATATCATTTGTTTGATGAGTGGGAATAGTTGAGAGGAGATAATGTTGAGCTAGCTATGTAGGATAACTTCTCTAGTATTTTCCTTGATCGCTTCTTTCCTCAGGAGCTAAGGGAACCAAAGGTTGAGGAGTTTTTTGATTTAAAGCATGGCAAAATAACTGAGAAGAAGTATGACTTGAAATTCCATCAGTTGTCTTGCTATGCCCTGGAGTTGGTGTCTTCTATGAAGGCTAAGATAAGGAAGTTTGCTATGGGCTTGTCTCAAGGCTTGGTATTGGAGTTTAAGGCCACCTTGCTGAATAATGGTATGGATAATCTAGGCATGTGGTATATATATATATATATATATATGGTTGGGGACTAAAAGAAGAGACAAGACAAAATAGGTGAAAGGTAGAGTAAGAAATTCAGGTATTCTGAGCAGGGTGAAGGCCTAAGAATATTGGTAGAGATGGCAAGAATTGTTCTAAGAAGAAGTACGGGAAATCTAGTTCTTATTCGACATCTAGTGCTCCATATCCTAAGCCATCTAGTGATCATCATTTTCGAAATAATAGTGGGTTAAGGCAGAGGGTCCCAATCTCAAGCCAGTAAGGCCCAGTCAACTCTATTATATCCTCCTTGCAGATTTTATGGATAGTTGCATCTTTGGTTTTATGATGACGGGAGAAATAAGTGCTTCAGATATGGCCAACCTAGCCATATTCAAAGGAACTATCCTACAGGTGATGTTGCTACTGGAGCTAATAAGGTTTCAATTTCTACATCTTCAGCTCCAGCACCAATGCATGCTACTTTTTGTACCGAAAATGGTCAGAATCGTCTATATGCTCTTGCTACCCATTAAGAATCTGAAGCGTCTTCTGATATTATCACATGTACTTTACAACTCTTCTCTTATGATATGTATTGCTTACTAGATTAGGGGTCTACTCTTTCTTATGTGACCCCTTATATGGCTATTCATTTTGGTTCTGGTCCTGAATGTATTTCAGATCCCTTTTCTATCTCTACCCCAGTGGGTTACACTATTGTGGCCAGAAGGGTCTATAGTGGTTGTGTGGTATCTACCTGTGGTAAGAAGATGTTGGTGGATCTGATAGAGTTGGATATGTTAGATTTTGATGTGATATTAGGGATAGATTAGCTTCATTCATGTTATGCGTTGCTTGATTGAAGAACACAAATGGTTTGCTTCTAATTCTCGAATCAACTGGTGATTGAGTGGGAAGGAAATTCCCTTGATCCTAAGGGTATGTTTATTTCTCATCTTAGAGCCCAAAAATTAATTTTCAAAGGGTTTTTATATCACCTAGTTTGGATTAAGGAATCTAATTGTGAAGGCCCTTCTTTGTAATCTATCCTTGTTGTTAATGAGTTTCTTGAAGTATTTCCCAATGATCTTCCTGGTATTCCTCCTAATAGGGAAATAGACTTTGGGATTGATCTTCTTTTGGATACCCATCATTTCTCTGTCCCTCCTTATAGAATGGCTCTGACTGAGTTGACAAAACTCAAGGAGCAGTTGAAAGATCTCCTTTATAAGGGTTTTATTCACCCTAGATCTCCTTGATAAGGGTTTTTTTCACCCTAGTGTTTCTTCATGGGCTGCTCCTGTTCTTTTGTACGTAAGAAAAATGGTTCCCTTTATATGTGCATAGACTATTGAGAGTTGAATAAGGTGACTGTTAAGATAAGTGTCCTCTCCCTAGTATTGATGGCCTGTTTGACCAGCTTCAGTGTAATACCACGTACTTCTACCTAGCTTGAAATTGTCTCGAGTATGTTAGAAACTTACTTTGAAAGATGAATCCACTTTTATATACGTGGAATTGTAAGATTTTCACCTTTTGTCATGTGGGAAATTGAATTATCTTTCCAACGATACCAATTTTGTCCAAATTCGGTATTGGGGTAGAAAGTTATGGCCGTTTTATAGAAAGTAGTCAAAACTGCCCAGATGCGACGATGAGGGCCAACGGACCGTTGAGCTAGCGACGGACCATCGCCCAAACTGTCGCAACGGAGGAAGTGAGACCACTTTCTGCATAAGGGCGACGACTCAGGATGGCTGACCGTCGAGCTAGCGACGGACCATCACCCAAGCCGTCGCAGTAGAGACAGTGAACCCCTATTCTGCCCAGGTGCGACGGTCAGGACCGATGGACTGTCGACCTAGCGACGGACCGTCGCATAGTTCGTTCAGTTATTTTAAACTCATTTTTAAAAGGGTATTTGGGTCTTTTCCACCCATTTTAACCCCTAATTATAACAGACCAAGGCTCATAAGTTCATTATCCATCTACAATATCAAATTAGGGTTTTCTCTCAAAGATAATCCCCTAGAACAAGATCCAAATCCTTCTTCAAGAAACTAAGAGATACAAGTTCTCCAAGTCCAAGGACTTCAAGAAACTCACAATCAAGGTATGTCATGTGTTGATTCATGGGTCCCTTTCACCCGTGAAGCTCAAGAATATCTTTTCAAAATCCAAGATTTGTGTATTTATGACTGTTCATGATTTAAATTGAATTGAAATTTATGTTCATGATGTTGTGGGGTTTTGATTCATGTTTTAAATTACATATTCCAATGATTGACCCTAGTATATGATGATTTGCATAATAATCATGATAAACCCTTCAAATTTAAAAATTTATCTATGCAACCATGACAATTCGATGCATTTATGATGGTATAACCAAAGTATGTTCCCCATGTGATTAATTAAATGCCTATGTGAAGGAAAAGTGCCATACTAGTGTGATAATATGAAATCTCCATTCATGTACAAGTTTATGCATGTCAAATATTTTGATGAAATGATTTAGTCAGTGAATTATGGATATATGTGTTGCCCTTATGGTGCTTTAGAACTTGTACTTCATGAAATCTCTAACTTATTATGTTATGGATTGTTGATGTTGGTCATGTATTCAAGAAAGTCATGCTTTCTCAGTTTCTTCCCATCGAGTCCTGGGGGTACTTGTACCCTAAAATTTAGCTGTGTGCCTAGAATCAGTGTCATGTTTTCAAGATACCCTCAGTCAAGCCATGATCCATTGAATTCAGTCAGTCTCATGACTCAGGAAAACTCAGTAATCTCAGTAGTATTCCGTCAGTCAATGAAACTCAGTTATCTCAGGCCAGTTCAGTTTAGTTAATCATGTTCAGTGTCTATTCATATGGGAGTAGAAATTAGCACCGAGTGAACCCAAGGATAGGAACCCACCTATTATATGAGGGTGTGATTCTTAGAAGCAATCCTTACGTTCCAGAACTACATAGCCAGCGTAGGTTGAGACATCATATCCTGTTATATGAGGGTAGATGAGGTGTCTTAACCTGTTATATAAGGGTTCCCACCATTCTCACTAAAGTTACCTATTATATGAGGGTTACTCATAGATTGTCCTTACCAGTGGTGCGGTATTGACACCCTTCCAATTAGGGTTACAGATTGGACCCCAACTCATCTATATTGCGTTATTTAGGGCATGCCAGTTGGATGACTACTTCCCATAGTTTCAATTACAGAATCAGGACTGTCAGATACAGTAAATCAGTCTCAGTGATAGAACTCAGATAGTTCTACAGAATTTAGGACTATCAGATACAGTCAACTCAGAACAACACGGAACTCAGCTAGTTCTATCAGAACCTAGACTTTTAGATACAGTCACTCCATATTAGTTATTTCAGTTATACAGTTTTTAGTATCTCATGTTATCAACACTCAGGCTCAGTAATCATGTTATCATTGAACTCAGTTACAGTTATTATGTATTCATGCATGCATTCTCATGTTCATGCTGTCCAGTCAGTTAGTATAGTTCATGCATGTGAACCCTTTGCATTCAGCCTACCTCATATGCATACCAGTGCATTCAAACGTACTGACGCATTTGCGCTATGGTGTTTTATACGATAGGTTCAGAAGCATGAGCTCTAGAGCATCAGTAGCACTCCAATCTCAGCAATCAGAGTTAGCAGTGAGTCCTCATCCTTCGAGGAAATGACCATTACTTTATTATCTCATTAATTAATTTATTTTAGTAGTTGGAGTTAGTTCGGGGCATGTCCCATCAACTCCTTATTCAGACAGTTTAGAGGCTTTTAGACTAGCATGTTTAGACAGTTATTTCAGTTGTTTAGGTATTTCATACCCCCTCCAGATGTTATGTTTTATCAGTTATGTTATAGTTTTTAACCTTATGGCCTTTCTGCCTTTATTTCCACATTTATACAGTATATCATGCAATGTACAAGTACATATATCAATCATGGGTTAGCTTATGATCCTTCGGGGTCATGAGCAACGTGTGGCATTTTGGGTACCAGACTTAGGGCATTACATTTAGGGTGCTAAGTACTTTTCTAAGATTGATCTTCGATCTGGTTATCATTAGTTAAAGATTAGGGAGGAGGATATTCCTATGATTGCTTTATGAACCCTGTACTACCACTATGAGTTCTTAGTCATGTCTCTTAGGTTGAGTAATGCTCCGGCGATAATTATGGATCTTATGTAATGGGTTTTCCTTAAATTTTTAGATTTATTTGTCATTGTTTTTATTGATGACATCTTGGTATATTCTAAGAGTGAGGAGTATCATGCCAATAACCTCTGTATAGTAATGCAAACACTTAAGGATCAACAATTTTATGCAAAGTTCTAAAAGAGGGAGTGTTGGTTTAATGTTGTGACATTCCTTGGACATGTTGTTCTAGTGAGGGGATCATAGCGGATCCATACAAAGTTGAGGTGGTTAATTAGTATCCTAGGACAATGACTCTAACCGATATTCAGAGCTTCTTATATTTAGGAGGTTTGTGGAAAGTTGCTTTTTAATTGCTACTCCGCTGACTAAATTGACTCAAAAAGGTAAAGTTTCTGTGGTCCATATAGGACTGGGTTGTGTATTGATTCAGTGTGGTAAGGTTGTCGCGTATGCATCTAGGTAGCTTAAAGTGCATGCGAAGAATTATCTAACTCATGATTTAGAGTTACCGGTTGTGGTCTTTGCATTGAAGATTTGGCACCACTACTTGTATGGAGTTCATGTTTTCATATATTCAGACCATAAAATCTTGTAGTATGTGTTCATCCAGAAGGATTTGAATCTTAGTCAAAGAAGATATCTTGAGTTATTCAAAGACTGCGACATGAGTCTTTATTATTACCCACATAAATCTAATGTGGTTGCTGATACTCTTAGTAGGTTGTCCATTGGGAGCTCATATCATTTTAACAAGGAGAATTGAGGTTGAGTGGAGGATATTCACCATTTGGCCAATCTTGGATTTTATCTTTTAGACACTGAGGATGGAGGTGCAATTGTGCAAGAGGTGGTGAAGTCATCTCTTAGTGCTGAGGTGAAGGAGCAAAAATTTTAGGATCCTATGTTGATGGAGATTAAGGATGATGTAGGTTTGCAAAAGGTCATAAATTTTGAGATAAGTGGAGATGCTATCTTGAGGTACCAAGGTAGATAGTCTATTCCCCATATTGATGGGTTGTGGAAAAGAATCTTGGCTGGGGCTTATAAATTGAGGTACACTGTCCATCCTAGTTCGACGAAGATGTACCTGATTTGAAAGAGATCTATTGGTGGAATAACATAAAGAGGGATGTGTCTAATTTTATGGTCAAGTGTATGGTTTGTCAGCAAGTGAAGGTGAAGCACTAAAGACCTAGTGGTCTGGCTCAAGAGATTGAGTTTTTTTGTGTGGATGTGGAAAATAATTAAACTGGACTTTGTTACTAGTCTTATGCTTTCTTGAAGTCATTTTGATTCGATTTAGGTCATCATGGATAGGAAAACTAAGCACTCTCACTTCTTTCTAGTGAGGACTAATTATTCTGTGGAGGATTATGCTAATCTTTTCATTCAGGAGATTGTCAAGTTGCATGGTGTGCCCATTTCTATTATATCTAATCAAGTTACACAGTTCTCGTTGCACTTTTGACAGTCATTTCAGATGGTTTTTAGAACTAAGGTGAACCTTAGTACCACTTTCCACCCTCAGACGGATTGACAAGTGGAGAGGACCATTCTTATATTAGAGGATATTCTAAGGGCTTTCATGATTCACTTTGGTGGTAGGTTGGTTGAGCATTTTCCTCTCATAGAGTTTGCATGTAATAACAACTATCGTTCTAGTATTCAGATGGATCTGTTTGAGGCTTTGTATTATAGGAGATGTTGTTATCCTATTGGGTGGTTTAAAGTTGGTCAGACTAGATTGGTTGGTCCTGACTTAGTTCATCAAGCCATGGAAAAGGTGAAGGTAATTCAGGATAGACCTAAGTCTGGTTAGAGTCTCCAAAAGTCCTACTCGAATGTAAGGCATAGGGAATTAGAGTTTGATGTTGATGATTAGGTGTTCTTAAAGGTGTCTCCTATGAAAGGGGTGATGAGGTTTTGAAAGAAGGGAAAGTTCATTCCCCGATATGTTGTCCCGTACTTGATTGTGAGAAAAGTGGGCAATGTGGCTTATGAGTTGGAATTGCCTCCAAATCTAGGTTCTAATCATCCGGTGTTCCATGTTTCAATTTTGAAGAAGTGCATAGGTGATCCTTCCTTGGCTGTTCCCTTGTAAAATGTTGGTGTTTCGGATTCCTTGTCTTATAAGGAAGACCTTATTGAGATTTAGGATAGGAAAGTTCATCATTTAAGGAAAAAGGATGTGGCTTCGCTGAAGGATCTATGGAGTAATCAAATTATTGAGGAAGTTACTTGGGAAGCTGAAGAAGACATGAAGTCCAAATATCCATTCTTATCCTACTTTTGATACCGTGCTTAAGGTATGCGTAGTGTTCATCCACAGATTTCTTTCGTTCGTGGAGTTCAAGAATCAATCTTTAAAATACAAAATCTTGGTTGGTTGTGGTGTTTTGATCAAACCCATGTCGATGCTTGTTTGTTTTGCTATATAATAGTATCGTGACTGTACATCTCATGAAAGTTATGTTGTTAGTTGAAAAACATGATCTTTAGGTGGATTGGTTCTAAATTCCTATGACCGAGTCTTTCTATAGAATGCAAGTATGAAATCCACCTATGCCTTAAAGAATGCATGCAAGGTGTTCGATAAAATGCCTAGTATGTTAGAACTTCATATTTACATGATTTCATGATATCTAAATAACAAATTCATGTTAGCCATACACTCCAATATGAATTCCATGCAAATTATGTGTTGTTATTGTTGTGGTATAAAGCATGTATGATAATGAAGATATAAATTATGTACACAAAATATATCCATGCTTTTCCTATCATGTTTGAAATGTTGAATAAATACATGAAGTATACTATCCCCTGCTTATGATATTGTGAGTTGTGGACTCAAATCTTGTGATCAAGTCATGTCATGTGTGTCAGTTTCCTCCTATCGAGTCCTGGGGGTATTCGTACCCAAAAACTATAGCTGTGTTCCTAGAGCCATGTCATGTTTCACGATATCCAAACTCAAGCTATGATTCCATAGACTTCAGTCAGTCATGTGACTCAGGAAAACCTCATGACTCAGTCAGTTGTCAGATATCAGTAACATTCTGCCAGTCAATGGAATTTAGTAAGATTAAGTCATGTATAATCATTTATTCATGTCCAGTCCCTCCAGATGGGATTAGAGGTTAGAACCGAGTGAACCCAAGAATAGGAACTCACCTACCAGTTCAGGGTATGATTCTTAGAAGCAGTCCTTGTGTTCTAGAACTACGTAGCCAGCGTAGGTTGAGACATCTTAACCTATCAGATTAGGGTTGATAAGGTGGTTTAAACCTGTCAGTTTAGGGTTCCCACTATTCTCATTGAGTACCTTCCAAATAAAGGTCACTCACAAACTGTCCTTACCCGTGGCACGGTATTGACACCCCTTCAGTCGGGGCAGAGATTGGACCCCAGCTTAGCCATAACGGCATACATGGGGCATGTCGGTTAAACACTACCTCCCACAGTTTTAGGATCAGTCTCAGTAAAAGAACTCAGGGTGTTCTTCAGATTTCAGTATATACAGGACTGTCAGATATAGTCGTCCATATTATCAGCTTGCAGTATCAGTCATGACAGTTATCAGTAAACCATGTATTAGCTTACAGGTCATGCTATCACGCATTCACGGTCCCAGTTTTTATATATGTATGTTTTCACTCCCACGTTCATATTAGTCAGTCAGTGTTGTTCATGCATGAAACCCTTTATGTTCAGCGTACCTTCCTCGTATACTCAGTACTCCAGTTGTACTGATGCATTTGAACTATGGTGCTTTCTTTTCATGTTACACCATAGGTTCTGAGACACGATCTCTAGCCCAGCAGTAGCGGTAGCATTCCAGTCACAGAGACACAGTGAGTCCTCATTGATTCAAGGACAATATGATTTGATACATTTATTTATTTCTTTAGTTCAGTTTTATAGAGTTAGTTGGAGACATGTTCCTTCAACTCCTTATTCAAAAATTTTAGAGGCTTTCAGATATATGTTCAGATTTACGTTCAGACAAAACTTTCAGATTGAGTTGTTTTGGCTATTTTCACCCATATGGATGTTATGATTTTCAGACATGGTTTTATTCAGTTGAACCTTATGGCCTTACAGTTTTATGTATTTCTCATTATTATGTCATGATTTACAGTATACAGGTACAAATATCAGTCAAGGGTTAGCTTATGGTCCCTCGGGGTCATGAGCACCGTGTAGCATTCCGGTTCAGCAAATCGGGGCGTTATATAAACTCTTTGCATTTAGCCTACCTCACTTTCATACTAGTATATTCAATCATACTAACGCATTTTCTCTATGGTGTTTTATACCATAGGTCCAGAAGCACGAGCTCCAGAGCATCAGTAGCATTCCAGATTTTAGTAGCCAGATTTAGCAGTGAGTCCTCATCATTCGAGGATGATATGATTATTTATTTCATTATTTCAGCTTAGTTTTCAGTAGATGGAGTTAGTTGGGTACATGTCCCATCAACACCTTATTCAGACAGTTCAGTCAGTTAGAGGCTTTCGGACTAGATTCAGACTTCAGTATTTTTAGATATTTACTTTAATTTTGGTATTATGATACCATATTATTCAGATATGGTTTTATTAGATGTTTATCAATTTTGAACCCTATGGCATATTTCAGCCTACTATTTCTGCATTTATATAGTATATTATGCTGTGTTCAGGTACAAATATCAGTCATGGGTTAACTTGTGGTCCTTTGGGGTCATGAGAACCATGTAGCTTTCTGGGTACCAGATTCAGGGCGTTATAAACTTGGTATTAGATCCTAAGTTTTAATAGAGTCCTAGGAAGTCTAAAAGCCACATCTAATAGAGTGTTGTACATAGGTGTGTTGCGCACCACATTTATGTGCAAGAGGCTATGAGATGTTTTAGGAATAATTTCCCTTCTTTCAGTATTTATGTTGTGCCAGTGAGCGTGAGCTCAAATTTAACTCTCAATATAATCCATTTCTCCCTTTCTTCTACAGAACATGCATCCTAAAATAAGAAACGAAAATCAGTCATCCCCTCAGCCCATCCAAGCAGATTCCTTGGACCAACACGTTTCTTATGCAGAGTTTAAAGCTACATTCATCACTCTTGATAATTCAGTTGCTTCTCAGAATGAATGACTAGCTGTTGTTTTGGCTAACCTAATGGCTAATTTAGCTACAGCCAGGATTCGGGACTTCACCCAAATGAATCCTTCATCTTTTTTTGGGTCTAAGTTAGAAGAGAATCCTTAGGAGTTCCTAGACCAGGTTCAGAAAGTTACAGACATCATGGGGGTTACTTTTAGTGAGAGTGCTTAGCTAGTTGCATATCAGTTGCAGGATGCTGCTCACACTTGGTTCAAATAGTGGAAGTCAGAGAGGTCAGTTGATGTGGGGCCTATTGAGTTGGAGGAGTTTGTCACTGCATTCTTAGTAGATTCTTTTGCCAAGAGCTAAGAGAAGCTAAGGTGTTAGAATTTATCAACCTCAGACAGGAAAATATGATGATGAAAGAGTATTCTCTTAAGTTTACTCAATTAGCTAGATATGCCCCTCATATGGTTGCAGATAGCAGGGCCAAAATGAGCAAGCTTATTTCTGGGGTGAATGATAGTGTGGTCAATGAGTGCAGGTCTGCGATGTTGGATAATGACATGAACATAGCCAGGTTTATGGCCCATGCTCAACAGATAGAAGAGAAAAAGATTAAGATGAGAGAGAGGCAGAATAAGAGAGTAAGGATAGGTAGTTTCAACTTTGCTCAGCCTAAGTCAGGGGGAGGAAACCGTTCTCAGTTCTGTCCTAAGTCATCCATTCCAGCTTCTTTTTCAACTATTACTCCAGCTCCTAAGTTCAGGGATGGTAACAGAGATAGGGAGCCAGGCTCTAAATCTCAGGGAAGTGTTAGCAGTGCCCGAACCTATCTTTTTTTTTCCAGACATGTGGCAAGCACCATCAGAAAACTTTCAGAGCGAGAAGTGGTATTTATTTCGGATGTGGCAAGCCAGGCCACAGAGTTAAAGATTGTCCCCAGCTAGGTCCTTAGGGTCAGCTTAACTGTTTCTCAGCTCAGTCCGATCGCCTGAATCAACAGGGTGCCACCTCCAGTGCTACTAGTGGGCAACGCCCAAACAGACTTTATGCTCTCCAGTCCCGACAGGATCAGGAAAATTCTCCTGATGTGGTTACTGGTACGTTACAGATCTTTCACTTGCATGTTTATGCCTTACTAGATCTTTCTTTATCTTTTATTACTCCTTATATAGCAGTTGATTTTGAAGTCAGTCCCAAAATTATAGCAGAGCCCTTTGCAGTATATACCCCCATGGATAAAACCATCATAGCCTGGAAGGTATACAAGAACTGTCTGGTCATGATATTTCAGAAAGTCACTTCAGCAGATTTAGTTGAATTAGAGATGACTGATTTTTATGTCATTCTCGACATGGATTAGATTTATTCCTGCTATGTCACAGTTGACTGTAGAAATAGAATAGTCCAATTCCAATTTCCAAATTAACCTGTCCTAGAGTGGATGAGTAGTACTTCAGCTTTCAGAGGTCTGCTTGTTTTCTATCTTCGGGCACGAAAAATGATATCTAAGGGATATGTCTATAATCTTGTTCATGTTAAGGATTCTAGGTCCGAGACTCCCAGTCTTGAATCAGTCCCAATCGTGAGTGAATATTCAGGTGTCTTTCCCAAAGATCTTCCAGGAATTTCTCCTAAAAGGGAAATAGACTTCGGTATTGATCTTCTTCCAGATACTTAACTTATATCTATTCCTCTATACAGAATGGCACCAGCAGATCTCAAAGAAATGAAAGAGGAGTTGAAGGATCTCTTAGATAAGGGATTCATCAAACCCAGTGTGTCCTCGTGGGTGCACCAGTCTTATTCGTGCGCAAGAAAGCTGGTTCTCTCAAAATGTGCATTGATTATCGTTAGCTCAATAAAGTCATGGTCAAGAACAAGTATCCACTTCCCGAATTGATGGCTTATTTGACCAACTTCAGGGTGACTTCTATTTCTCTAAGATAGACTTCAGATAAGGCTATCATCAGCTCAGAGTCAGGGAATGTGACATTCTAAAAATAGCTTTCCAAAATTGGTATGGTTACTTGGAATTCTTAGTCATTTTCTTTGGTCTTACCAATGCCCCTGCATCTTTCATGGACTTGATGAACCATGTGTTCAAGCAGTACTTGGATATGTTTGTCATAGTCTTCATAGATGATATTCTTGTCTATTCTTGCAGTGAATATAATCACGCAGATATCTCAAAATTGTACTTCAAACTCTCAAAGATCATCAACTATTTGCCAAATTCAGTAAGTATGAATTTTGGCTAAGGTCAGTAGCATTTCTTGGTCATATCATTTTCTGTGATGGTATTAGAGTAAATCCTCAAAAGACCGAAGCAGTAAAAAACTGGCCCAGACCTGTCTCTCCATCTGATATCAGGAGTTTCTTGGGTTTAGCTGGCTATTACAGATGGTTTATTGAGGAATTTTCTTCTATTGAATCCCCTATGTCTAGATTGACTCAGAAGACAGTCAAGTTTCAGTGGTCAGATACTTCTGAGAAGAGTTTTCAGGAGTTAAAGACTCGACTTACCTCAGCTCCAGTTTTAGCTCTTCCAGATGGTTCAAATGGTTTCGTAGTGTATTGTGATACATCTAGAGTAGGTTTGGGTTGTGTCCTCATACAGAATGGTAAGGTCATAGCCTACACGTATAGGCAGTTTAAACCCCATGAGAAAAATTATCCTACTCATGATCTTGAGTTAGCAGCTGTAGTTTTTCCTTAAAGATTTGGAGACATTATTTATACGGTGTTCATGTAGATGTGTTCACATCTCATAAAAGCCTTCTGTATGTATTCTCTCAGAAAGATCTCAATCTTCGTCAGAGAAGGTGGTTAGAGCTCTTGAAAGATTATGACATGAGTGTCCTTTATCATTTGGGCAAAGCCAATGTAGTGGAAGATGCTCTCAGTAGACTGTCTTTGGGTAGTGTTGCTCATGTTGAGGACAGTAAGAAAAAGTTAGATTAGGAAGTCCATCATCTTTCTAGACTAGGTATTTTCTTAGTTGATATAGAGGAGGGTGATATATGGGTTTAAAGTAGTTTAGAATCATCTCTAGTTTCTGAGGTAAAGTAAAAATAGGATAGAGATCCCAGCCTAGTCAAGTTAAAAGAATCAGTTAATGATCAGAAGGTTGGGATTTTCTCCCAATGGGGAGATAATTTATTACATTGTCAGGGTCGTCTGTGTGTTCTAGGTGTAGATGACTTGAGGTAGCGAATTCTTGCAGAAGCGCATAGTGCACGCTACTCTATTCATCCAGTGGCCACAAAGATGTACCGTGACTTGTGGGAGATCTATTGGTGGAGTGGGATGAAGAGAGATATGGCAGATTTTATGGCTAAGTGCTCTATATGTCAGCAGGTTATGATAGAGCATCAAAAGCCTAGTGGGTCCATGCAAGATTTCAATATTCCTACTTGGAAGTGGGAAGGAGTGAAAATGGACTTTGTGACGGATTTGCCTCATACTCATCATCAACATGATTCATTTTGGATCATTGTAGATAGAATGACCAAGTCAGCTCATTTACTTCCAATCCATACTTTCTATTCAGCCGAGGATTACACCAAACTCTATATCAGGGAGTTGGTTAGATTGCATGGTGTTTCGTTGTCTATTTTCTCATATAGAGGTACTCAGTTCACCTCTCATTTCTGGAAAACATTTCAAAAGGGTCTTGGTACCCAAGTTCATTTTAGTACAACCTTCCATCCTCAGACAGTTGGTCAAGCAGAAAGGACCATTATGACTTTAGAAGATATGCTATGAGCATGTGCAATTGATTTCAAGGGTAGTTGGGATGACCACTTGCCTTTGATTGAGTTTGCATACAATAATAGCTATCATTCCAGTATTAAGATGGCTCCATTCGAAGTTCTCTATGGTAGGAGATGTAGATCTCTGGTCGGTTGGTTCGAAGTTAGTAAGGACTCAGTTATAGGGATGGACTTAGTATTCGATGCTTTAGAAAAAGTCCAGTTGATCGGAGAAAGACTTTGAGTTTCTCAGAGCCGACAGAAGTCTTATACAGATGTGTGAAGAAAGGATATCGAGTTCGAGATTGGTGACTTTGTTTATCTAAAGATCTCTTCCATGAAGGGAGTAAATTGATTCAGTAAGAAGGGAAAGCTCATTCCCCAATATGTCGGTCCCTTCAAAATTCTTAGTCGCTTCGGCCAGGTAGCTTATGAGCTCGAATTACCTTCAGATCTAGCCTCAGTTCATCCAGTCTTTTATGTCTCTTAGATCAATAAGTACATAGGTGACCCAGTAGTCATATTCAATAATGAGGGCATAGATATTCAGAACAACCTCTCTTATAAAGAGATTCCAGTCGAAATTCTTGACTAACCGACTCACAGACTGAGGAATAAGGAAGTTTCACTAGTCAAAGTTCTTTGGCTGAATCAGTCCATTTGAGGGAGCTACTTGGGAAGCAGAAGAAGACATGCGTACGAAGTATCCTCACCTCTTCTCCGTTAAATCAGACTTAGCCTAAGGTAACAACTTTTCTTAAGTCTTTCAATTACATGTTTAGATTTCAGTTACAACTTGGTATCCAGTTCATGTTCAGAATTCCATTATAAACTTGGAATCAATTACCATTGCATATTCAGACATGCATTCATATATCAGTTCAGTCATGTATTCATGCATCAGATATGTATGTTTAGTTTGATAAGAAACTCATCTTATCAGTAATTTAGTCATAAATCCGTATTCATGCATCTGATATGCATCCTCATTGTGAGAAACTCAGCTTATCAAAAAAGTCAGTCATGCATTCATGAATTAGTTACGCATGCATCAAATATGCATGTTCAGTATGATACATTCAGTTTATCAGTCATGTCAGTCATGTAATCATGTTACAGTTATTCATGTCCCATATGTATTTAAGTTATCATTTTCCCCCTCTCAGTTAGTTTTATTTGAGGATGAATATTCCCAAGAGGAGATATTGTAAGACCCAGCAAGATGTCTAAGCTTCATTCAGTCCTTTAAGCTTGTCAAGGGGTCCCAGAGTTAGAAAACTCCAGCTAAGTTCCCAGACTTCATTTATTTTTGATCTTTGAAAGTTGGCAATCTCATTTTTCCACCTTAATATCGTTTAATGTTCAGTATGTTTGTTAATTCATGATCAGAGAGGTCAATAGGTGTTTCGAGATAAGTTTCGGAGTTTTTGGACCTCGATTAGACCATGTTTGGTGTCCCAAATAAGTGGACCAATGTGATCTTGGTGCGCCGCGTTGTCCATCGCGTTGGTTAACATTATTACAGGGACTGCCAGTGAAACTACTGAGGCTTGGCGCGATCATGTCGCGACGCATCGGGTATCGCGTCGATGCCCAATTTCAGTCATTAAATGTTTGCATTTTTAAGGGCAAAAGGGTCAATTTCCCTCCCCTATATAAACCCTATAACACGTAATTCAGCCATTTTTCACCCAAAATATACTAGTTTCTCTCAATTTTCCTCAAGAACAATTTAGGGTTTTCAATTGGAGATTCAAATTCAAGGAAATTCCACCATCAAACTTCGTAGAATCAAGAACTAAGGTATGCATAGTGTTCATTTATTGATTTCTTCCATCCATGAAGTTCAAGAATCAAGTTTTAAATAATGTATTGTGAATATTTTGTTGTGGGTTGATTATGTTCATGAGATTATGATGATGTGATTCCCAAGATGGAATATTTATGTGTTGTTCATGAAACTATGTTAATGTGTGGCTTGAAATCTATAAGTTTAGTCGATTCATGGAGTTTTGAAGTTATAATTTGATGATTATACCTATGCCTTAAGTTGTGCATGCAAGGTGTTTGATAAAATGCCTAAGGAACTAGAAATTATGCATCATAGCTCAATTGTGACCCAAATGATAAGTTCATGCTTTACCCTTATGATCATAATGACTTCTATGATATTGTTGTGCATTATAAATGTTTTATAAAATTCTCATGAGACTAGTTGATGAAACTACGACATGTTTATATGCTTTCCCATTTATGTACAAGATTATGATAACCATGTACTTCGTGAAATCCCTAACTTATTGTATTATAGGTTGTTGATGTTGGTCATGAATTCAAGAATGTCATGCCTTGTTAGTTCCCTCTATCGAGTCCTGGGGGTACTTGTACCCAAAAATTTAGTTGTGTGCCTAGAGCTAGTGTCATGTTTTCACGATATCCTCAGTCAAGCCATGTTCAGTAGAATTCAGTCAGTTATGTGACTCAGAAAAACTCAGTAATCCCAGAATCTCAGTAGTATTCCTTTAGTCAACGGAACCCAAGGAATGAAGTCCAGTTCAATTTAGATAATCATTTTTAGTATCTACTCAGATGTGAGTAGGATTCATCATCGAGTGAGTCCAAGGATGGGAATTCACCTATTATTAGAGGGTGTGATTCTTAGAAGTAGTCCTTTCACTCTAGAACTACGTAGCCAACATAGGTTGAGACATCAAACCTGGTATTTTGAGGGTAGATGAGGTGGCTTAACCTGTTATATTAGGGTCCCACTATTCTTCTTTGAGTACCTGCTATATGAGGGATCACTCTCAGCTTGTCCTTACCAGTGACGCGGTATTGACACCCTTCCAATTGGGGTTACAGATTGGATCCCAACTCAACTATATTGCTTTATTTAAGGTATGTCGGATAGATGACTACTTCCCACAGTTACAGTCTCAATCTCAGTCTCAGTAATAGAACTCAGATAGTTCTACAGAATTTAAGACTGTCACCTATAGTCAATTCAGTACAGTATGGAACCCAGCTAGTTCCATCAGAACCTAGAATGTCAGACACAGTCGCTCAATATCAGTTATATCAGTTATCAGTAACTTATGTTATCAGTATTCAGACTCAGTAGTTAGTATCATAATGAATTCAGTTATAGTCACTCATTCATGCATGTATTCTGACGTTCATGTTATACAGTCAGTTAGCATTTTTCATGCATCTAAACCATTTGCATTCAACCTACCTTACTTGCATACTAGTACATTCAATCGTACTGACGAATTTGCGCTATGGTGTTTATACCATATGTTCAGAAGCACGAGCTCCAGAGCATCAGTAGCATTCCAGATTTTAGCAGCCAGATTTAGCAGTGAGTCCTCATCATTCGAGGATGATATGATTATTTATTTTATTATTTCATCTTAGTTTTCAGTAGATGGAGTTAGTTGGGGACATGTCCCATCAACTCCTTATTCAAACAGTTCAGACAGTTAGAGGCTTTCAGACTAGATTCAGACTTCAGTATTTTCAGATATTTACTTTAATTTTGATATTATGATATTATGATATCACATTATTCAGATATGGTTTTATCAGATGTTTATCAATTTTGAACATTATGGTATGTTTCAGCCTACTATTTTTGTATTTATACAGTATATTATGCTGTGTTCAGGTACAAATATTAGTCATGGGTTAGCTTGTGGTCCTTTGGGGTCATGAGCACCGTGTAGCATTTTGGGTACCAGATTCAGGGCATTACAAGGTGCCATATGACATGGCCTGATTTTGAGATGTGTCATGTATCTACCCTCGTGGGTGACTTTTTAGTAGTAGATTTGGTATATAAATCTTATTTGGTGACTTTTCGAGAGTTAGATACTCAAATTGATCCCATTGTCCTAGATATGGTAGATTTTAATGTAATTTTAGGCATGAATTGGTTATCTTCTTACCATGCGGTCTTGGATTGTCTTGCTAATACTGTTAGTTTAGCCTTGCCTGGCATACCCCAAGTGGTGTGGCAGGGTCCTGTTATCCACCGACGAGGATTATTTCTTACATTTGGTCTAGGAGACTAATATAGAGGGGTTGTGAGTCATTTCTTGCATATGTTTGGGATGTTAGTGTAGATATTCCATCGTTTGACTCCATCTCTATTGTTCATGAGTTTTTTGATGTGTTTTTGATTGACCTACAGGGACTTCCTCCTAAGCCTAATATAGAGTTTATTATTGACCTCGATCCAAATAGATGACCTATTTCTATGGCTCCTTATTGTATGGTTCCTACTGAGCTAAAGGAGCTAAATAGTCAGCTTCAGGATCTTTTAGGTAAGATATTTATCAGACGAGTGTGTCACTATGAGGTGCTCTAATTCTATTCGTCAAGAAGAAAGATGGATCTTTGCGTATGTATATCGACTACAGGCAGTTGAATAAGGTGACTGTGAAGAATAAGTATCCTATTCCTCGTATTGATGATTTATTTCACCTACTTTAGGATAAAATAGTGTTTTCTAAGATAGATTTGAGGTCTATTTACCATAAACTTAGATTTAGGGGTGCGAACATCCCTAAGACAACCATTAGGGCTTGTTATGGTCAATATGAGTTCCTGGTGATGTCTTTTGGGTTGACCAATGCCCTAGCAGCTTTTATTAACCTAATGAACCATGTGTTCAGGGTGTATTTGGACTCCTCCGGGATAGAATTTATTGATGACATTCTGGTATATTCGAGGAGCAAGAAGGAGCATAAGCATTATTTGAGGACTGTGCTTCACACTTTGAGAGATATCGACTTTATGAAAAATTCCCAAAGTGTGAGTTCTTTCTTGAGTCTGTAGCTTTCTTGGGGCATATAGTGTCCAAGGACAGTATTATAGGTGAATTTTTAAGGTTTGAATTCTTATTGCGATGACAAGTTACTATAGGTGATTTGTTAAGGTTTTGTCTTCTGTTGCAGCCCCTATGACTAGATTTACTAGAAAGGAGGATCCGATTAATTGGTCTGTAATTTTTGAGGTGAGATTTCTAAAGCTCAAGGATTTGATTACATCAGCTCCTATTCTAGCTTTTCCATTTGAAGGTGAGGGTTTTACTGTATTTTGTAATGCTTCTAGTGTTGGTCTAGGTGTGTTCCAATTCAATGTGACTATGTTATTGTGTATGCATTAAGTCAACTTAAGGTGCATAAATACAATTACCCCACTCATGACTTGGAGTTAGCGACAGTAGTGTTTGCACTTAGAATATGTAGGCATTATTAGTATAGGGTTCTTTGTGAGATCTTTATTGACCACCACAGTCTTTTGTATATTATGACCCTGAAGGAACTGAATTTGAGGCAACATAGGTGGAATGAGTACTATGATATCTCTATTCTCTACCATTCGGGAAAGGCGAGTATGGTAGCGGATGCTTTGACTTGGAAGTTAGTGAGTATGGGTAGCTTAGACTTCATTTTAGTCTCTCAATGATCGTTCAATTTGGTCATATAGTCCTTAGCTAACTTGATGGTTCTTTTGGATATTTTAGACCCTCGAAGGATCATTGCTAGTGTTGAGTCCAGATATACCTTATTAGGGAATATTTATGGTCATCGATTTGATGATAACAGGATTTATAGTATTCGAGGATAGATGTTGAGAGGTGAGTATAGGAGGGTTTCCTTAGACTCTAAGGGGTCATTTGGTAGAGTGTATTGTAAAATATAATGCATGCATTAGTTAATGTGTACTACTAGTACCTTGTTTGGTACGACTTTTTGCCTATGTATAACTAATGCAAGCATTAGTTATGCACTCTATTGTGTATTGACGTGTGTATTAGTAATACACTATATTTCCTATGTATTAGTAATACAAAGACTTTAAACACATGAATTAACTTATTAAATGACCTTAATACCCCTCAATTTCCTTCTCAAAATATTTCACCCTTCCTTTTTCCGTAAATTTAATTTGCAACAGTGAATCTTTTCAAAATATTTCACAATTTATTTTCTTGCCATTTGAATTTACAACAATGAATGGTTGATTTAAATAACTATTTTTCTTTGCTTCGAGAGTCTATAAAAATATTTTAAAAAAATTTAAGACTATTTCGTAATTTTACGTCTTGTATTTTATTTTTGTTTCGACTATGTTAATCCGTCGGCAAAGCATTTTTGCGCAAAGACGGAAGTCTTGCAATTAATCCTAAACCTCTATATAATAGTTCAACAATACTAATTATGTTTGAAATAACAAAAGAACTTTGTTGCAAAAAAGTATACAAAATCAAAGAAGGGTATTTTTTTAAACAAAAATTTCTTTTATAGAAATTATGTAAGATGTATTATTTCTTATACATCAAACCAAACAATGTATAAGAAATAATACATGCATAACAAATGCAAGCATAAATAATACAAGTATTACTAATACACTACATTTTGCATTGTTCTTATACACTGTATCAAACGACCCCTAAGGGTGTTCTGAGGTTTAATAGTTGTATTTGTTTTACAAGGGTTGGGATTTGATTTAGTTGATTCTTAGTGAGGCTCATATCTCCAGACATTCTATTCACTCTAAGGCAACTAAGATATGTATAAATTTAAGGCAGCATTACTGGTGGAGTGTTATGTGTAGAGATATAGCAGGGTTTGTGGCTTGATGCCTTTGTTGTTGATAGGTAACGGCTAAGCATAAGAAATCTGGTGCATTTCTTTAGCAGTTATCCATTACCAAGTATAAGTGGGAGAGAGTTATGATGGATTTCATAGGTGGGTTTCCTCGCACTTTCTATTAGTTTGATAGCATTAGGGTCATCATAGATCTATTGACCAAGTCTGCATATTTTATCCCCATTTGAGTTTACGATAGTGCCAAGAGGTTAGATTGTGTTTACATTTAGGAGGTGTTTTTCTTGCATGGGGTACTTGTGTCAATTATTTCAGCTCAAAGCTCTCACTTCATGTTTAGATTCTGGAGAATATTTCAGGAGTTGGGTACCTAGGTTAAACTTAGCACCACATTTAACCCACAGGATAATGGGTAGTTAGAGAAGACTTTTAAAGTCTTGGAAGACATGCTCCATGCTTGAGTGTTGGATTTCGGGGATTAGTGGGACCTGTTTGTTCCTTTGGAAGAGTTTGTATATATTAACATATTTCATTTGAGTATTGAAATAGCCCTATTTAAGGCATTGTATGGTAGGCGATGTTGATCTTCTTTTGGTTGGTTTAAGACTTCAGAGGCTAGGCCTCGTGGTATAGATTTACTTCGCGATCCATTAAACCGAGTTCAGGTGATTCAGGGCTTCGAGTAGGTCAGAGTAGACTAAGGAGTTATGCTAACCATTGGCATTGTCCATTGAGTTTCATAGTTAGTGACAGGGTTTTCTTGTGAATATCCCCCATAAAGAGCGTGATGAGGTTCGAGAGGAGGGGTAAGCTTAGTCTCGGATATATTGGACCCTTTGAGATCTTGCATATAGTTGGGGAGGTAGCTTATATGTTTGCATTGCATCCTGCCTTATCAACTATCCAACCAATGTTTCGTGTATCTATGTTGTGGTATTATATTACAGATGAGTCACACATACTACGATATGACTCAGTTCAGTTGGACGAGAGGTTGGCATTTGTAGAGGAGCCTATGCCCATTTTGACAATAGATGTTAGATGGTTGTGCTCCAAGGACATTTCAATAATTAAGGTTTAGTGGCATCACCGTCCATCAAAGGAGGCTACCTGGGAGACCAAGCGTGATATGGGGCCCGGTATCCCTACCCGTTCGAGCTTTCAAGTACTTCCTTATCCTTCACTCTCCGGACGAAATTCCTTTTAGTAGTGATGTTGTAATGACCCTCACTGTCATTTTTCTTGTTTTCATACATTTTTGTTGTCGATCTTTTCTATTACTACCCTAAGTTATTTATGACTTTTTGGGACTGATAGTTCGATATCCGGGTGGTTCGTTTGAGAATTTTAGTGGTACCAAATATATTGTGGAATATTTAATATAAATTGGCATTTGATAGAAATATAATTTTTTACCCTTCTAAATTTTTTTAGCATGTATAAAATTCTTTAGTTATCATATATTTATATTACTTTATAAATAGTTTTATAACTTATTAATATTTTAAGCGAGGTTAACGAATCTAGATAAGTTAAAATATTATTATTATATAATAGAGGTTTTATTAGAAATTAGTTTCTATTAATTATGGTATATTAAAAATATTGTATTTAATTTACTACGAACCTATGAACTATCCGTATACACACATAGCGGGATAAATATATTTCCTTTACACCGCCACCTCCACCACACGCGTATATGAAGGAAGTGTCTAGAAAATTACTCATATAATGTAGCGGCAGAAAATAAGAGTAGGTGGGTATTAATAGTGTTTCATCTCAATTTCCACTAAGTACTATGTATTACTTCTTTTGGATTTCCTTGTATCACTAAAATAAGTATTGGTTCTTATCCTTGCAAACACAAGTTAAACAAGTTCCGATATAATTGATATTTCTATTATTACGTCTGTGCATATATGAATATATGTGTGTTCTGAAAATTAAGAGGAAAATCAATTATCCACTTCAAATTATTAATGCTCAGGTTCTAGTGGGGCACTATTCAGAGGCTTCTCAGAGAGGTTTTTAGCTTTGGCATCCAGGTAGGTTAGGCTTACCCTATATTCAGGTTGAGCTTATTTACTACAATTATGTACTATTATGCTAGTTTTGGACAAGTGCTTGTAGTTTGCATATCATTTAAGATATATATATATGTGTGTGTGTGTGTGGGTGTATGTGTCTGTGTCATGCATTATTTATCTTGTTAGGACCCTATTTTAGTAAATTTTGGTCCCTAATATTTTAGTATGATATAGCGTCTATTACTTTAGGACGTAAAATTAAGTTGTGGAGCCTTGGATTCATTCTTTTTTAATAAGACATGTGAATAGTTATTTAAATATATTTTTGTCATGGTTTAACATCAGCATACACTTTATTTATATCACTAATTATGAATTTTTGTACCACTTTAGCATGGGTTATGGTATGGTTTGGGTTTTAATTTTACAATTGGATAAGGTTACTATGAGTACCGATTTGAGACCGACATCTGATTATGATGAGTTGGGAGTTTTGGTACTGATTATTATTATTCTTGGAGTTGTGGTCTCTCTAAGCTTTGGTTCCAGTCCAGCATATGATTATGAGTTCTATTGTATATCATATATGTGGCCTCTTGTCAATACCCACTTTCTCTGGTATGAATTCTGCATATAGACTCTTGTTATTATCTACCACTATCGTATCAAGCCTGATGTATGGCCTTTTGTTACTACCCATTGCTGCTGATTCAAGACCAGTGCACATTTGGATGGATACCATAATTTTATAGGGTTGGTTCAGTTATGGATTTTTTATACTTTCCTTAAAATTACTTCTTGCGTGTCCAACCGACTTATGGGGGAACGATTAGGTTAATTGTCTTCTTCAGTGTGCCTAAAACACCACAAATTTTTGTCCTTGAAAATGTTTTGAGTTTTTAAACTTAATGCCAAGTCTATGACTCTCCCTACCAGTCATAGGGTGTCATTACGGGTCTTAAGGACCCACTAGTAGCTAGACCAAAGTGTTCTTGATGTTTCTGTTGTGACTACGACTAGGGGTTCTGAGTCGTAAAGACTCAGAAGGAGTCATATGGTCCCATCCATTGCCAAACTGATATGATGCCAAAAGTATTCTTTCTCTACTATGACTTGAACCCTACGAGTAATAGGGTCACCTAATGAGTCATATGGCGTGAATCGTAGGGGCACCAAAGAAGGTTTCTTCAGCTACTGTCTTGACTACGACTTGTCAGTCGTTATGCGTCCTTATGTGTCATATAGTGACCCCTAGTCACTGGCAATAATTTTTTATCTTTTAATCAAGGGAACTTTGAATATTTCCCCTCTTCCCCTATCGTGACCCATGACTTAAAAACCTTTTAGGGTCATTACCACTCCAAAGAAAATCAAAATATCTTCCAAAATTCTTTCAAATCTACAAGGTCAAGAGGACTTAGTGTTTCCAAAAAGTTGATCAATTAGGGCTCTCAAGGATGATTTTTCTCAATAGTTGTGATACTTTAAGACATGTTACTGATGATAGGAGAATTTACGCGCCTATATCAATATATTTTGCCCATATTTTAGCCTAGTTTTGAGAACAAATTATATATTTCATGCACTTTTAGTTCTTTTTCCTGTAAGTGAGCTAACAAACATGATTAGTAAAGTTTCAGGTATAAATGATGCATAATTCAGCATTTTATGGCTTACTTGACGCTAAAGAAAGCTCACGAAGGAAGGGAAGGGAGTTTACACGCCTAAGGACCAAAACTGCTGCATGGAAAATCTGTCCCGGGCTAAAACAGCATTTCTGAAGACTTTGGGGGACCAAAACTGCTGCATGGAAAATCTGTCCCGGGCTAAAACAGTAATTCTGAAGACTTTGGGGACTTACAGACACAAAGCTGGATTTTGACAATGATACATTAACCTAGTACAATTAGGTTATGTATTTCATTATTTTATATGGATTATGATAATGTTACCTTAACCTAGTACATTTGGGTTAAGGATTTCATTAGTCTAGTAGGATTTGGTTATTTATTTCATTAGCTTAGTAGGAGTAGGATATGGGTATTATAAATACCCTATCATGCTAGAGATTTAGAAAAAGGAAGGAGGGAGGAAGGAGGGAGAACACAATACTTCCTTCCATCCCTCTCATCTTCTCTCATCTTCTATCATCTTCTTATAACTTATAATCTTCTTAACTTCTCGTCTTAGAAATCAATTCTATTTTCTTCTATTCTTCTATTCTTAAATTCCACAACAAGAGAAACGTTACTTTGCAAGAAATCACACCTAACGCCTACCACTCTTGTGCTACACGAAATTGATCATTATTGTGGTATAATAACAATGTCAAGCGTGATCTCCTTCGCATTCATGGGTAACTAAACTTCTCTGTTGGGGTTATGGAAGCCGAATGAGTTACTATCTATTGCTGTGAGTGTGTGAGTTCAAGGCACGTATATTGCTTATATCATTATTCTTTTCATCTTAATCTACATTCTTTGCGGTTGCAAACGCAAGAATACGCCAGTCTAACATTTAACTTGTTCGAGAGAAAAGTTATTTGTCTGGAAAAGAGATAATGTCAAGGTAGTAGGACACCCTTTCCTATTAAAAAGCTAGTGCCGTAACTGGACTAACCTCTTGGAGAATTCGTACCGTTAGACACGCTTTAAGCTCGAGAGAGTTAAAGTGAAATAGTCCTTGTTTAGGTCGAGAGACGCTTGGATTTACCATCGACTACAATCCTCTATAAGCAATTGCATGTCAGAATTCTACACATTCATAGCCAATAGAGACGTATACCTCAGAAGGTGGACATAACCCCAACGCTTCAATTCTCATTGTTTACAACCAACGTAACAATCTCTCTCTTTTTACTTTATTATTTTCAGCTTTTGTTTACATTACTTGCAAAATAAGAATCCCCCCTTCTTACGAGACTTGCACCACAAGTTTAGTAATTTTACTTACTTGTTGGCCAAGCTATTCCCTGTGGGATCGACACCCAACCCAGGTTGGGTTCTATATTTGCTAACGACCGCTTTACACTCAAACGAGAGCTGTAGATTGAGCGTTATCAAAAATTGGCGCCGTTGCCGGGGAATACAAGTGTCAATCAAGTTCGTAATAATTACTAGACCCTTTGGTCGAAGACTCTCGTACTTTTACTTTTAGTTTTTGTTTTTGTTTACTGCAGATTTTTGTTCAGTGCATCAATGGATGCACAACGTGAGATACCGTTCGATGATGATGATGATGATCTTGATGGAGCCGGAGCCACAGGAGCCATTATTCTTCCACCATTAGCGCCCGGAGCCAAGTTCAACATCACAAGCACCATGATGCAGTTATTGCAACTCAAGGGATTATTTGGTGGACTAGAAGGCGATGATCCGAATATGCATCTCATCAACTTTATTTCTACATGCAAGTCATTTGACAATCCTGGAGTTGGTCAGAATGCAATTCGATTACGTCTATTTCCATTGTCTCTGTCTGGGGAGGCAACACTATGGTTGAATGGGCTGACTCCTGATTCTATTACAAATTGGAGGCAATTGAGAGACGCTTTCCTAGAAAGATTCTTTCCGCCATCCAAAAGAGCACAATTGAGAGATGAAATCAGCAACTTTCGTCAGCTTCCCACTGAAGCTCTTCATGAAACATGGGAGAGGTTTAAGACAAAGCTAGCGAGGTTTCCAAACCATCATATGACTAACGTTCACCTAATGGAGATACTATACAGAGCCTTGAATTCAATAACTAAACCAGTGGTGGATAACGCAGCTGGAGGATCTTTTATGGACCTCACCTTTGGTCAAGCAAGCAATATGTTAGATCGCATGACGAAACAAAGTAGAGCTTGGCATACCAGGGATTCTGAGGTAGCAAGCTCCACTTTATCTATTGGCATGACCACAGAGCAGAGGCGTAGACAAGAAGAATGTGATCAAGATATGACGCACATGAAAACACAAATGGATCTTCTTACAAAGCATTTATTATCAGGGAAGACCGAAAAAGTGAAAGCTGTGGCGCTAAAAGGAAGAGACGAATCTGATTCGGAAGTGGAGGCCAACTACTTGAACAATCAGGGGGGTTTCTGAGGCAATGCCCAAGGAAACCAAGGTCGGAACTACTATGAGAAATCTGGAAACAAGGACCAAGGTAGTTGGAAGAACAAGAATGACAATAGTGGTGTGTATGTTCCCCCTGGAAGACGTGACACCACCACATCTAGTTCTGGATGTATGGAAGACATGATGGCTAAATTACTGAAAGGAGTGGAAGCAAATAGCGCGGGAGTAACGGAGGTAATAAATGATTTGTCCTCTATGAAGCAATTAGTTGATTCACATTCCACTTCAATCAAGAAAATAGAGCAGCAATTGAGCCAACTTTCAGCAGCACTCAATCAAAGAAAGGCTGGCACTTTACCTAGCGACACCATGCAAAACCCAAGGAATGATGGGTCATGCATGGCCATTACTACCAGAAGTGGTAAGGTGCTGGAAACTTCAGAAAAAGGCAAGCAAGTGGCTGACGAAGAGGCGAAAATTGATGATAAGGCAAAAGGGGAAGATGCCGCAGCAGCCGATCCTAATGTCCTTAACGTCACTCCTCACGACGTGCAGCCTGGAAAAGCTGAAAAACGGAAGCAAGAGGAGAAGAAAGCCGTGGAGAGAACAATGCCATACCCACCACCACCTTTTCCCCAAAGATTGAAGAAGGTGGCGGATGATACAAAGTTCAGCAAATTCATGACCATGTTGAAGCAGCTGACCATTAATGTTCCGTTGGTAGAGGCGCTAGAAAAAATGCCTGGGTACGCTAAATTCATGAAGGACCTGTTGACAAAGAAGAGGGCAGTAAGCTATGAGCCGGCAGATAATATTCATCATTGCAGTGCAATTGCCACAAGGTCCTTAGTACAGAAGAAGGCAGACCCTGGTGCCTTCACTATTCCTTGCACGGTTGGAGCTATGAATTTTGCCAAGGCATTGTGCGATCTGGGTGCTAGCATCAATTTGATGCCACTATCCGTCTACAAGAAGTTGGGGCTAGGAGATCCAACACCAACCAATATGAGGCTCGTGATGGCTGATAGGACGGTAAAACGACCTGTGGGTATCTTGAATGATGTGTTGGTAAAGGTATCTTCATTTATCTTTCCTGCAGACTTCGTTATTCTGGATTGTGAGGTGGATTCTGATGTTCCCATAATCTTGGGACGCCCCTTCCTCGCAACTGGAAGTGTGCTTATTGACATGAAAGATAATGAGCTTTTGTTTCGAATTAATGATGAAGTGGTCCGCTTTGATATATGCAAAGCCATGAAGCAGCCCAGCAATATGAATGAGTTATCTGTAGCTGATGTTCATCATGAGGATATGAAAGCATTATCTATAGAGAAACAACCTACTGTTGATCCATTGTCTGCTGCGCCACTGAAAGTTGAGCATGAGGATAATGAAGATTATGAAGAACTTATGGGTGCTCTAACAGAAATAGAGTCCTATTCCCATACTCCTAAGCAACCGGACCATGATCTTAAGAATCAACCTTCACCTACAGCGAAGACTTCCCTTGAAGAGCCACCAATGCAAGAATCGAAAGAGCTCCCCGATTATCTAAGGTATGTGTTCTTGGAAAGTATAAAGATACTTCCGGTGAGTGTGGATGATTTAAGTAAACAGCACGTAGAGGCTCTCATCTCTGCTCTGAAGAGATACATGAGAGCTATGGGTTAGACTATTGATGATATAATTGGTACCCCTCCTACAAGTAAGCCTCATTGTCGTCTGAATCCATTCAGAAAATGATCCACCATCTATCTCGACGAAGTCTGAGTACTCGAGGTAACCATGTCGTGCCACGACAATAAATAAGGCGCTAGATGGGAGGCAACCCATCGTTTATCATTTTTCATTTATCGTTTATCGTTTTCTTTCATTCTAGTACTTGATTTGTTTTTAATTAATGAAAATCCAAAAATAAGAGTCGTGCCACGACCAAAACTAAGGCGCTTGGTGGGAGGCAACCCATCGTACTAATCGTTTTTATTGTTTTGAGCAAATATAGGTGCAAAAGGTATTCAACGAAGAGATTGACGATTTGGACGCATTGTATGGTAAAGTTGGTAAGTTAGGAATGGTGATGCATAAGGCTATGGATTGAGCATTTCTCACACCAAAATAGGCATCGAGGAAGGCTAGGCCTTGGTAAAACTAGGCCACGAACGATGCACAACCTATCCTATAGCCTAAGGTCTCGGAATCCAGTGTGCTATACACTATGCGCCGCCTATTCCTAGGTATGCTTTTGACTATGCGCCGCCTATGCAATGGCATTTGGTCTCAGTATCTCATATGCCATAGACTATGCGGCGCATATGTCTACAAATGCCATAGACTATGCGGCGCATATGTCCCATTATGCCATAGACAATGCGCCGCATATATCATATCTATGCCAAGCATTATGCGCCGCATATGTGGGATTTTTGCCTCCAAAACCGATTGTAAATGGGTCATAACCCGACCCATTCTCTTCCTATATAAAGGGGACTTAGTTTTATAACACAACACATTGCAAAGTGACCTAAAGGTGCCGCATATACTCTCCAAATCATCTCAGAACTTTTCTTTTGGCTCTCCCACTTCACAAGAACATCTCCAAAGGCTTCAATCACGTAAGTACTCTCTTGTTCTTCATCTATTTTTCGTAAGTACTACTTTACTACACCTATTACGAATTTCTACATCTTGAAGAAATATTGGTGATGTTAATGTGTTTGAATTGTTGATACAAAACCAAGTGAGTGAACATGAACGTTAGGATACTCTTAACTTGTTTCCAACTAGAAATTGATGTTGATGCATTGTTATACTACTTGCGGAATTGCTATAGTCATGAACATTGCATGCTCTTGTCACTTGAATACTTACATGTTGGGATGTGTCGCTCATCGGAATAAGACTTATAGTTGCCTACCGACATAGGAGGTTAAGTTTATTGATAGAAACGATACCATGATGTAATCCCTATGTAGTAGTCTTGTTATAACTAACATGAAAGTATTGCAAAGGTTGCAAGAAGTGATATATCTTTGATTTTCTCGTTGGAATATAGCTCCTAAAACGCATGTCGACGAAGTCTAAGTAATCGACCACTTTCACTTCACTAATTTGTAGCAACAAACTAAGTGTGGGGTGGTACCCCTACTGCTTGTGTATAGATTGTATCCATTGGGATTGTGCTACCATTAACACTATTTCAAGTCTCAAGTACAATGGCACCCAAAGCAAGACAAGGCAAAGAAAAGTCTACCACTTCCCAAAAGAGCAAGAAAAGAGGCCGCAAGGAGAAAGGAGAACCCTCCTCGCTGCAAATACCTCGACTCACGCTTGGAATTAAGTGGGATACTTATGAGGAACTTCTGAGGATGACGACTCTGATGATGATTCCGATGCAAAGGGTATGACCCCCGACATTGAGGACGAGTCCGACTGACCAGGTTCTTCGTATTTATTCTCCACTGAGAACAGTGTCCCGACTAAGTGTGGGGTAGTGGTATTGCATGCTATACTTCTCTACTCGCATCTATGTTTGTTTGCTTTGTTTTTGTTTCATTTTTTTTAGTAGTAAATTTTTTCTAGCTTCGCATGAAATTATTTTGATAGGCAGCATGAGATTATAACAAGAGTATGTGCTACAATTGTGACTATTGAGACGTTTAGGCTCTAGTTGTGACTCATTATGTGATATTGTGTGGTTCAATTCCTTCACTTGTTGGGTCGAGAGTCTATATTACCTCCAAGCAAGTCGACCATGTGCCTTGTGTGTGTGAGATAATAGTATATTCTATGTTTGTGGCTGATGCTAGAACTTGCCTGGTATGTATGCAAAGCGAAAATAAGGAGTGTAAGTTTAGGATATGATTTAGGCATTTCTTTGGCAACCCATATTTGTTTACCTTCAGTTTTACCTACCCATGGACATCATCCTAGTTAAACCCTTTTGAGCCTTTAGCCTATTTTCTTTGACAACCTTGTATGAAAGCCTAATCCATTTCTCTCAAGACCGTAATTTGATCCCAAAATACCTAAGTGCTTTAAAGTGAAAAAGTCATGTGACAACATAAAAGGAAATTGGGTGAGTATAATGCTATAAATTGGAATGGTTCTTGAATGTGTTATGAAAAAAAAAATGCTATCATAAGAGGTATGTTGTGAAAAGAAAAAGGAAAAGAAAGCTGAAAAGTGAGTTGTGCTTAAAATTGAAAAAAGAGGAGAACAAGGGTGGTAGAAAAAAGAAAGAAGAAAGGTTGAAAGAAAAAAGTGTCAATGATACAAAGTGATGTAAAGCGCTTAGGAACCTAGTCACTATTCTTGGCCAAAATAGTCCTACCCGTCCCTTAGCCTACATTACAACCATCAAAAGACCTACTTGATCCTAATCTTAACATTCCAACATTTAGTAGAGTATTACATTAAGGGCAAGCCTATGGTCATCAGTTGCTACATATGAATTCTTTGTGAGAGTGAGAGCAAGGACATTTTAATACCCATGTTTGAAAAATATGCTATATTTGTGAGTGATTATGGGTACTATATGGTGAGACACACATGGTTGATGAGTTTTGGATAGTTGTATATGATTCTATGCACTTTAACGTTTGCATGCGAGTTGATCACCATCACGAGTCTATACTTGAGGTTAAATTGTTTCTACTTATAATCGGAAAGATACTCTTGGTTGATAATCGTTGTGCTTGTCTTAATAAATGTTTTGTGCTGTTGCTGTAAAAACCTTAAGTTGATGCTTAGAAGGACATGATATGTTGTTCGAGGACGAACAAAGCTCTAAGTGTGGGGTGTTGATGATAGGAGAATTTACGCGCCTATATCAATATATTTTGCCCATATTTTAGCCTAGTTTTGAGAACAAATTATATATTTCATGCACTTTTAGTTCTTTTTCCTGTAAGTGAGCTAACGAACATGATTAGTAAAGTTTCAAGTATAAATGATGCATAATTCAGCATTTTATGGCTTACTTGACGCTAAAGAAAGCTCACGAAGGAAGGGAAGGGAGTTTACACGCCTAAGGACCAAAACTGCTGCATGAAAAATCTGTCCCGGGCTAAAACAGCATTTCTGAAGACTTTGGGGGACCAAAACTGCTGCATGGAAAATCTGTCCCGGGCTAAAACAACAATTCTGAAGACTTTGGGGACTTACAGACACAAAGCTGGATTTTGACAATGATACATTAACCTAGTACAATTAGGTTATGTATTTCATTATTTTATGTGGATTATGATAATGTTACCTTAACCTAGTACATTTGGGTTAAGGATTTCATTAGTCTAGTAGGATTTGGTTATTTATTTCATTAGCTTAGTAGGAGTAGGATATGGGTATTATAAATACCCTATCATGCTAGAGATTTAGAAAAAGGAAGGAGGGAGGAAGGAGGGAGAACACAATACTTCCTTCCATCCCTCTCATCTTCTCTCATCTTCTATCATCTTCTTATAACTTCTAATCTTCTTAACTTCTCGTCTTAGAAATCAATTCTATTTTCTTCTATTCTTCTATTCTTAAATTCCACAACAAGAGAAACGTTACTTTGCAAGAAATCACACCTAACGCCTACCACTCTTGTGCTACACGAAATTGATCATTATTGTGGTATAATAACAATGTCAAGCGTGATCTCCTTCGTATTCATGGGTAACTAAACTTCTCTGTTGGGGTTATGGAAGCCGAATGAGTTACTATCTATTGCTGTGAGTGTGTGAGTTCAAGGCACGTATATTGCTTATATCATTATTCTCTTCATCTTAATCTACATTCTTTGCGGTTGCAAACACAAGAATACGCCAGTCTAACATTTAACTTGTTCGAGAGAAAAGTTATTTGTCTGGAAAAGAGATAATGTCAAGGTAGTAGGACACCCTTTCCTATTAAAAAGCTAGTGCCGTAACTGGACTAACCTCTTGGAGAATTCGTACCGTTAGACACGCTTTAAGCTCGAGAGAGTTAAAGTGAAATAGTCCTTGTTTAGGTCGAGAGACGCTTGGATTTACCATCGACTACAATCCTCTATAAGCAATTGCATGTCAGAATTCTACACACTCATAGCCAATAGAGACGTATACCTCAGAAGGTGGACATAACCCCAACGCTTCAATTCTCATTGTTTACAACCAACGTAACAATCTCTCTCTTTTTACTTTATTATTTTCAGCTTTTGTTTACATTACTTGCAAAACAAGAATCCCCCCTTCTTACGAGACTTGCACCACAAGTTTAGTAATTTTACTTACTTTTTGGCCAAGCTATTCCCTGTGGGATCGACACCCAACCCAGGTTGGGTTCTATATTTGCTAACGACCGCTTTACACTCAAACGAGAGCTGTAGATTGAGCGTTATCAGTTACTCTCCCCTAAATCTTATTTTATGAAAAAGCATTTGTTTTAAAAAGGTTAATGGTATGGATTTGAGTGAGGGCTTTGACATGGGTTGGGAGTTTTGGAATGGTTGATCCTTGAATGGTTTTACCATAGTTTTTATGAGTTGTTCATGTTTTAAATTGAATGTTTTTGAACCAATAGGGTGCATGGGTGTGCGAATTGGAATGAAGGTCGAGGTAATCCCCCACATTGATGTTTTGATCTTGGAAATTGGTTTTGAATAATTGTGTTCCCTCAAACCACTTATTTAAATGGCTTTGAATGGTGGAATTTGTCACTTGGTTTGACTTACTCACCTAAAAAATTGCATTGCATGTCTGGCTAAACAATGAATATGGATTTTTGAGGCCATAAAGGCTATGTTTTGGTTTGATAAAACAAAATAAGGTTGAGGCATTCCTCCAATTTGATTTAATGAACACAAGGGGTCGAGGCATTCTTCCAAGTTAATGTGATTGTTATGGCATAGAGATAATTTTGCACGTGTAAAGGCATGACGATACTCATGGTGTGCCTTAATTGTTAATTCCTTGGTTAATAAATGGGTTATGAAACTTTTTTTAAACTAGGCTTAATGAGGGTTATGTAGCTAAGTCATGAAGGTGTGAGTCTTGAATGACTTGTACAAGAAACTCATGTTTGTTGACGTTAGGGTTGGTCTTGATGACCGTGTACATAGTTCACACTATTGATGTATAGTTGTATCTTGAATTCATGTGTGTTCAAGGCATTTCTTGATCTTCCTTAATACCTTTAGTTCAAACGGCTAAAATGCACTGGGTCCATTTCATTAGGGGAAGCTAAAGACATATAGCCCGTGGGTGCCAGTTATAAAGGTTGAGCTACATAGTCTAGGATAAAGTTTTACTTCATACTAAGCCTTGTTCCCTATCCCAACATGGTATGTGTATATATATATGATTATGTCCATTGGCTTTTAATGATTTTTTTGAAATATAGACCATGACATTATTTTATCCCTTTCCTGAGTTACATGCCAGTGCTAATCCCACTAACCATCTCTGAATGTTGTATCCCCATACGATGCAGGGTCTGAAGGCAATCTTACCTTTCCTGCACAGTGTTAGGTGGATCGACTCGATTCATTGGTCTTTGAGGTGAAATAGTGAGCTTTCATTCTCTGGAATACTTGATCATTCCATCGGATACTTTTCATAAAATAGAATTGAAGACTATATTAACATTATCATTGTCACTGTCATTGTCAGAGTTGGGGACATACCCCAACTTAGATTATTTTTGAATTAGTAGAGTCTTTATGGATATTACAGGGGATTGGGTACTGATGTTAATACTCTCAGATATCTTTGAGTTTATTACTTTTCTATCTTGTTATATGTTCAGAATTCAACCATTTCTAGGTGTGTTATGTTTTTTTTGGCTAGCAAAGGGGTTGGTCTCTAGTCCCCAGGGAACATGAGATACCCGTCACGACCAAGCCCTGGTTCAGGTCATGAAAAAGTTTGTATCAGAGCCTAGGTTTGGTGTCATTGGGTATCCAACAAGTTGTGTCAAGTAGAGTCTCTTTTATGAGCGTGTAGCGTGCCACACTTATAAGAGAGAGGCTACGAGGCATTTAGAAATGTTTCCCTTTCTTGTGATCCACTTTTGGGATGTAGAGTCTAGGGTGTTGAAATCTTCTCTAATTCTCGTTTGTTTGCTTTTTAGATCATGCCACCCAGAAGATCTGATGCTTGTGGAAAATCCTCTGTCCCGCTTGAGGATAATATGGATGGGACTCATCCTATTTATGGAGTTCAGACCCAGTCTAGGGTTACTGTTTTTGATTACACTCGTGGAGTTCTACCAGTCCCTATTGATTCTTTTCCCACTAGTGACACTCATGCTCAGTCACCTTTGGGAGATATTACTAATGTTGAGTTCCACTATTCTATTTATCTATTGATCTAGTTGGTAACATCTCAGTCACGTCAGTTTGGTCTTGCTGGTACTGCTATAAATTATTTTGAGGTTACCCGAGTTGGGCAGTTTATGAGGTTCAATCCTCCGAACTTTGCTGGATCTAGGGTTGGGGAAGATCCTCATGATTCATAAATAAGACAAAAAAGATTTTTTGTGAGATACATATTTCTAATACTGAGGGTATGGAATTTATCGCATATCATTTGAAGAATGTGGCATATCAATGGTATGAAGAGTGGGGCAATTCTAGGGGTGATAATTCAGAGTTAGCATTATGGGATGATTTGTCTAGTGCTTTTTTTCATCGCCCTTTTCCTCAGGAGTTGAGGGAGGCAAAGGCTGAGGAGTTCGTGAATTTGAAGCAAGGCAAGATGACTGTGAAGGAGTATGCCTTAAAGTTTCATCAGTTATCCCATTATGCTACTGAGCTAGTGTATAGCATGAGGGCTAAGATGAGGATGTTTTCTTCGGGCTTGTCTCAAGACTTGGTATTGGAGTGCATAGTCGCCTTACTGAATAGTAACATGGATATCTCTAGGATTGTAGGGTATACACAATAAGTTGAAGATGAAAAGAAGAAAAAAGTAAAAATAGGGGAGAGTCAAAGTAAGAGATCCAAGTATTCTGAGAAGGATAAAAGCCATCAAAATAGTGGTAAAGATGGTAGGCAGTGGTCTAAAAAGATGTGCAGGAATCCTGGTTCTTATTCTACGACTAGTGCTCCATATCCTAAGTCGTTCAGTGATTGCTGTTTTCAAAGCAATAATAGGTTTAAGACACAAGGTGCCAATCTCAGGCTAGTGAGGCCCTGACAACTCTATCATATCCTCTTTGTAGATTTTGTGTACAGTTGCACCATGGCTTCTATGATGAAAGGAGGAATAAGTGTTTTAGATGTGGCCAACTTGACCATATTCAGAGGAACTACCTTCATCCAATTTTATTATTAAATCTAGTAATATCTCGATTGCTGTTTCTTAAGCCCCTGCACCAAAGGGTGTTACTTCTGGCTCTAGCAGTGATCGAAATTATCTGTATGCTCTTGCCAATAGTCAGGGTTCTAAGGCATCTCCTGATATGGTTACTAGTATACTAAAACTTTTATCTTATGTTTTATATTATCTACTTGATCCCACATCTATCCTTTCTTATGTGACCCCTTATGTGGCTATTCATTTTGGTTTTGGTTCTAAGAGTATTTGGGCTCTCTTTTCTGTGTCTACCCCAGTGGGTGACTCTATTATGGCTAAAATAGTCTATAGGGGTTTTATGGTATCTATCTATGGTAGGAAGATGTTAGTGGATCTGATAGAGTTGGATATATTAGATTTTGATGTGATTTTAGGGATAGATTGGCTCCATTTATGTTATGCGTCTCTTCATTGTCGGACTTGAAGGGTCAGTTTTCAATTCCTAAATGAGCCGGCGATTGAGTGGTAATATAGTTCCTTAGTGCCTAAGGAAAGGTTCATTTCTTATCTTATAGCCCAGAATTTGATTTCAAGGGTTGTCTCTATCAGTTGGTCCAGGTTAAAGATCCCAACTCAGAGGGTCCTTCCTTATAATCTGTGCCATAGTGAATGAGTTTTCTAAGGTATTTCCTAATGATATTCTCGGTGTTCCTCTCGATAGGGGGATAGATTTTGGGATTGATCTTCTACTGGATACCCTAAAAAAACTCAAGGAGTAGTTGTAATATATTCTTGATAAGGGTTTTATTTGCCCTAGTATTTCTCCATGGGGCTCTCCAATACTCTTCGTGCATAAGAAGGATGGGATACGAAGGGATGTGTATAGATTAGCGCCAATTGAATAAGGTGACTATATAGAATATGTACCCTCGTTCGAGGATTGATGGTCTATTTGACCAGCTTTAGGGAGCTAAGTACTTTTCTAAGATTGATCTTCGATCATTTTACCATCAATTGAAGATTAAGGAGGTGGATATACCTAAGACTATTTTTTTGTACTTGATAGGGGCATTATAAGTTCTGTGTCATGTCTATTAGTTTGACTAATATCTTATCGGCATTTATCGATCTTATGAACCGAGTATTTCTTCAGTCCTTGGATTTCTTTGTAATTGTATTTATTATTTTAGTGTATTCAAAGAGTGAGGCGAATCATGTTGATCATGTCTACATTGTGTTGCAAACATTGGCAGTTGTATGCTAAATTTCTAAGTGAGAGTTATGTTTGAATGTTGTTACTTTTCTGGGTCATGTTGTTTATAGTCAGGGTATCATGGGGGATCCACTGAAAGTAATGGTGGTCAAGAAGTGGCCTAGAACCATCCTCCAATTGATATTTGGAGCTTCTTAAGTTTAGCCGAGTATTAATGGAGATTGGTGGAGAGCTTTTCATCTACCGCTGCCCCATTGACAAAGTTAACCCAGAAAAAGTTAAAGTTCTTGTGGTCCGATGCTTGCAAGGGTAGCTTTGAGAAGTTGAAGAATAAGTTGACTTCGACATTGGTTTTGACCTACCCTAGGGTACCAAAGGCTTTGTTGTTTATTATGATGCATCCCGTGTGGGACTGAATTGTGTTTTTATGGAGCATGGCAAGGTGGTTGCATATGCTTCTAGGCATTTGAAGGTGCATGGGAAGAATTATCCAACTCATGATTTGGAGTTGTTGGTCGTGGTCTTTGCTTTGAAAATTTAGCATAATTATTTATATGGGATTCATGTTGACATCTTTTCAGACCATAAGAGTTTACAGTATGTGTTCACCTAGAAGGAGTTGAATCACAGGTAGAGAAGGTGTCTTAATTTACTTAAGGACTATGACATGAGTCTTCATTATCATCCAGGTAAAGTTAACTTAGTTGCTATTTCTCTTAGCAGGTTTTCCATGGGAAGATTATTTCATGATGATGAGGTGAAAAGAGGTTTATTGAAGGAAATTCACCGTTTGGATAATGATGTTCGAGCCTATGCTAACATATTTGAAGCTTTTAACTCTAAATAATTGCAAGGTCTTGAGCAATTTTAGTTGTTTTTGATTAGTGTACTTTGATTTTGCAGTAAATGTACAGATGAAGGGGAATCATAAATAAAGGAAGCAAAAAGCCTAAAATCTGAAGCAAATAAAGGACTAAGTGTGGTTGACGACTGTAACGCCCCAAGATTCCATCCCAAGATGTCACACGGTGCTTAAGGCCACACGCGGCCTCAAGCTAACCCTCTGATCCTGTCATCACTTCTATAACTCACTATGAAAATAATAAAGATGTAATAAGGAATAATAATCATGTCATAAACATACTGGAATATTAAGAAATACTATCCTGTACAATCAAAATACCGAAGTTCTGTACATACTGGTACTCTAGTCTGACAAAGCCTCTACTACATAAGACTGAGGAGCCATTGGGACAGATCCCCAACTGACTCGTACTAAAATGGAAATAAACCACGATCTACTATTAAGACAAAATCAGGAACATAGGTCCTTGAACCATGAGGACTCACCAATTGTGCGAATGTAGATGGAGGTACTCGAAGATCACTGTCGCTATTGAGACTGAGCACCTGAACCTACATCATGAGAAAATGTAGAACACAGAAGAGTATGGAAATTTGGGAATATACTGAGTATGTGGGGGTGCAGGAAACATTTAAATAATATCATAAATGTATAAGAAAATCATGCATGCTGATAATAATGACTCTCATCGCTTGAGTTACCCGAAACATATTTTCCATAAATCATCAATAATAACACATTCTTCATAAATCTCATAAACCATTAGACTCAACTCAAACTCTTTGACTCATGACTTAGAGTGACTTAGTAACTCATGGAACTTGGACTATTATGGACTTGGGAGTTTCTTATAACCGATATAAACCATATGATCTTGCATGGAGTCTAACGTCTTGCCCACATTGGGGAGAGCTGTTCTATCCTTGCCATCGGAGTAGAACCTTAACTTTAGTGATCACTGTCTTGGCCTTTGGCCCTTAATCTTAATCCTATAGTGGCACGTAGTTCTGGGGAAGTAGGATACCCTGAACAAACACTTCCCGCTCGGTGCTAAATACTACTCCCAGACTTAAGCTCAGAACGCGTTAGGAAATCCACCTTAATCAACCCAAGGGTCTATCATGAAGACCAAATTATAAATATACATCTCATTTGTTAATCATAATCAACTTGTGGATTCCTAACTCGACTCAATCTCAAAATAATCTTTCTCATCATCAAATACACTTGCTTATCAAATCATATCAAGTATCAAAATCTTCAAGAAAACATCATAGAACTCGTACTTGACTCTCAAGAGCAATATTAATATATATTCAATAGACAAACTTCTCATGGAAAAAAACATAAATCATGACACTTATCATAAATCACTTAGAAATTATCTTTTCATGATAACAATATACAACTCATGGCATAAATTCTTAATTTAATAAATAAGACAATGAAGTAGTCATATATGTCAATCTTGTATAGCTCAAATCTCATAAATCCTTGATAAGTTAATTAGGGTGTAAACCCACTTTGCAAAAAAAAAATCATGAAATTCAATAGAAATTAAATCTTTGGACACATGAACGAAAGAAGTGTTCTTGTTCAAAGCCTCACATACCTTAATCTTGGAAATTGGATGAATTTTGGTGCTTGAGACTTTATCCACACTTGAAATAAATAATTCTTGAAGCCCACACTATGAGGAACTTGGTTCTTGAAGAAATTTTGAAGATTTATGGATGATTCTTGGAAGATTTATGTTCTTGATAAAACCCTAGATATATTATCTCAAGAGAATTGGAAGAGAAAATGATGGAATTAGGGTTTGGATGAGGATTCTCATATATATAGAGGCCTCCAAAAATGGAAAATGACCAAAATACCCTTGCAAAAATCGTCCATCAATTGCTGAAAAATATAGCTGACGACATCCGTGACAAGCCGTCAGGCCCGTGATAGGCCATCACGAATTGTCGTCACAAAAAGGGTGGATTTTGTGACTTTCTGCCTTAAGGTGACGACATTTTGTGACGGGCCGTCAGGCTTGTGATGAGTCGTCACAAAAGGTCGTCACGGATTTTTCAGGCTGAGATGCTGGAGTAAAATAAGCATAACTCTTTTCTTCGATATCGGATTTTGACGAAATGAGTATCGTTGGAAAGCTAATTCAATTATCTATATTTTGGTATGTCATGATCTCAATAATTCATAGTAAAACAGGAGATATTCTCATTTGAAGTTGACTATGCCAAAATCCTTCTCAAGAATTCAATCGGTAAAGAATGTTTTGATTCGCCCAATCGTTAGGACATCTTTAAAGCCTTAATACACATCACCCTTGACCAGAAAACAACCAAAACACTATAATTTATTTCTCATGAGCTTGATTCATGGTTGCACTATTGGTTAGAGTCTCGGGGTATTACAATATCTCTCCCTTGGAAACATTCGTCCTCGAATGTTTCTAGATAGGCAGAGAACAAGAGAAAATAAGGACGTATAGCTGGAATGACTCACAAAAAGGGGATTATTTCACTCTAAACTTTCGAGTACTTCACAAAATGCATGAATCATAGAGAGAATAACCATATAGCTGAATACACTGGATTAGAAGGAAACTGAATTAGGGAAGAATAGTACCTTCGGCTAGATTTGAAATAGCGGAGAAGAGATGAGAGTATCTGGCTCGCATATATGCTTCTTCTTCCCAAGTAGCACCCTCGACTGATTGATTTCTCCACAGAACTTTAACCAAGGGAACTTCCTTATTTCTTAGTCTACGAACTTGATAATCTAGGATTTTAACCAAAACTTCATCATACGAAAGGCTATCCTGAACATCAAAATTTTATGACGGATCAACAACAACAGAATCACCAATGTGAATTTTGAGCATAGAAACATGTAGGACAGGATGGACAGCTAACAACTCGGCAGGCAACTCAATCTTATAAGCTTCTTTCCCAACACGATTCAAAACTCTATAAGGGCCAACGTATCGGGGACTAAGCTTCCTTTTCTTACCAAATATTTTCACCCCCTTCATGGGTGAACTCTTCAATTACACCAAATTTTTAACCTCAAACTCAAGAGCTCTTCTTCTCACATCTGCATACGACTTTTGACGACTCTGGGCTGTCTTCAACCTTTCCCGAATCAGCTTAACTCTCTCCATAGCCTTAAACACAATATCAGGTCCACTCACAACGGCTTCACCCACTTTAAACCAACCTATGGGTGATCTACATCGCCTTCCGTATAAAGCCTCAAATGGAGCCATTCTAATGCTAGCATGAAAACTGTTGTTGTAAGCAAATTCAATCAATGGCAAATGTTCATCCCAACTTCCTTTGAAATCAAGAACACATGCCCTCAACATATCCTCCAAGCTTTGGATGGTCCTCTCAGCCTGACCATCGGTCTGCGGATGAAAAGTGGAGCTAAGATGAACTTAGGTGCCGAGATCCTTCTGAAAAGCCCTCCAAAAATGAGAAGTAAATTGAGTACCCCTGTCAGAGATAATAGACAAAGGAACTCCATGTAACCTGACTAATTTTCAAATGTACATCTTAGCATAGTACTCAGCGGTGAAAGATGTATGCACTGGCAAGAAATACGCGGACTTAGTCAACCTATCTAAAATGACCCAAATCGAATCATGATGACGTCGAGAAGGAGGTAAACCATCACAAAATCCATATTTACTTCCTCCCACTTCCAAGTAGGAATACTGAATTCTTGCATCATTCCACCGGGTCTTTGGTGTTCTATCTTAACCTGTTGGGAAGTTGTACACTTCTCTATGAATTTTGCTATATCCTTTTTCATTCCATTCCACCAATAGATTTCTCACAAATCGCAATACATCTTGGTAGCACCGGGATGAATAGAATATCGCGCGCTATGCGCTCAGCCATAATTCTCTGCCTTAAATCTTCAACATTAGGCCCAAATAATCTATTCTAAAATCTCAATACACCATCTCCCCCTTGGGAGAAAACCTCCACCTTTTGGTCTTTAACTGACTCCTTCAGTCTGACCAAACTAGAATCCATATCTTGCTTCTCCTTTACTTCCGAAACTAGAGAAGACTCGAAGTTACTCTGGACCCAAACATTACCCTCAGCTGAATCAAGCAATCTAACTCCCAACCTAGCCAGACGATGCACCTCATGAGCTAACTCTTTTTTATCTTCCTCGACCTGTGCTGCACTACCCATGGACAACCTGCTAAGGGCATCTTCCACTACATTGGCCTTGCCCAGGGGATACAATATATTCATATCATAGTCCTTTAACAATTCTAACCATCGCCTCTGATGAAGATTCAACTCTCTCTGAGTAAACACATACTGCAAACTCTTGTGGTCCATAAAGACATCAACATGAACAGCGTACAAATAGTGTCTCCAGATTTTCAAGGCAAAGACCACTGCAGCTAACTCGAGGTCATGGGTAGGGTAGTTTTTCTCATGTGATTTCAACTGTCTGGAGGCATAGGCTATAACCTTACCTTTCTGCATCAACACCCAACCCAAACCAACTCTAGAAGCATCACAGTACACCACAAAATCATCTATACTATTTGGAAGGGTCAACACAGGGGCCAAAGTGAGTCGAGTCTTCAACTCCTGAAAACTCTTCTCGCAAGAATCAGACCACTGGAATTTAACTTTCTTTTGGGTCAACCGAGTCAAAGGAAATGCAATGGAAGATAAACCCTCAACAAAACGATGGTAGTAGCCAGCTAGACCCAAGAAACTCCTAATATCAGATGGGGAAATAGGTCTAGGCCAATTTTTCATAGCTTCTATCTTTTGAGGATCAACCCGAATACCTTCAGAAGAAACAATATGACCCAGAAAAGCAACTGACCTTAGGCAAAATTTGCACTTTCTAAATTTGGAAAATAGTTGATGATCTCTAAGGGTTTGCAAGACTATTCGGAGATAATCTGCATGGTCGTTCTCACTTTGGTAGTATACAAGAATATCATCTATGAACATAATAACAAACATATCCAGGTACTGTCTGAACACCCGATTCATGAGATCCATAAAAGCTGCTGGGGCATTTGTTAGCCTGAAGGACATGACCAGGAACTCAAAATGACCATATCGGGTGCGAAATACTGTCTTTGGAATATCACACTCCCTAACTTTAAGCTGGTGATAATCGGATCTCAAATCTATTTTTGAGAAAAATTTGGCACCTTGAAGTTGATCAAATAAGTCATCAATTCTAAGAAGAGGGTACTTTTTCTTGACTGTGACCTTGTTAAGATGGCGATAGTCAATGCACATCCACAGTGAACCATCTTTCTTTCGCACGAACAAAATGGGTGCACCCCAAGGAGATACACTAGGACTTATGAAACCCTTTTATAAAAGATCTTTGAGTTGCTCTTTCAACTTCTTAAGTTTTGCAGGGGACATATGATATAGAGGAATACAAATAGGCTGCATATCGGGGAGAAGATCAATCCCGAATTCTATCTCTCTATCGGGAGGTACCCCTGGGAGATCTTCTGGAAAAACATCACGAAACTCATTAACAATGCTGATCGACTGAATGGTCTGAGTCTCAAACTTAGTATCTTTAACTCGAACCAAATCATAGATGCAACCCTCGGATTTTAATTTCTTAGATTTAAGATAGGATATGAAATGACTCTTGGGAGATACAGAATTTCTGGACCACTCAAAGGCTATCTCATTGGGAAACTGAAACTTGACTACACGACTACGATAGTCTATAGACGTATAACAAGATTGAAGCCAATCCATACCCAGAATAATGTCGAAATCAACCATGTCTAGCTCAATCAAATCTGCAAACATGACTCTGTGAAAGACAGTGATAGGATACTTCTTATATACTTGCATAGCAACAACAGGTTCACATACTAGAGTAGAAACTAGAAAAGGCTCAGGAATCTTTTCAGCATTGATCTCAAAAATCACAGCCACTAATGGAGTCACAAAAGAAAGACTTGACCCAGGGTCCATCAATACATACACATCAAAATAAAATACACGGAGCGTACCAGTAACAACATCTGATGAATTCTCTTACTACTGGCGTGGTGGTAAGCATAAAAGCAATTCTGGCACTGACCACCGGTAGTAATAGATGAGGCACCTTGAGGAGGACTAGGACGAACTAAATGGGCTAGAGCACTAATAGCCTGACTCTAGGAACGAACATCACGACTCCTCTATATAGCATATGGACAATCTCTGAGTCTGTGGCCCAACTTGACATAACCAAAATAACCTCTCTGCTCAGCCATACACTCTCCGGGATGCGTCCAACCAGACTTAGCACACGGGGGATAGTTAGGTATATTACTCACACTGTCCTGAGACCTAGACATAGTAGGTCTATTACCCTACTCTTGCCTGACTCTGGATGCAAGAGCACTAGATGATGACGGTGATGGCATAAAATAACGGCTCTGAAACTGAGGGTGGATCCCTCCAGAAAATCTACTCTGACTATACCCCTGCTGCTCTGATCTAACTTTCTTATTCCCTCTCACTTTCTCTCTCTTTCACCTTGTCTCTTTTAATCTGCTGAGCATGTATCATTAATCTAGAAAGATCCATGTCCCTATTGAGCATAGCGGACCTACACTCTTTCATAATGTAACTCGATACGCCAGTCAAAAACTTACTCATACTGGTCCTAGAATCAGCCATCATACCGGGAGCATACTTAGACAACTGGTTGAATTTAAGACAATACTCCTTAACTATCTGGAGCCTTGTCTCAAGTTCATAAATTCTTCTAGTTTCACTTTCCTCAGCTCCGGGGGAAAGAATCGGTCTAAGAACGCATCCTGGAACAACTGCCAAGTCATGGGAGCAGCATCCTCCCCTCTACTCTTCCTCCACATCTCCACCCAATCATAAGCAATATCTTTCAAGACATAAAAAGCTAGCTCCACACTTTCTTCCTCTGTTACATGCATAATTTGGGTAATATTTTTCACCTCATCAAGATACATCTATGGGTCCTCACCTGCCCTTGACCCATAAAACTCTGGTGGATTCATCCGCATAAAATCACGAATTTGAGCTTCCACTAAATTACCTTCTTGTGGAGGTGGGACTGCAGCCTGAACATTGGCCTGAGCATTGGCGGTAACTGCCTAGGCGAGCATCTGAAAAGCTGCCTGGAATTCAGCATGAGTCACTATCTCATTCAAAAGATCAATGGGTTGAGGTCGTTCGTTGTTTTTGCAAGCTCTACAAGGAGGCATTTTCTATTATAAGAGAGCACGAATTAATAGCAGAGAGAAGTAGGTACGACAAACTTTTGAAAGAAAGAAATAACTTTTCCTAAAACATCCCGTAGCCTTTTGCTCATAGATATGGCGCACTACACACCGATGATCAAGACTCTACATAATGTGGCTTGTAAGACTCTCTAGGACTCTTTAAACCTCAGGCTTTGATACCAAGATTGTAATGCCCCAAGATCCCATCCCAAGACGTCACACGGTGCTTAAGGCTACACGCGGCCTCAAGCTAATCCTCTGAGCCTATCATCACTTCTATAACTCACTATGACAATAATTAAGCTTTAATAAGGAAGAATAATCATGTCATGAACATATTGTAATATGAAGAAATACTATCCTGTACAATCAAAATACCAAAGTTCTATACATACTGGTACTCTAGTCTGACAAAGCCTCTACTACATAAGTCTGAGGAGCCATTGGGACAGATCCCCAACTGACTTGTACTAAAGTGGAAATAAACCACCATGTATTATCAAGACAAAAATCAGGAACATAGGTCCTCAAACCATGAGGACTCACCAACTATACGAATATAGATGGAGGTACTCGAAGATCACTGTAGCTGCTGAGACTGGGCACCTAAACCTACATCACCAGAAAATGTAGAACATAGAAGAGTAAGGGAATCAATACTTGGGAATGTACTGAGTATGTGGGGGTGCAGGCAATATTTAAATAATATCATAAATGTATAAGAAAATCATGTATGCTGATAATAATGACTCATATCGATTGATTTACCCAAAACATATTTTCCATAAATCATCAATAATAACACATGCTTCATAAATCTCATAAACCATTGGACTCAACTCAAACTCTTTGACTCATGACTTAGAGTGACTTAGTAACTCATGGAACTTGGACTCTTATGGATTTGGGAGTTTCTTATAACCGACATAAACCATGTGAGCTTTCATGGAGTTCGACGTCTTGCCCACGTTGGGGAGAGCTGTTCTATCCTTTCCATCGGAGTAGAACCTTAACTTTAGTGATCACTGTCTTGGCCTTTGGATCTTAACCTTAATCCTATGGTGGCACGCAGTTTTGGGGAAGTAGGATGCGCTGAACCCACACTTCCCGCTTGCTGCTAAATACTACTCCCAGACTTAAGCTCAGAACGCGTTAGGAAATCCACCATAATCAACCCAAGGGTCTATCATGAAGACTAATATATATATATATATATATATATATATATCTCATTTGTAAATCATAATCAACTTATGGATTCCTAACTTGACTCAATCTCAAAATAATCTTTCTCATCATCAAGTACACTTGCTTATCAAATCATATCAAGTATCAAAATCTTCAAGAAAACATCATAGAACTCGTTCTTGACTCTCAAGCTCAATATCAATATATTTTCAATAGACAAACTTCTCATGGAAAAAACCATAAATCATGACACTTATCATAAATCACTTAGAAATCATCATTTCATGATAATAATATACAACTCATGGAATAAATTTTTAATTTAATAAATAAGACAATGAAGTAGTCATATATGTCAATCTTGTATAGCTCAAATCTCATAAATCCTTGATAAGTTAATTAGGGTGTAAACCCACTTTGCAAAAAAATCATGAAATTCAATAGAAATTAAATCTTTGGACACAAGAACGAGAGAAGTTTTCTTGTTCAAAGCCCCACATACCTTAATCTTTGAAATTGGATGAACTTTAGTGCTTGAGACTTTATCCACACTTGAAATAAATAATTCTTGAAACCCACACTATAAGGAACTTGGTTCTTGAAGAAATTTTAAAGATTTATGGATGATTCTTGGAAGATTTATGTTCTTGATAAAACCCTAGATATATTTTCTCAAGAGAATTGGAAGTGGAAATGATGGAATTAGGGCTTGGATGAGGATTTTCATCTATATAGATGCCTTCAAAAATGGGAAATGACCAAAATACCATTGCAAAAATCGTTCATCAATTGCTGAAAAAATAACTGACGACATCCGTGACAAGCCGTCAGGCCCGTGATAGGCCGTCATGAATTGTCGTCACAAAAAGGATGGATTTTGTGAATTTCTGCCTTAAGGTGATGACATTTTATGACGGGCCGTTAGGCTTGTGACGAGTCGTCACAAAAGGTCATCACGGATTTTCCAGTCTGACACGCTGGAGTAAAATAAGTATAACTCTTTCCTCCGATATCGGATTTTGATGAAATGGGTGTCGTTGGAAATATAATTCAATTATATATCTTTTAGTAGGTCATGATATCAATAATTCGTAGTAAAATAGGAGATATTCTCATTTGAAGTTGACTATGCCAAAATCCTTCTAAAAAATTCAATCGATAAAGAATGTTTTGATTCGCCCAATCGTCAGGACATCTTTAAAACCTTAATACACATCACCCTTGACCAGAAAACAACCAAAAACTATAATTTATTTCTCATGAGATTTATTCATGGTTTCACTATTGGTTAGAGTCTCGGGGTATTACAACGACATCCATGACACGTCGTCAGCCTGGTGATAAATAGTCAAGGATGCCATCAGTTTTAAATAGAAGATGGAAGTTGAAAAAAGTTTGTGACGACATCCATGAAACTTCGTCAAGATGGTGATAGGCCATCATTTTCGTCGTAAGACTTAAGCAACAAGAGCCAAAAATATAGAGGAGCTGATGACATTCGTGATAAGCTGTCAGACTCCTGATAAGCCGTCACTGACATCGTCGTTTATTCCGAGAAAAAGCTAAAACTTCTATTTTGTTTCCTTATTTAGGGTTAACTATTTAAAGCCTTGTTTTAGGGTTTTCTAGATATACAAAAACTTATCAATCAACATATTTTGGACAAACGATTTTTTTTCTCTCTCTCTAGACCAATTTTTTGGGAGTTTTGTCTTGTGAATCAATTCAAGTTATAGTTTTTGATCTTCATCATAGTTGTAAGTTAATCTTCTCAATTATGAATTCAATTTGTGTACTTAATTATTGCATCATGAGTGGCTAAACCTCATTAACCTGAATTATGGGATCTAGGGTTAGGTCATGAAGAGGTGCTAAATACTCAAAATTCAATAGGTGTCGTGATTTCTTGATAATTCTGAGATGTTAATTAATGCCTATTAGTTGCAAACAGTACGCATACCTACTTTGATTTTCTTGAGAAAGAAATCATAAACAGTAGGAAGTGAATTATCAACAAGGACTCGAAAATACTTCGTTTAATAATCAACACTGTAACAAGGTTGATTAACCTGAGGTCAAATCTGGGTAGTAATAGCGATTCCCTAAGTCCAAGAGGATTAGGATAGTAGATTCTTAAATAGGTCGAGAGATATTTGAGCATATAATCGATAAATATAGCTTGTTATCCTAAACACCGTGAGAATCTTGAGTCTCCTTTGACATTTGTCATGTACCGTAAGCCCTAGTGAACATAATTCTGGTTATTTCATAAAATCTTGCTTACAAACATCAAAATCAATATGTCAAACAATTATTTGTGAAATTTAAACCCCTATTTCAGGAGACATTAAACTATCAGTGAATTAAACTGTAAACAACTTGAGTTCACATCATATTCCCTGTGGGATTCGACACCAACCTAGTTGGATTTTATATTGACAATGATCGCTTACACCCATTCAAGAGTGTAGTTTGAGCATTATCAAAAATGACACTGTTGACGAGGAATACAGTTGTAAACTAAAAGTTTGTGTGTGCTAATTCACTGTTAGTTTAGTTTCCTAGATTTACGTTTATTTGTTATTTCTATTTATTGTAGGTTATTTGTTGTTTATGCCAAAAACAAGAAGTTTTGGAGAACCGTTATTGCCAATTAATACAAAACCTCAGCTGATCGGGAGAATGGCTGAGCAACAGGTGGCGAAAAAATTAGCCGCTTTAGACAGGGCTCTGGTGAACGCACAGAACTAGGGTTAATAAGTACGTCACCCAAACCATGATGATGAATACTTGGGTGATGAGGAATTGCTAAATCCTTAAAGCCCAAGGAGAGCTGAGAAAACTGCTGCACCAGTGCAGTGAAATTTCGACAGAAACCGTACAATCATAGAAAGGTATGGTCAACAGCCAGTCCCTTACAAGGTTGATGATAATGACGAAGGAAAGGATGGAGCAAGTGCAACTGGTGCTATCATTCCTCCACCGTTGGCACCTGGTGCAAAGTTCAGCATAACAATTACCATGATCCAACTCCTGAATCTGAAGGAGTTGTTTGGAGGCTTTCCTGGTGATGATCCAAACATGCACTTGGTGAACTTCATCACCATTTGTAAATCTTTTGATAATCGGGAGTGAGTCAGAATGCGATCCAATTGAGATTGTTTCCATTGTCTCTGTCTGGGGAGGCAATAATGTGGTTAAATAAGCTGGAGCCCAATTCTATAACCAACTTGAGACAGTTGAAAAAGGCATTCCTAGAGCAGTTCTTTCCACTCTCTAGGAGGGTACAGTTGCGGGACGAAATCAGTAACTTCAGGCAGCTCCCAACTGAAGCCTTGCATAAAACTTGGGAGAGATTCAAGAAGAAGCTGGCACAATGTCTGAACCATAACATGATAAACTTGCACTTGATGAAGACTTTGTATAGAAATTTTAACTCTGTGACAAAGCCAATTGTAGACAATGTTGTGGGTGGTTCGTTCATTGACCTCTCTTTTCTAGAGGCTTCAGACATGTTGAATAGAATGGACAAACAGAGTTGGGCCTGGCATACCAGGGATTCTGTGGTAGCGAGCCCAACTATTTCTGTTGGTACGACCATGGAGAAGCACAGAAGGGATGAGGAGCGAGACCAAGACATGGACCATTTGAAGACACAGATGGACTTACTGACCAAGCACTTACTGTCAGGAAAGGCTGAAAAAGTTATGGCTGTGGAGTCTCAGTGCACTGTTGCTACTAATACAGATGAGGAGGCAAACTATGCGAGTAATCAGGGAGGTTTCCGAGGCAATAGCCAAGGGAATCAAGGTCGGAGCTTTTATGACAAGCCTGATTATAATGATAGAGAGCAACGACACTGGAAAAGCAATAATGATAGGAGTAGTTTGTATGTTCCTCCTGGAAGTTGAGATACTGCACCAACTAGCTCTGGTAAAATGTCCATGGAGGACATGATGGAAAAATTGCTGAAAGGAGTTAAGGCTACCAACTCGGGGGTAACTACTATGAAGAGTGAATTCTCTACCCTGAGTCAGTTGGTTAGTTCACACTCCACTTCTATCAAGCAGTTGGAGAAGCAGATAAGCCAACTTTCCGCAACACTGAACCAAAGAGAAAGTGGTACTTTACCTAGTGATACAGTTCAGAAACCGTAGAATGATGGCTCATGTATGGAGATTACCACTAGGAGTGGTAAGATCTTACCTGGCCCTTCTGTGGGCAAGTATATAGATGATGAGATGATTGTTGATAAATCTGAAGAAAGTAATCTAGTGGAGTCTGAGAAGATGGACAGTTCTGTTGACTCTTCGAAGAAGAAAAAGGAGAAGGAAGGGGAAGTGGTGTTGAAAACTATCCCTAGACCACCACCTCCTTTTCATCAATGATTGAAGAAGATGGCTAATGATGAAAAATTCAGCAAGTTCTTGGTAATGCTCAAGAAATTAACAATTAATGTGCCTTTGGTTGAGGCACTTGAGCAAATTCCAGGCTACACAAAGTTCATAAAATACCTTGTAACCAAGAATGGAAGGTTAGCCATGAGCCAGAGGACAATCTTCTCCAGTGTGGTGCTATCTTTATAAGGTCTTTAGTGCAGAAAAAGGCAGACCCATGAGCATTTACCATCCTGTGTACTATTGTCCCCCTAAAGTTCACAAAAGCACTATGAAATCTGGGAGCCAGTATAAATTTAATGCCACTGGCTGTGTACAAGAAATTGGGTTTGGGGGGTCCTACCCCAACAAATATGTGGTTGGTAATGGCAGATAGGTCTGTGAAGAGGCTTGTGGACATACTGCACGATGTTTTGGTAAAGGTAGCCGATTTTGTTCTGCCTACTGATTTTGTGGTCTTATATTGTGAGGTAGATTTTGAAGTGCCTATCATCTTGGGAAGGCTATTGTTTGCAACTGGGAGAGTGCTGGTAGACATGGAGTTAAATGGGCTAAAGTTTAGGTTCAATGACAAAGAAGCACGCTTCAAAATACATCTATCCACGATTCAACCAAAAGAGATGAGTGTGTTCTCAATTGTTGACGTCTTCTACGATGATGATAAATTGGTATCAACTAGTTGTCTTGGCAAAGCCTGAGTAGTCAAGGTAACCAAGTAGTGCCGCGACAGTAAATCAGGCGTTATTGGGAGGCAACCCAAAGTTTTATGTTTAAACAAGAGTTTTTATTTTTATATTTAAGATTTAGTATAGAGAAGGTGGAAAAATAAGGAGGTCAGCTGAAAGGCCATGAAGACATTCATGATAAGCCATTACGACTGTGATAAGCTATCATAATTACCGTCAGATAGTCCAAGCTTGAGGCATTCTCTATTAAGGGTGATGACGATCTTGATAGGATATCACACTCGTGATACGCCATCACAAATCATCATCAGCCCACAACCTTAAAAGCTGAATTTTGGGCCCATTTTAAAGAAGATTTGACCCGGCCCAGCTGTGAAACCTTTTAAAATTTCTGATAGTTTTATTTCTTTTTTCTTTAGTTTATTTCTTTCCTTAGTTAGATTATTTCCTACTCTTTTCAAAACACTCCAAGAAAACAGGTTCCCTTGTGTGTGGGTTTGAACTTCACAATCAAGAAATTCTTCCTACTTCCTACTTCTTCTTGTGTGTGTAATCAGATTAAAAGCTCCCATCAGGTATATTCTAACTTTAAATCTTCTCTTCTCATGGTAAGTGTTATATACATAATAACCCAAGTCCCCAAGATGCTTGAACCAAGTTCAATTTGGAAAGGAGCTAAAATCGCACCTGTGCAGGCCCAAGATTTAAAAAGATAGCTCACAAATTGGGATTCAAGTGGATTTTGAGCAATAATGGGGACCAAAAATTGAGTTAAAATCAAAAGTGGGTTCTGATAAGAGCTGCCAACATCCATGATAGGCTATCACAATTGTGATGGATTATCAGTAATGTCGTCAAAGGCTGACAAGAATGAAGTGGTTTCTGTTTAGAGATGACGACATTCATGATAGGCTATCACAATTGTGACGGTTTATCAGGAATGTCATCACAAGTTGTAAAATTTTTTAAAGGTTCTGTCTAAGGTTGACGACAATTGTGATAAGTTATCACAGTCATGATGGCTTATCAAGAATTGTCGTCACACCTGGAACCTGAAGCATGAATAAGCTAAAATGATTAACGTGTTTGTGTTTATGCTCTTGTGGACTAACCAATGGTTTTTCTACTGATACAGGAACCTTATAATGGAATCAAAAAGAAAGATCCCCACAACACCAAATAAAGTGACCAAAGAAAGTGTACGTCGTAAGCTCATCGATGAGGAATCTAATTATGAGGAGGAGGAACCCCTGCTCAAGAAGCAAAAGAAGAAGCAAAGTTTGAAGAAACCTTCACCACCTTTACCCATTGAAGTGGAGGATATTGATGACACTGAATCAATGACATCTTCTGAGAAGGAGGTATCTGAACATTCTGAACATAACAACATGAGTCTAAACATGCTGAATCTGAAGAAGAGGAATAGGACGGGTCTGAGGAGTCTGAGTCTGAGGGAACAACATCTAAATCCCCATCTACTGAACAACAAGATAATAAAGAGTCTCTTGTTCGGGGAACACTTATCAAATGTAAGAACCCCGAAGTTCGAGATAATGCTAGGTGGAAAATTCCCAGGGCAGAGAGCATCTTCATCTCTAGGCTCTGCAGAACTGATAGAAGGAGTGCTAAGGGGATGATTCAAGAAGAAAAGATGATTATCACTAGAGGGTTGAGCAGGTAACCTGAAGTGGAACAGAATTTCCAAGAGTATGGCTTGGGACGGACCACAAAAGAAGGAGGTTCATTTTTCCCTGCACTGGTTCGGGAGTTCTATACGAATGACTAGGCTCTATTGGAAAATATGTGCAGGCCAGGTGAAAGATTAGTAGATCGGCCCCTGTTAGATAGAGTGCAGTTAGGCGCATAAGGGTTGATGTCTCAATCAGAACCATCAACAGGTTCTTGCATGGACCAAACTTCACTCCTTAGGCTACCGCACCATCAGTCTATACTTGGATTAGGAATCAGGAGAAACATTATCCGTTATTGGCCAACATCATAGCTGATGGAGATCTAGCATGGGTAACAAACCCAAATAAAAGAATCTGCAAGTCCTCTTTGACTCAAGAGACAAAGTTTTGGTGGGGTATAGTGTGTGTATGGATGATGCCCACTGATGGAGACAACATTATGGGTGATGATCGAGCTATTCTAGTGGAGATCATGGTGCAGAACCTTTCCCAAAATTTTAGGGAAATCATTATGGATGAGATGAATATTAGGATGTCAAGAACCGAACTGCTTATTCTTTTCCTTGTCTTATCATAGAGTTATGCCTAGATGCTAATGTGCCAAAGATTGCAGGAATTGATGATGATGTTCCTACCCAAAAGACACACAACCCCATACGATTTGATAAGAATCAGCTGGGATTGAGACTTGATAGAGGTGCATAGGTAGCAGCAGACCCTCTGCAAGATTCGAAGACTGGCAACCAACTTCCTCAGCACAGGCAGGTTCAGTGCCTAAATGGGTGCCAAACCCCTTAGTTCCTACAGCAGCAACAGGGTTTGTATTTCATCCAGTTGATATCAGAAAAGTGGCTAAGCAAGGCAAGTGGTGTGAGACACAGCTACATGCTTTTGCTAAATAGTTTGCTGCTGCAGTGCACAAGAGAATCAAGGCTGGCCTTGAGCCTTTTGTGACTTTGCCTGAGCGGGTTGCAGATTTAGAGAACCGATTTAGTGCACAGGCAAGAGAAATGATAGGAGTTGATCTTGCTAAATTCAGAGAGGCATTAGATAAGGTAAAGACAGATATTGGGGTATTACAGTAGCACCAGTTTATGATGCCAATAGGTTCAGCCATGCATGAATCTGAGGAAGCTATCCCAATGCTTGACCTCACTGAAGATTCCCCAAAGAAAAAGAAGAAAAAGGGGGAAAATAAGGGAAAAGATAAGAGATAAAGGCTCGACAGTGATGAAGAGTGAAAAGAAAAGAAGAGGGAAAGAAAGAAGAAGGAGAAAAAGGAGCTGAAAAAGGAAGAAATTGAGTCCTTAGTTGATAATAAGAAATGAGATGTAGCCATCCGAGCTAGAGCTGCAGGTGCCTCATCTAGCAGGGCTCCAGCTACTACAAAGCTAGATGCTCTTGATGGAGAGAAGATAGCAGATGATGCAGTAGCAAGATCGGAGACCCAGGATCCATGTGCTTGATTGCCTTCAGGTATACCTTAACCCTTAGAGCAGTTTATTTTTTATTTTAGGTTGAGGGTGTAGGGTAGGTTGTTGTTGTAGCATATTTTGTAGATAATTAGGAGTAATATAAGTACTTGAGGCAGTTATCTTGTTTTGTGATTTTTGAGTACCTCTCCAGTGGTCTGATATATTGTATACTATGTGAATTGCATCCATTTGTGACCACTATACATCTTTTTGTGGCATTAGTCTAGCAACTGAATAACCTTTGTTAAACAAGTACATGAAACAGATAGGTAGTGATATGCAAGATACTTGTGTGCAATGTGTGTGTAAGGTCTTACTTAGTTCCCATTGTGTGTTGAATCTAAAACTTGCCCGGTTAGTCTTTCCATGGTCATAGGATAGGACTTAGGAAAGAATCATAGGTTGTGTTTGATTTTAGCCCATTTTAGCCTTAATGACCTTCCTAATGTGAAGAATATCTCTTGATCCCATTTTAAGCCTAATTAGCCTATTTCTTTCTTCGACACCTCTCACCTTCCCATTCATATCACAAAAACCTATTTTGGCCCTGGTCCTCCTTAGACACTGTGCACCTTGACTTAGGCAAACAACCTAAGTTGAGGGTGGCTATCATAGGGGTACGTGATGCAAAATGAGTATGAAGAAATGAAGGATAAGAGAAATGAATAAAAAATTTGGGTGCGGTGAAAAAGGAATAAGAAAAACAGAAAGCTGTGTAAAAGATGATAAAAAGATAATCGAATAAGTGAAAAAGCCGTATCCATCTTGAGCAAGTGTGATCAATAAAAAAGAGGAAGAAAAGAAGGTTAAGAGTTGAAACCCTGAGAGTTTAGTGTAGTGTTAAGGAGGCGTAGCCACTCTAAAATACCCATGAATATCATACCATCCCCTGGCCTATGTTACAAGCTTAAGAAAAGCCCTATAGTGATCCTAACTGACCTGTCTGAAGACTTGGGTACTGAATATAAGGGCAATCCTCTGGCATTTGACATGTAATGTTTGGAACTTTATTCTGAGAGTGAGTCTTGTATTTATCCCTATGTTTATACACGTGAATTCTGATATGAGTGAAAAAGGGATTTCTTTGTTGTGAGGGAACACTAGGTATGTTTCTAATCACTGACTTGCTCAGATAGTGTGATTTGGGTATAAAATTGGTTGTTATTGCTGAGTTTATACCATATCTTGATCCTTGTGAGTTGTATGGTTGTTTTCAATGATAGACACAGTTGCCTTTAATTTAACTGACCTTAGAGATGGTGAATGTATTCTGAACTGATATGAGTAGTTAGCTGACAAATTATACTTTGTATACTCTTAGTTATTTTATGGTTTCTTGAGGACAAGCAATTGTTTAAGTTGAGGGTGTTGATGTGCGAGCCTATACTAACACATTTGAAGCTTTTAACTCTAAATAATTGCAAGGTCTTGAGCAACTTTAGTTGTTTTTGATTAGTTTACTTTGATTTTGCAGTAAATGTAGAGATGAAGGGGAATCACCAATAAAGGAAGAAAAAATCCTAAAATATGAAGCAAATAAAGGACTAAGTGTGGCTAACGACATCCATGACATGCCGTCAGCCTGGTGATAAGCTGTCAAGGATGCCGTCAGCCTTAAACAGAAGATGGAAGTTGAAGAAAGCTTGTGACGACATCCATGACACATCGTCAAAATGGTGATAGGTCATCATCATGGTCGTCAGCCTTAAGAAGCAAGATCCAAAAATGCAGAGGAGCTGACGACATCTGTGATAATCCATCAGACTCCTGATAAGCCGTCACTAATGTCGTCGTTTATTTCAAGAAAAAGCTGAAACTTCTATTTTGTTTCCTTATTTAGGGTTAACTATTTAAATCCTTATTTTAGGGTTTTCTAGATATACAAAAACTTATCAATCAACATGTTTTGGACAGATGATTTTTTTTCTCTCTCTCTCTCTAGACCAATTTTTTAGGAGTTTTGTCTTGTGAATCAATTCAAGTTATACTTTTTGATCTTCATTATAGTTGTAAGTTAATCTTCTCAATTATGAATTCAATTTGTGTGCTTGTTTCTTTCATCATGAGTGGCTAAACCTTATTAACCTGAATTATGGGATCTAGGGTTAGGTCATGAAGAGGTGCTAAATACTCAAGATTCAATAGGTGTCAGGATTTCTTGATAGTTTTGAGATGTTAATTAATGTCTGTTGGTTGCAAGAAGTAGGGATACCTACTTTGATTTGCTTGATAAAGAAATCATAAACAGTAGGAAGTGAATTATCAACAGGTACTCAAAAATACTTTGTTTAATAATCAGCGTTGTAATAAGGTTGATTAACCTGAGGTAAAATCTAGGCAGTAATAGCGATTTCCTAAGTCCGAGAGGATTAGGAAATTAGATTCTTAAATAGGTCGAGAGATATTTGAGCATATAGTCGATAAAGATATCTTGTTATCCTAACCACCGTGAGAATCTTGAGTCACCTTTGGCATCTATCATGTACCGTAAGTCCTAGTGAACATAATTCTGGTTATTTCATAAAATATTGGTTACAAACATCAAAATCAAAGTTTCAGACAATTATTTGTGAAACTTAAACCCCCATTTCAGGAGACATTAAACTATCAGTGAATTAAACTGTAAACAACTTGAGTTCACATCATATTCCCTGTGGGATTTGACCCCAACCTAGTTGAATTTTATATTGACAACGATCGGTTACACCCGTTCAAGAGTGTAGTTTAAGCGATATTAGATAATCTTGGAGTTCATCTCTTGGACTCTAATAATGGTGGTGTGATTATTCAAGAGGTGGTGAAGTCATCTTTTGGTGTTGAGGTAAAAGAGAAATAGGTTTTAGACCCTATTTTAATGCAGATTAAGGATGATGTGGGTCACACAAAGGTAATGGCTTTTGAGATTGGCGGTGATGGTATATTGTGGTACAAAAGTAGATTGTGTGTTCTCGATCTTGATGGGATGCAAGGAAGAATTTTGGCTGAGGCTCAGGAGTCGAGATACACTATTCATCCTAGTTTTAGAAAGATGTATCATGACTTGAAAGAGATCTATTAACAGAATAACATGAAGAGAGCTTTGGCCAATTTTATGGATAAGTTCATGGTGTGTCAACAAGTGGTGGTTGAACACTTAAGGACTAGTTGTATGTCTCAAGAAATTAAGTTATCTATAAGGAATTGGGAAGTGATCAATATGGATTTTGTTATCGATCTTCCGCAGCCCCGCAATCAATTTGATTCTATTTGGGTCATCATGGATAGGATGACAAAGTCCATTTGTTTCTTACTAGTGAAGACTAATTATTTAGCAGAGGACTATGCTAAGCTTTTCAATCAAGAAATTTTAAAGTTGCATGGTGCTTCAATTTACATCATATCTGATTAAGGTATCCAGTTCTCTTCTCACTTTTGGTGCTCGTTCCAGAGAGAATTAGGGACTAAGGTTAACCTTCACACCATTTTTGATCCTCTAAGGGATTGACAAATGGAAAGGATGATAGAGACTTTAGAAAATATGCAAAGGTCTTATGTGATTAATTTTGGTGGTAGTTGGGTTGACCATATACCTCTCATAGTGTTTGCATCTAACAATAGCTATCATTCCAACTTCCAGATGGCTCCGTTCGAGGCCTTGTATAGTAGGAGGTATAGGTCTCCTATTGGGTGTTTTGAGGTTGGTGAGAATAGATTGTATGGTCCGTACTTGGTTCACCAAGCTACAAAAAAGGTAAAGGTGATTCAAGATAGGCTTAAGGCCACCTAAAGTTGCCAAAAGTTCTATATGGATTTAAGGCAAAAGGACTTGGAGTTTGATGTAGATGATTTGGTGTTCTTGAATATATCTCCCATGAAGGGAGTGATGCATTTTGGAAAGAAGGGAAAGCTTAGTCCTCGTTATGTTGATTGATATCGTACTTTGAGGCGAGGGGCAGTGTGTCTTATAAGATGGATGTGACTTCGAGCTTGGGTTCTATGCATCAAGTCTTTCATGTCTCGATGTTGAAAAAGTTCATAGGTGATCCTTTCTTTGTTGTTCCCTTGGCGAGTGTTGGAGTCTCAAATCCCTTATCATATAAGGATGTCCCGATTGAGATTTTAGATCGGTAAGTCCGCTGGTTGCAGATGAAGGACATGGCTTCGATAAAGGTTCTATGGAGGAACCAAAAGTGTGCAGAAGCTACTTGGAAAGATGAAGATTACATAAAGTCCAAATATCTATTCTTGTTTCCTGCTTCGGGTAATCGTGCTTGATGTATGTGTATTCCTTAACACCTTTGTATTTTGACTTTATTAAAGGAAATTGTGATTTCCTTGATATATTTGATTTTTGTCTTTGTTAAAGGTAATTGTGGGTGTGCTCTATGTTAACTCGTTCTAATGAAAGCATTGGCTCATCATTCGAGGATGAATGATCCTAAGGGAGGAGATTGAAACACCACAAATTTTGGACCTTGAATTTTTTTTGAGTTTTTAAACTCACTGCCCAAACTATTACTCTCCCTATAAGTCGTAGAGAGTATTTACAAGTCTTCAGGATCCACTCATAGCCAGACTAAAGTATTGTCTTGATGTTTCTATTGTGACTAAGACTAGGGGTTTTGAGTCGTAATGACTTAAAATGAGTTGTATGGTCTCATCCATAAACAAACCAGTGTGATGCCAAAAATATTACGTCTTTACTACAAGTCAAAGGGTCACCTGACGAGTCATATGGTGTGAATTATAGGGTCACTAGAGAAGGGTCCTACTGACCTGACTACAACTCGTGGTGACAATTCGTCATGTGTCCTTATGAGTCATATAGTGACTCATAGTCATTGGGGATACTTTATCATCTTTTAATTAAGGTTACTTTAGATATTTCACCTCTTCTCAATCATGACCCATAACTTAAAACCCATCTAGGGTATTATTATCACTCCAAAGCAAATCAAAATAACTTCTAAAACACTCTCAAATCTCCAAGGTCAAGAGAACTTAGGGTTTCCAAAAAATTGATCAATTAAGGCTCTAAGGGTGATTTCTCTCCATAGTTGTGATAGTTTAAGGCAGGTTACTCTTCTTCAAATATTATTTTATAAAAAATCATTTATTTTAAATAGGTTAATAATATGGATATGAGTGTGGGTTTTGACATGGGTTGATGGTTTTGGAATGGTTGATCCTTGAATGATTTTCCCATAGTTTTCATGAGTTGTTCAAGCTTTGAATTGAATTTTTTTGTACCAATGGGATGCATACCAATGAGATGCATGGGTGTGGGAATTGGAACGGGGGTCAAGGTAATCCCCCACATTGATGTTTTGAACTTGGAAATTAGTTTTGAATAATTATGCTCCCTCAACCCCTTGTGTAAATGGATTTGAATGTTGAAATTTGTCACTTGGTTTGACTTAACTATACAATTGCATTGCATGGCTGGTTAAACAATGAATATGGATTTTTGAGGTCTTAATGGCTATGTTTTGGTTTGATAAAACTAAAGTAGGTCAAGGCATTCCTCCAATTTGATTTAATGAACAAAAGGGTCCAGGCATTCCCCCAAGTTAATATGATTATTATTGCATAGAGATAATCTTTAAAGTGTAAGGGTATAACGATACACATGGTGCGCCTTAATGGTTAATTCCTTAGTTAATAAATGGGTTATGTGAAACTTGTTTTAAATTGGGCTTAGTGGCGATTATGTATCTAAGTTATGAATATGTAGGTCTTGAATGGCTTGAACTAGAACTAATGTTTGCCGATGTGGGGGTTGGTCTTGATGATCATGTGCATAGTTCACACTATTGATATATATTTGTATCTTGGATTGATGTGGGGTCAGGGCATTCCCTGGTATTCCTTAATACCTTCAGTTCGTGTAGCTAAAATGCATTGGGCCATGTTCGTTAGGGGGATCTGAACCCATATAGCCCGTGGGTGCCTACTGTGACAGTTGAGAAACATAGTCCAGGATAAAGTTTTACTTCATGCTAAGTCGTATTCCCTATTCCGTCATGTTATGTATATGTATATGATTATGTGAATTGGCTTTTAATGATTTGTTTGAAATATGGACCATGACATTATTTTATCCCTTCCATGAGTTACATGCTAGTGCTCATCCCACTAACCGTCTTCAAACATTGTATCCCATATAATGCAGGGTCCGACGGGAATTCTACTTTTCCTACACAATGTTAGATGGATCGGCTTAGTTCGTTGGTCGTTATGGTGAAGTAGTGAGCTTCCATCCTCTGAAAGACTTAATCAATCCATCGGTTACTTTTCTTAAAATAAAATTGAAGCCTTCATATTAACATTATCATTGCCATTGTCAGAGTCAGGGGCATGACCCAACTCAGATTATTTTTGTATTAGTAGTTGCTTTGTGGATATTACTGTAGATTGGGTATTGATTTTGACACTCTTAGATGTCTTTGATTTTATTACTTTTATATCTTGTTATATGTTCGGAATTCGGTCGCTTCTAGGTGTGTTATGTTCTATTTGGATAGGCAAAGAGGGTGGTCTCCGATCCTCAGTGGACTTGAGATACCCATCATGGCTACACCCTAGTTTTGGTCATGATAGTGCCTAGAAAACTTATAGGGTCCTAGTTAGTTTATGTTTGATTTGCCTTTTATAACTGTGTTATTTATCTTTCTGTATCGCTTTTACTTATTCCTATATCGCATTTGAGTAGCATGATAGTTCTTTACTTTTTAGTCCTTATTTACTGTTAACTTAGACTACACCCTCATATTTTAGTTATACTTTTTCTGTATTGAGATCAGTCAGCTGATGATGCCTACTGAGTACCTATTTCTTTTGTATTATACTACACTTCTACATCTTTCCCCTAATGCAGATCTGAGTACTAAAAGTCGGCATTGATATGATTCCTACTTTTTAGTATTGATCCAGAGTAGGGTGAGCTTGCTGGCGTCCAAGGTTCATCCTCATCTATCTATTTCAGTTTAATTTTTTGTACTCGAGACTGCTTGTATATATTGTGTATGTTTTGGATTCTGCCTAGTACTTTGTGTTTATTTTAGTAGTGGCTCTAGTATCGACCTTACCAGGTCTAAAGAGGGATTTATTTATATATTTTGGTCCTTTTCCTTGTCTCATTTGGATATACTTTATATGTTTCCATTTTTTGCTTATTATTACTAATGTTATTATTATATGTGGTCTTTTCTGGTTTTTGTTGGTTAGCCCGTTATTTATTATTTCAGGTTATGGTTTGTCTTGTTTATAGGTTGGATAAAGTGGAAATCATCATAACTTGAGAAATTGTGTCATTATAATAAGTCATGTAAAAAGGCAATCACAGATGTTTGTTTCATGAGTAAGAACAAGCTAAGCCAGTCTATGTGTTACATCAACCATCTAACTTATTTGATAGCTGACATTAGGTTACATAAGCTTTCTCAACCATCATATACCATACACCCCTACGGAGCTGTCATAACCTAAGTTCACACCATCTCACTTCTCCTTATTTTCCATGCCAGACTCACATTTCCCTGCTATCTTTTCTTCAGTCCTAACCACTTCTAAAGAAAATTCTATGGTTCACTTTACTAGATTACCTTTTTTATTCTGCTAATCAGTTGCGTGAATCGATTGTAATAATAATTAACCCCAATTTTCCATGTCTTTTTTTACACACTTCTGAATCCAATAACCATTTATGAGGTTTATCATAACTCTAGCTAATCTAGTTTCCTCTTACTATCCCTTATAACCTTATCTAACTTTCCACTATGCCTAAAAGCCCTGGAAGGTATTTAAGATATGTACATTTGTTCCACAATTTCACTCGCCTCTTATTCTCATTAATGTATAAACATAATGAATGATAACATGACTTATTTAAATTTAAACAGATTATAATGTGTCCATCCATCCAACTTCGTACCTGAAAGCCTAAATACATGATGCCCCTGACATTACTATTAATGTTACATGAATATAGCCTGAGTTTAGTTGCTACAAAGTAAATCATAACTTACCTTTTATATGAAATATGCTACTATGGAAAGGGGTAAGTTGACCTACACATGCTATGCATATCCCCATATCGGATTTCCTCTGGTGTGTCTCAAAATTTCCCTATGAACCCTGACCTTTAAAATATCATGGTTGGGATGATGGGGTTTATTCAGAGTGATATTGAATGAAGTGGGTGACCTAGAAAAATAATAAAATAGAGGGTTTTTAAAAATTCTTTGATTTATCTACTGCTTACTACCGCTACAGCTAAACCACAACAGTGGCTAATCAACCATTGTAGCAGTCGAAAGCAGTCCAGCCTAATTTCTTTTTAGCCTTATTTTACCTTTTTAATTTATTTTTTCTTGACCTAATTTGAGCATATTATTTATCATAAATTATCTTTGAAGTGTTTTCACACGTAACAATGGTTTAGGTCATTACACTTTCCTTACCCCAAGACCTCTCCCATGAATTAAATTACCTATATGATTTATTTCTTAGAAAAACATCAATAAGTTCTCTCCCAAACGCTTTCCTTTCTCCAAAATTCTCCCACTCTTAATTTCAAGTAAGAATCAAGCTAGGCTCTTTAAGTTCAAGGATTCTCCTCAATTCTCTTCTTAAGGTATGTTTAACAACCCTCTCTCAAAATAATTCTATAAATTTCTAGTTTTTTTTCTACATATATGTATTTTGACTTAAGAACTAGGGTTATGAATGATTGTATAAATGAAAATGAAAATTTTGATCTTGTGAACCATTTTGCTAAGAAGTTATTTCTATTTATTATTTGAACTTGAATTTGAAATTGTCACTTAAATTATGAAATCTCCAATTGATTGGGATATGTTGGGGGTCAAAACTCATGTTTTCTAGATGATGAACTTATTGTGACTCATATTGATTTAATGGTTTTCAAATCTATTTACAATTACACTTCAGTAATGGATCTAATAAAATAAGGAATACTATGATAATGTTATGGCATGATATATTCGACTTACAAGTCTTGGTACGACGATACCAAATTAATGGTTGACCCTATGTAGACTCAATTTATGAAAAATTATTAAACATTCATAAAAATGTAATATTATAGTGATAAAGAGAATTAGGTAGCTCACCCAGAAGGTGTAAGTCCTCGTGATCGAATGCTTTAAATCTATGTTTTACCAACATAGGGATAGTTTGCTCCTTAACTGGACGACCTTATGATTTTCCATTATGAAGATGATATGATGGTCTAAGTGATGTATATCTTAGTTCATGTGGATAACATGAATTGAAGCCCACCAATTAGGTACAAACTAGGCCCATTAGATCTGATTCATATAGCCCGTGGGTTACATGATGTCGGTGATACTACCTAGTTCAGAACTAAAATAACAAAATGATGTTGGTTTGATTTTAAGTCAATATTTATGTTCCCTTCTTATGTTTTAGTGTTTTTATTTGAATTTCTTTATAAAATATATTTATCACTTTTTCCTGGATTGCATATTAGTATTTGTCATACTGACTATTTTCGGACGCTATATCATCTCATGATGTCAATCCAAAGAACATCTTCATAGTTGTGTGCAACATTATGTTTGTTTGGAAAAACATCTGCAAGTGGTTAATCCTCCATCTTTCAAAAAGAAATTTTATTCTAATGTCAGACTATGGTTTTAGTTTAATTGTACTGTCAAGGCCATGTCCCGACTTAGATTTTTCACCCTTATGTTAGAGGTTTCATAGATTTCCATAGGTTTTGTTCAAATATTTTGTTTCAAACACTTGGATAAATTATTATTATTATTATTATTATTATTTTTTAAATGGATTATTATCTTATGGGTCTTTTGTCTGCAATTGCATATTGAATGCTCATGATGATATGATAAGTGGTTCTCCCTAGCCTTTATTGGTTTTGAGTGCCTGTTACATCCAGGCCTAGTCTTGGATTGTGACAATAATAGTGATCAACATTATTATTAATTTTACTTCAAAAAAATCAACACTTTATCCAAAGAGTATTTTGTTTCTCTTTTATTGTATAAGTAAAACAATGTAAGTATTTTGTTGAAAAGAATTACAATTTTCTAGTTCAAATTGATTTGGCATATATTGAAATTATTTATTTGTGCTACACTGAATTTTTTTTGGTTTAGATTACAAGCTCTTTTTTAATTATTTGAATTAATTTAGTTTAGTTCACAACTATTTTTTGGTTATAGTTCTTATAAATTAGGGAAAACGACAGAAGTATAAGAGGTTTAGCTGCTAATTATAAGGTGCATTCTAATTTTCTAAAATAATTACAAGATATATCAAAGTAATTACCCAAATACACAATACAAATTTTGGGTGTATCTGAGATACACAACAATTACATACCAAAGTAAGTTTCTAGATATACAATTCACATTTTGGGGTGTATCTGAGATACACAACTATTACATAATAGCAATTGCTCAGATACATATCTTTAAAATGCCAAGATAAATCATGCACATGAGTTTAAAAAAGAGCAGGGCTAAGATACACCTCCATATACACACGAGTTTAAAAAAAATTAAGGTGTATCCTTACCTAAGATACACCTTTAAATACACGCGTTTAATAAAACTCTAAGATTTTTAAAAATTATTTTAATGTCACAGGGGCTTTTGTAGATAGTGCCCTTTATGTGTGTCTATTGTTATTGGCCCTATGAATAATGACTTTGTTATCTATAAAAAAAAGAAAAAACACATTCAAATTTGGTTATGAGTGTGTTTGGTATGAAAGAATATTTTTTAATTTTCTCATGTTTGATTGACTTAAATGATTTGTAAAATGCCTTTCAAATAAATTATTTTACACCAATTTAAGGAATAACTTTCCTTTAAGAGAAAGAAAAATATTTTTCAAAACTTTCATTCAACCTCACACTTCAATATTCCACACTAACCTATAATAATTTTCATCGTTATGTATGAACCTTCCGTTAAAAGTGTCATGTTAAAATTCTTTCCAGTTTTAAGTTACAAATTTTAGGTTAGGCTAGTTTCATTTAAAATCAAAGAAAGGTGTGGTCTAGGGAAAATAAAAAATGATTTACACAGATTTGGTGGTATTTGATTTGATTTTTAGTTAGCTATGATGATAAGTAACCCATAGGAATTTAGAAAATTGAATTTCGATAAGTCGAACTCCCAAAATTGATCTTTGCGTAAAGGGCATTGATTGAAATATCTCGCATTTAGGGTGTGTTGTAAAAAGTAAGATTTTTAGACGAAACTCGATATTCCATCCCATCAACTCTTCTATTATGGTTGGTACACTGATATAGTGATTGCTGCAATAACAGAGAAATGACCGTTAAAGCGATGATTTGACCTGATAAATAACATATAACGCTATAGCGGTGAAAGTCATAGATTTAATTAACTTTTCTCCGAAATAGTTTATTTTTTAAACACTCATTTTGAGATATAGAAAGAGCAATTGAGGGTTATTTTTATCATATTTTCATCGTTTGTCTTTGTTGAGGTAAGAAATTTATATTTGTTAATTTGTATTTTATAATTAAGTCTTAGAATTGCTAATTTATGGAGTTCAAAGAAATTTTTAGGGATGATTTTTTATTTTTGGTGCACGAAGAAAACTTAAGTAATTAGTTAATGCATTTTGTTTATTAATAGTTAATTTGTCCTTGCATTCCGTTAATTCACTAGTTTATCCATGAAATTCATAGTTTTAGTGAATTACAATAGTAAAGCCCTAGAACAGAAAGAAAATGATCAGAAACTTGACCTTAGGATTTGAGTGTGAGTTATATTCATTTCTTAGACCAAGAGAAAGCGAAAATTGTATGAAAGGGCAAAACTCTAGCTTAGAGGAGATGTGCAAGCTTGGTTCTAGGTAGGTGATGGTATTGTAGTTTAATCCATTTATCCTATATGTGCATGTTAACTATTTTGTAAAGTGTCTTGTTAGTGCATGTTGTTTGTCGTGGTCAATGCCTATGATTTTACTTTGTTGAATGATTTCGACCTACCTTATTGCGAAATGTGAAATATTTTGATATTTGAGACATTCTCACATGTTATTGGTGAAACAAGATTGGCAGACACTTGTGTCTGGGGTTTAGTATATGGACAAAATTTATTCTCTACAGGTCAAAGATAGAGGGTCATTGTATCACCTATAGTGTGTATATACGTGGTTTAGGTGAGTTTTGATGATTCCATGAGTGAATTGAGGAATATATTTATATGTTTGATAATTGTTTACTTGTCTTGACCTGCCTTGACTAAACTTGACTTGATTTGGTGAGAATATATTGACTTGTTGACTGAAGTCCTAAATTCCTTATTTGATACTTGTTGTGCAAAGTGTGTGTTAGTTAAGCATGGATTAACTGATTGTACTATATTTAGTTGAGTGTTCATAGTCTCATCTTGGGTTGGCCAAATGACCCTACCGATACACTGTTATTTTTTATGTATTGATACTACACCTGCTATTACTTTTGTGAGTGCAGTGCATATTCCAGCGGCTCCTACACGGCCTCACTTGTGATTCCAGTAGTTAACTTCAGATTTCAGGGTGAGCATCATATCCAGGCTACCATGATATCTTTTCTTTATTACATAGTCCTTTGTTTTGGACTTTATGCACTTTCTCTTAGATTTGGGGTTGCATATCCTTCTTGAAAATCTTAAATATTTTGGTAAGAACAACTTTTAGGTCCTAGTAATGGTTTTATTTTGTTAAGTACAATGTTCCACATTTTTGCATTTAGTTGTACTTATTTTTTGGGTTAGATTTGAATTTATTTATAGTAAATTGGTTGTTTATATCTTCTAAGTATTGATTATGATGTGGTTATTTTAGGGTAGAGGGTGCTCCCATCGAGTAAGTAAAGAGGGTGACACTCACGATGGGTTTGGATTGTGACTTAACCCATGTCTCGGGTATCGATTTCTTATACTAACCTAGGATCCCAGTCTCGAACCTAACTCTCAATTCATGACTCAGGACTAGACTTTTAAGATCAATTTGAGACCCAAAATCCAACCCCGACACCCACCTCCCAACCTAGGACCTAACTCCCAACTCTAATCCAAAACACATGACCTTAGATCCAACCACAACTTGAGACTCAAATCCCTAACTTGACTTGGGTTAGAATAACTTACCTCAACTCGGGACCCAAGACTCGACTCGACAATAAAATCAATCTTAGAACAATTCCTGATACCAACTTGTGAACCACTATTTAGATGGATATAAGAGTCTGATCTTACTCCGATGCCCAACCTTCGACTTTGACTTAAACTCTGAATTAAGTATCATTTCAGAAGTCGGGATTCAAGAGTCGGGTTCTAAGTTGGGAGTCAGTGTGAGGTCTTAGATTAGGTGTCAGGATCAGGTCCCGAGTCGAGAGTCGGAGTCAGTATTGGGTCCAGGTTCAGGTGTTGGGGTTGGGTCCTGGATCAATCGTTAGGGTTGGTTTTTGGATCAGGAACTATTTTCCTAAAAAATATTTTCTATTTTCTAACAAAAAAATAAAAGATATTTTCTAGAAAATATTTTTCATTCACCAACCAAACACTAAAAAATATTTTTCACTCACCATCCAAACATGAAAAAATAAATAAGAAATCAACTTATTATCTATTAAAATATTTTCTAGGAAAATATTTTCCTTCAAACCAAAGACATCCTATATGTTTTTAAGTAGGCTAAATTAGAATTTGTTAACAAATATTTAAATTTGGTTAAAGCATAATTTGTCAATTTAAGTACAAAAATTATTCTAAAATAAATTTAAACAGAATTTCTAATTCTTTAATAAAAATTGTGCCCATCTTGAGATGGTGAATAAAAATAAGCAAAACATAGTCGCAAGTAAATCTTGCTTGCTATGCTTGATGACACTTCTACCTGTCTATCATTTAAAAAGGCAGCTCGGTGAACTCAAGTTATCGGTATGTGCGGTGTCCGAGGAGGGGTACCACCACAAAGGTGTATTGTACGCGACCTTACCTTACACTTCTGCCACAGACTGTTTCCAAGGCTTGAACCCGTGACCAACCTGGCTATCTGTTAGACCTAAATGTTGTTAGTCTATCAGAAATGTTGCTAGTCTATCAAAGGATCAGCTAAATTAAAGATACTTTTCTCAACTTCTAGTCAAGTTTGAATAGCTTCATATTCATTAAAAGAGGATTAGGGATTGATTATCAGTTCACATTAGGAGGACATTCTTACGTATACCTACTAGGAACTTTGCACTAGAGAAAAGAGTTGAATGGAGACAGAAAAGTATAAGAGAATGGAATAATATATGGAAATTTAAATCCTCCACATCGGATAAATGGGGGGACTTAAAAAGAATGTTAGCACCTGTTTCCAATTTGTTGGGATCCTCTGGTGGTGTTGATAAAACAAGGGCTTCTTTGGGATTGGTATGATTTTTCCGCTAACTGACTGTCATCGGTTATATACTCTCTCGTTTAAAAAAGAATGATTTAATTTATTTTTTGGTCTATTTCAAAAGAAGAATGATGGTTTTCTTTTTTTTCAATATTTTAGTTTCAATTTTTCACATGGCATGTTCAACACTACAATATTAAAGACATTTTGATATATTAACTTTAATTTAAGACCACCAAATATATAAGTTCTTTATCTTTTTAAACTTGGTACCTAATCAAAATAGGTCATTCTTTTTTAAATGGAGGGAGTAACTATTTGTTAGTTTAAAGACAAGCGTGTGACCTGCCATTAATGAAAGGAGATATTGAAGGTCCACCGAATTCCACATTAAATCAGAAAGCACATCCATGAAAGGGTGCCAAAACCAACAGAAATAAGGAGATAAAGATGTTTGCGAGAATTAAAGAACAACTATCAACATAATAGAAGAGAAGCACAAAACACCCTCAATTAATTGAGCTAAGAGAACAGGAGCAAGAGAAATATAAAGTGTATGTTAGGAATCCATCACAACAGTATAAGAACGTATATTAGGAAATATATCGTGTTGTGATGGATTTCAATTCTTGAATTGTCACTTTATAACAGTCCACATGCTTCACTTTCCATAACATTAAAGAAAGGTAAGCTATTTGTCACGATCCAAATAGTCGTGGAGTGGCCGTGTAATAGGTATAATATTATAGGAAATATACGAAAATAGGTATAAAACATATAAAAGCATGTCATGATCCAAAATCGATATGTCATGATGGCACTTGTCGCGGCGAACCTTGACAAGTAAACCTATCACACAAATCGATACACAAAAGGTAAAAAGACAAATATAAACCCAAGGTAAGATTTCTAGAATGAAGCCGAATCATACAAATATAGTAAATGCAAAAAGAACATAACAATCTAGCCATAACTCCCAAAACTGGGTGTCAACAGTATAAGAATGTATCTAGTACAACTCGAATCCGAGGAAATACATAAGATATCCAAATACAAAAGAAACTCTGTCTCTTAAATGAAAGCAAGACAAAGTCTATAAAGAAAGGTAGCAGAAACAGAATCTGCAATATAATAAATGAAAGCTCCAATAATCGCCCAAGTTAAGCAAAGTGCAACACACCCGAACCTGAATCTGCATCAGAAGGGTACAATACGGTCCACTTGTACTCAATAGGTATCATAGGCCAATCGAGAAAAGAAGACAATAAGGTACACAAAATACAAAGTAAGGTAACATCACCTACAATCAGAAAATTTCTCACAACAGTAGCCCACAACGCTTGCACTAACAGTTCTAATATATATCACAAACACAACAATAATACAACAAGTATAACACAAGTGTACATTATATCACATCCAAGTATAAAAAAAGAAGAACATGCATATACAGGAGGGTCAAGTATAAGTAACAGGATATAGAGCAAGTAGACATATAACAAGTTAGTATGTAAATTCAATCACAACATCAACTCAATAAAGCAAATGCAATATATAAGATGATGATAATGATGATGCACAAGGTTGGCACACAACCTTGAGGTTGACACACAACCTTGAGGTTGGCACACAACCTTGAGGTTGACACACAGTCATCACGTCTTCTCCGGCATAATTCTTTAGAGAAGGTTCATAATATCCAATATTTGATACCAATATTCAGTATTTTTCAGGTTTTTCGTATTTGTAGTAGTTCCAGTGTTTCCAATATTTATAATTTTTTCAATATTTCAAGTTTTTTCAAGAACATATATAACATAAGAAACAAATCAAGTACACATACATGACAACAAGTAAATATAAAGAAATAAAATAAATAAGTGAAATGATACGTATGGTGGAATGAGAATGGTGATGCAATATCAAAACCATTACAACAGTAACAACAACATACTCAGTGTATTCCCACATAGTAGGGTCTGGGGAGGGTAGAGTGTACGCAGACCATACCACTACCTCAGGTGAAGTATAAAGGCTATTTCCGATAGACCCCCGGCTTAGAACCAATAATAGTATAACAAACCCAAAAGATAAGTGCAAAATAAACTAACACAGCTAGAAACAAGATAATACTACAACCACAAGATAAAAATAATAACTATCTAACTAAAATCATAGACACCATACAACACCATATATAAAAAACTCCAGACAGAAGAGAACGTTTTTTTATTGTTACCGACACACTCCCACCCCCTAACCCTTTACCCTAATCCGCGTTCTCCACACCTTTCTATCAAGGTTCATGTCCTCTGTAAGTTGTAACTGCTCCATATCATTCCTAATCACCTCTCTCAAATATTTTTTCAGTCTACCTCTACCCCGCCTAAAACCATCCATAGCTAGTGTCTCACATTTCCGCTATGGATCATCCCATCCCCTCCTCATCACATGCCCGAACCAATACAACCTTACTTCTCGCATCTTATCCTCAACCGAATAAACTCCTACCTTCTCCTGAATTATCTGATTCGTCACCCTATCTTTTCTGGTATGTCCATACATCCATCGCAATATTTGCATCTGTGCCACCTTTAACTTTTAGATATGAGAGTTCTTAACTGGCCATTATTCTTCTCCATACAACATAGCCGGCTGGACTGCCACTCTGTAGAACTTACCTTTAAGCTTCGGGGCACGTTCTTATCATATAAGACTCCCGGAGCGAGCCTCCATTTTAACCACCCTTCCCCAATACAATACGTGACATCCTCGTCAATCTTGCCATTGCCTTGAATCATAGATCTCAGATACTTAAAACTCTCCTATTCTGAATGACCTGCGAGTCCAGCTTCTCCACCACTCCATCCTCCTGCAACACCTCTCTAAAATTATACTCCAAGTATTTCATCTTAGTTCTGCTCAACCAAAATCCTTTAGACTCAAGCGCCTATCTCTAAATCTCCAACTTATCATTAACTCCTCCCCAAGTATCATCAATCAGTACCACATCATCCGCAAATAATATATACAAAGACACCATCCCTTGAATATGTTGCGTCAAAACATCCATCACCAAGACAAATAAAAATGGGCTAAGATTTAATCCCTGGTGCAACCCTACCAGAACTGGAAAGTTCTCTAAATCCCCACCTACTGCCCTCATACTAGTTTTACCCCATCATACATGTCCTGGATTGACCTAGTGTACGCCACGGGCACCCCTCTAGCCTCCAAGAACCTCCAAAAAATCTCCCTCAAAACTCTATCATATGCCTTCTCTAGATCGATAAACACCATGCGCAAGTTCTTTTTCCTCTCCCAAAACTGCTCCACTATTCTCCTCATAAGGTGAATGGCCTCAGTGGTTGAGTGACCTAGCATGAAACCAAACTGATTCTCAGAGATATTTACGATCCTTCTTATCCTTAACTCTACCACCATTTCCCAAACCTTCATAGTATGACTCAACAATTTAATGCCTCTATAGTTGTTGCAATTCTGAATGTATTCCTTGTTCTTATATAAAAGAACATCGTACTCCACCTCCACGCTTCCGGTATCTTTGGTTTCCTAAAATAATGTTAAACAACCTTGTTAACTACTCCAAACCTGTCCCACTAGTGCTCTTCCAAAAATCCACTGGAATCTCGTTTGGCCCCGTCGCCCTACCTCGCCGTATCCTGTGAATATCCCTTTTGACCTCCTCAACCTTATACGCCCCGTCCCCTAACACTCCTCAGATTTTTCCAATTCCCCCAACGCGAAATCTTTGTCCCTGATAACGCTCAACTTACACGTCAATTTAGTGCAAGGCAGTCGTCGTCAATATATTTACCCAACTTTGAAGTCTAGGTCGAATCCACGAGGAATAATATGAATGGCGATTAAACTAATTTAAAACTATAGATATAAGTTACATTCAAACAAATGATACAAAAAGCTAAAATGGTTTTTTTTTAATGATTGAACAAAAGTTATTAACACTTCAATTCACCTTAAACTCAAAGCTTAAACTGTAATATTTCAAATTAATGATATAGAGAAACTAGAGTTGTGATCACTATGATTAGTAATCCTCCATTGAATAATAGTTGTAGTATTGGATTCTCGTGACTTATGAAAAACACCAAATTATCAGTTTCGACAGTTCATCTAAGTGTTTCTCAACCTACCTAGATGTTGAACTCCTTATTTCTCTCAAACTAAGGAAAACATTCTATTCATACTGATTTTATCTCAAGTTGATCAATCTTGTTACAACATTAATCATTAGATGAGAACTTAACCTTCCCAAATCCTCGTTGATAATTCACTACCTTTATTTTATTTCTCAGTTCGAGCAAATCAACATAAGGCGAGATCTATTGTTTGCAACCAACAAAAAATAATTAATACAAAAGAATTATCAAGATGTTCCCACAATCACTCAAACCCTAACCAACTATTAAGACAATAGAGGAGTAACCATAGATCCCACAACCCTAGTTGTGGGTTTTAGTTCCACATGAAAGAGAAAGTAATAACAATAACTGAATTCATATTTCAAAGTGATTAAACTTACACAAGATGTAGTCAGAAATTGATTCTTTTTCCAAATTCAAGAAGAATATCCCACAACTAAATCAAAGAATTGAAAATTGAAATCCAAGTTTAGAGACCAAAGAGAAGTAAAGTAGTCTTTGGAATAAGTTCAAGATGTTAAGCCTTAAAACTAGAGAGAAAACGGATTCATGTCGTGAAGTTCAAGATACCCTAGAAAACCTTCAACTTTGCCTTAAATACTTAGCCTAATTTTTGAAGCAAATCACAGCATGCAACTTTTTTCTTGCACAGGTGACGACAACATATGATAACTTATCAGGAGATTGACGGCTTATCAGACATGTCGTCAACTCTTCTCTGTATTTGATATGTTGCTGTCTTCAGATGACGATGAGTCTGATGGCTAATAAAAAATCTGATGACTTTTCACGGAATATCGTCACTTCTTCAACTCAGCTTCTGAACACTGCTTAAGGCTGACGGTAATCCTGACAACTTATCACAAAGTTGATGGATTATCAACAAATGTTGTCACTTTCAAAATCTGACTCCCATACACTGCCTAAGGCTGACGATGACTTTGACGACTTATCACAGAGTTGACGACTTATCAGACAAGTCGTCAACTATACTTTGATATCTGTTTGCTCCAATTTTATCTCTATTGACTTCATTGTCGTTGGTTTTCTTGCATCTTGACTTTACTGCAATATCAAAGAGAAAACAATCAAAAACAATAATAGTTACTTAAAAACTTACGATTATTTTGAGTTAAAAGCCTTAAATATGCTAACAGAACGTTAGCACATCAACACCCTTAACTTAAAGAAATTGTTTGTCCTCAAGCAACTACATGACACCATACTACGATGCTTAACCAAGAGACATATAAGATACCTATGATAGTTGATCATCAATTTTAGCTCCAAACATATTACACTCTCCAAGTTCAATCACTCTAAACCCAACTGTGTATATCAATGAAGATCAACAATGCGACACAAGGGAATCAAGATATGACATCAAATTAGCAACAATAACCATGCCTATATACAAATTACACTTCCCAAACATGTAGGCAACTAGCAATGCAATCGATGTGCCCTTACAATAAAGAAGTCCCTCCTCACTCATATGTGAACTCAAGCATGTCAATGCGGGGACGGTCAAGTGACACTCCCTTTCAGAAAGAAGTTCCAGTCAATGTATGCCAAATACCATAAGCTTGCCCTTATTTTCATTACCAAAACTTTTAGACAGTTAAGTTAGGATCACTATAGGACTTTTCTTCAACTTGTAATGTAGGCTTAAGGCTGATATGATACACAAGGATATTTAAAGTAACTAAGCTTCCTTGACACTACACTATTTTTGGGGTCTCACTTATCAACCTTTACCTTATTTCTCCCTTTTTTGATTAAAGAACATTCAAGCTGGGTGCATTTTTTATTCATTCATTTTTTTTCACAACTTTTCTTTTCTCATTCTTTTTCTACCACACCTAGCCTTGCATATATTTTTTTATTACCTTTTTTCATACTCACTTTACATTATGCACCCCTATAATAGTCATCCTCAACTTAGACATTTACCTAAGTCAAAGTTCATAATGTCCAAGGAGGACCAAGGCCAAAACATGTTCATTGTGATACAACTGGAAAGGGAATAGGTATAATAAAAAGAATAGGCATTCAGGATCAAAATCAGGATCAAGGGATATTATTCACACATGGAAGGTCATTTAGGCTAAAAGTGGTCTAATATCAACAACGACCTATGATCCTTTTCTAACCGCTATCCTACAACCAGGGCAAGACCAACCGGGCAAGTTTTGAATTTAACACACAATGGGAACTAGGTAGTATCTCACACACACATGGCACAAAGGTACATCACAAGCTACTACCCATTCGGTTCATGAAATTGTTTGCAGTGATTATCATGTCCCTATTACTAATGCCATAAAAAGATTCATAGTAGTCACATATAGATGTACATCATACAGTTACCAGATAGACAATTGGAGAGGTATTTATCATTCCAAGATAAATCAACAAAAATATGTCAACTTTCCAAGATACTTATTTTTCCCCCAGTTAACCACAACACATCATAAAACAAACACAATACGCCTAAACATGTTGGCTCTACTAGAAAAAAAACTCCGGGGAAAAGACGTACGACAACAAAAACCCCAAGAGGACATCAACACCCACAAGTAGCCCCACCCTCAACTTAAAATCATGCAATGTCCCCAATGTGTCAAACCAAAATAAGAGAGTTAGAAACATACCTGTGGAATTATGGGTGCGAATATCTGATGTCAATCACATAATACGAATACAAACAACAAAATACCTTGGGTTGCCTCCCAAGAAGCACCTAATTTAGTGTCGCGGCACGACCCAACTCAATTTTTTAAATTAGGGTTCTTACTCCTCATCTTCACACTCTTCCATTATTTTAAATAATTCCACAAACAAGATATCATCTAAACATAATATAGAAGAATGCTTTGAATGATTGACCTCTACATCCATCTTCTCATGAAAGATTGGCTTCATGTCTTGACACATATCATATACGATATCATATGTTTCTTTCTTGAGATCCAACATTAGTTGAAACATAGCTTCAATGCCACTTGTTTTAGTGCTTTATTCTTCCTTTTCTTGACCATAAGACCTATCAAACTCATAAGAAGAACTAGAATTTAGGTTAGTGTAATAGGGGGAGGGGACATTTGGGAAATCACTCCAATGTCCATCTTGACCACCATAAAAAGAACAATCATATTCCCAGTAAGATAAAGATGATGCACATATCTCTCTTCGGGGAGCATATCAACAATCTTGCCAAAAGCAAGGTCCATCACAATATGGACATGGATCATCAAGATAAGATTTCCAACCACCAAGTTCATGTTCATTCCACATTGCCACAGTAATAAGTAAACTAAAATAAAAATCTACCTAACACAAGAAATAAAAGAAAACTAAAAACAAATATTTACAAGTTTGAATTCAAGCAAGTAGGCTAAAATTCCAAACCAACTCAATACGCTAAATTATTTCCCGGCAACGGCGCCATTTTTTATAACGCTCAACTTACATGTCAATTTAGTGCAAGGCCATCGTCGTCAATATATTTACCCAACTTTGGAGTCAGGGTCGAATCCACGAGGAACAATGTGAGTGTCGATTAAACTAATTTAAAACTATAGCTTCAAGTTAAATTCAAATAAATTACACGAAAAGATAAAATGGGGTTTTTTTAATGATTGAAAAAAAGTTATTAACACTTCAATTCGCCTTAGAACTCAAAGCTTGAACTGTAATATTTCAAAACAATGAAATAGAGAAACTAGAGTTTTGATCACTATGATTAGTAATCCTCCATTGAATAATAGTTGTAGTATTAGATTCTTGTGACTTATGGAAAACACCAAATTATCAGTTTCAACAGTCCATCTAAGTGTTTCTCAACCTACCTAGATGTTGAACTCCCCTAATTCTCTCGAACTTAGGAAAACATTCTATTCATACTAATTTTATCTCGAGTTGATCAATCTTCGTACAACATTAATCATTAGATGAGAACTTAACCTTCCCAAATCCTCATTGATAATTCACTACCTTTAGTTTATTTCTCAGTTTGAGAAAATCAACATAAGGCGAGATCTATTGTTTGCAACCAACAAAAAATAATTAATAAAAAAGAATTATTAAGATGTTCCTATAATCACTCAAACCCTAACCAACTATTAAGACAATATAGCAGTAATCATAGATCCCACAACCCTAGTTGTGGGTTTTAGTTCCACATGAAAGAGAAAGCGATAACAATAACTGAATTCATAATTCAAAGTGATTAAACTTACGAAAGATGTAGTCAAAAATTGATTCTCTTCCCAAATTCAAGAAGAATATCCCACAACTAAATCAAAGAATTGAAAATTGAAATCCAAGTTTAGAGACCAAAGAGAAGTAAAGTAGTCCTTGGAATAAGTTCAAGATGTTAATCCCCCCATAATGAAATCATAACAATTACTATTTATATTCGTAACTTAAGAAAAAATTGAAATTAAAAATTTAGATTTTTCTCCTTAGCTGACGACATGTCTGATGGCTTATTAGAGATCCGATAGCTTATCAGACCATGTCATCAGACATGATTCCCATTTCTTGCCTTATGCTTATGTGTGACAATATGCCTAACAGCTTATCAGAGTTCTGATAACTTATTAGACATGCCGTCAGGCATGATTCAAATTTTTGCCTTCTGCTTCTGAGTGACGACATGCCTGACGGCTTATCAGAGTTTTGATAGCTTATCAGAATATGTCGTCAGGCATGCTTCAAATTTTTACCTTTTTCTTCTGAGTGATAACATGCCTGACGACTTATCAGAGATCTGATTAATTATCAGGACATGTCGTCAGAACTTAATTTCTTGCATCTTTCACCAAAAATCATCCTACTTGATGTAGCTTTCATGTATTTTCATGCATCTTGACTTTCCTATAAAATTACATGAAATATCATCAAAAACAACAATATTTACTTAAGAACTTACAATTATTCTGAGTTAAAAGCTTTAAATGTGCTAACAGAAAGCTAGCACATCAGTCCCCTTCCTTGTTAAAAAATTTCTAAAGTAGGACTGCCACCTCTTCCTAATAAGGGCATCCTCAACCAAATTTGTACCATCCTCTCCCTTGATGTGCTTTACTTGGTCAAGGTCACGAGCCCTCCTCTCCCTGGACTTAGAAATCCTATACAACTTCTTATCCCCACTTTTCTCCTCTAACGCCGCATATAAGCTCTTAAAAACTATTGTCTTAGCCATCATAACTGCTACTTTGGCCTCTCTTCTTGCAAAAGTTTACTCCTCCTTATTCGTCTGCCTTTCCTCATCATCTTTGCTCCCCACCAACTTAGAATAAGCTGCCTTTTTATACTCCACCTTCCTCTTAACCTCTTTGTTCCACCACCAGTCTCATAGATGCTTTCCTGATCGATCTAACAAGACACCCAACACCTCTTTAGGGGTCTCTCTAATCCAACTGACAGTCTTTTCCCACATACTATCCAATCCCTTTTACTTTTTTAAGCCCTCCTATACCTCAACTTTTCCCTCATTTCCAAAGCACTAGCCAAAGTCAAGCTACCCTACTTAATCCTAGGTCATACCTCCATACTCATCTTCTTTTTTCCCTTATTGATAACCAAGTCCATCACCAAAAACCTATGCTGAGTCAAATTTTTTTTGTTAGGTATCACTTTACAGTTTTTACATAACAATCTATCACCTTTCCTAAGGAGCAAAAGTCTATCTGAGTCTTGGACACTGAATTACAAAATGTGATAAGGTAATCCTCCATCTTTGAAAAGCTTGAATTCTCTATCCACAACCCAAAAGCCCTAGAAAAATCCAAAAAAGAAGATCCTTCTTCATTTCGCTCCCCAAAACCAAAACCGCCATGCACATCATCATAACCTCTTGACAAAGACCCAATATGCCCATTGAAATCCCCTCATATGACAAGCCTCTCAGTGCTCAGGATGCTACTAACCACCTCATCTAAAACCTCCCAAAAGTCCTTCTTCTCCTCCTCGTCCAAACCTACTTGCGGGGTGTAGGCATTAATAATGTTCACCGTAGATCCTCCAATGAACAACTTAATAGACATCAACCTATCAATAACTATCTTAACCTCTACCACCTGCTCCCTAAGTTCTTTATCTACTAAGATACCTACCCTATTTCTATGTCACACGCTACCCGAATACCACAACTTATATCCATCCACATCTCTCGCCTTGGTACCTACCCATTTAGGTTCCTGGATACACGCTATACTAACCCTCCTCTTTCTAAGAATCTTCACCAGCTCTATAGACTTACCCTACAAAGTTCCTATGTTTTAAGACCCAACTCACAACCTAGACGCTCCCTTATCCCACCTAATCTTACTACCTCTTACCTCTAACCCCAAACTCAATCCTAGCCCCAACCCAGACCCAACACCACCTAACCCCTACCCCGACCTATGACATGACCCTAGTATACCATCGCCAATCACAACCACTAAGAAAATAGGGGAAGAAGGATGAAAAGAGATAACAAAGGGAAACTATACTACCATAATAAATAGATATGCTAGTAAACCAAGTAACAGTAATCAAGCAAGTAGAATAAACAAGTAACACTGTTATGAAATACAAAAATAAATAAGAAAATCATCAACCACAAAATAGATAATCAGCCAAGAATAACACAACCAGTTATAACCATTCTAAATAAGTATTCTACAACCAATATACATGGTACATTTTCACAATTAATCTATATGATGTATTTTCACAATCAACCACAATGTTATAATTACACAACCACATGAGCCAATGTCCATTAACTATTTCCACTATCCATGAATTTTCCACATGACTAATATGCCCACAAAGTATGAATATATCACAATACACAAAAGTAACCCCAATAGGCATCACTAACAACACAATACAATATTCACATGTAATTTAGGCTATTAATATCATATAAGATCTCGTACATTCACACATATCACAGGAAATCTCAGATTTAACAATCAAATTACATTTAGGCTCCCACACAAGCACAACATATAGATAGCTAATATTTCCTGATTAGTTATTACCCTTAACATGCATTTTGATATACAAATTCACTACCCAAGTAGTCTTTAGAGTTAAGCCATAACCTACCTTGAATACCAAAATTTGTCTTCTACAGTTCAAACCCAAAGTTCTACATATCAAGAATGGTCCCATAATCAACTAAAACTAAGAAATAACGAATCTACATGTCAAAACAAAGCCTACGATACCCATATTGAAAACTTTTAGTTTGAGGTAAAAATGGACCTCTAAAATAGGTTTTTTTAAAAAGGGGAAATTCATAAATTTTCTCCAAAATTGTGTTTTTCATACTTTAAGGAACTTGCAGCTAAAAATCCAAGTCAAATCCAGTAAAAAATGAGGTTCAAATCAAAGAAAAAACATTTTAAGCCTAATCGAGTAAAATCATTGAAATTCGTATTAAAACCAAGAATAAAAGTTGTTTTGAATGTTAAGTTGATGAAATCTAATAATTATATGATTAGGAACATTATTCAAGTGAAAATGGATACAATTTGAGGATAAATCAAGCAATAAGGTTTTGGAGATTTTGAGACATTAAATCAAGAATTAAAGTAAGAAAAAGATGAAATCTCACCTTAAATCCATAAAAGAATTAAAAAATATTTGTTCATATAGATTTCCAACCACCCACAAGCTTCACTTTAAGCTCTCACACTATTTTAGGATTTAACTCTCAAGACGCTAGGTGAAAGAATGAGCAAAATCAAGCAAAAAGAGGCTATTTATACTTGCACCAGGTTACCAGATATTTAAAGCATAAATCGGGCTCCTCAAATTAGATTAACCTTTAATTTATTAGGTGCAACCTGGTGCACCAGATTTTTAAGTCCAAAAACGGACTTCGACGGTGTGCCTGGGTGAAATACCCTAGGTTTTGGCCCTTGAAAATTCCCTGAGCCTTGAGCTAACTATCTTAGAAATGACTCACCATACGAGTTATATGGTGTGGGTATATTAGGTGAACCTAGTTTTTAGGTGACCAGTGAATGGTGGTTGGGGTTCTGTTATGGTCACCACTTGGTGGTACGGGTTATTAGGGGTGGTGATGGGTCGTTTGGTCGATCCTTCATCAAATTAGAAATTTAGTGACTTGACTTGGCTATGAGAATGGGTGACTAACTAAGAACCGTGAGTATAGGTTATGAGTGGTAAGGTTGAGTCGTATGTTGTCCTGTGTTTAATTCCTTAGGTTTTGTCCTGGATACAACTAGACCATACGAGTCGTATAGTCTGGTAATGAGTGGAGTCATGGAGCCATATGGTGGACAGTATATGGGTATCAAACTCATTATCTTGTTAATGACTCAATGGTATGAGTCGTATATTGTGGTCACTAGTCAAGGGGTCAACTCGTAACCACCTACAGTATTTTTATAGATTTAAGTTGGGGCCATTTTGGAAAGTTTCTCTTTTAACTCCCTTTATTAACCTATAATTCCCGATCAAACACTCTTAAAATCTCTCTCAAAATCCTTTCAACTTAAATTGGCTAGGTCATCTAAGGGCTTAAGGATCAATTTCTCTTTGTGAATCTTTGTAATTCAAACATGTGACTCTTCCCTCATTGTTAGTTTAATAAAAACACATGTTTAAAGCATTATTCATGAATCATTAACAATAGTTTTGCAATCAAGGTTGAGGAGTTTGAATGCATATTAATTGAATATTATTTTCTATGGTGTAAATTGAAATTATGCTTGTTTTAATTATACTTTAGCATATGTGGGTGCATGGGAATGGTAATTTAAAGAAAGAGTCATGGTTGAGCCTCAAATTTAATGATTTTGTCTTTGGTAATGGCAATTCCCTCAACTTATATGTGAAATTATCAATAAAAATGATTTTTTCACATAGTTTGACTATTCATAAATCCTTGCATTACATAAATGGTTAAAGGAACATGAATTAGTTTTGGTTATTTCCTACAGTTTAGGAAAGGCCATGGTGACCATGGTCTAATTATAATTGATTTGGTTAATTGGAAAATAATGGATTCTAATTTGGTTAAATGGTTTAGGTTTATATGGCATAAGGTAATAGGCTTGCAAACTCTAATTTTTGTATAACAATACCAATGGCTAATGCCTAATTAAAAGAATCTTTGCTAAATGGTTGGAAATGTGTAAATAATTTAATATGGGCTTAAAGAGTATTGAGTATCAAGGTCGTGGAAGGTGGGGGTCTCGGGGGGACCGACCTTAAACACTCATGTTTGCTGATGTGTGGGTGGTTTTGGTGATCGTATGCATGATGTCACACTTCATATTTGGGAGATGTTTTATTCATCTCAAATAATTCTCTTGTTATACAACTAACATACAATGAGGCCCTTTCAGTAGGGGAGCTGAACCCATATAGCCCGTGGGTGGTTTTAGGATGACCAAGCTATATAACCCAAGTTAAGGATTTAAATGCATGCTAATCCTTATTCCCTACCCCAGCACGATATATATGTATATATGTTTTTGCATATGGTTATTTGATTTGGTTTTGAATGATGGCACTACTTTATCAGTATTAGTGTTAGTCGTGGTATTGGTATTGGCATTGAAATTGGTATTGGTTGGACTTTTGGTTGTGGTTGTTTGGTTATTATTATAGATTTTAACTAATGTCTTTAAATTATTATTGTCTTATCATCTCTAATCCTGACTAGACTTATGACTAGGCCCTGGTTTGGGTCATGTCAGATTGGAATCAGAGCCCTAGGTTCATGGTCAATTGGATGTCTAATAAATCCATGTCGATCATAGTCTATTTTAAGAATGTGTATCATATCACACTCATAAGGGAGAGACTATGAGGCATTTAGGAATATTTCTCTTTCTTGTGTTCTATTTTTGAGCTATAGAGTCTAAGGTCCTAAAATCTTCTCTAATACCTATTTGTTCACTTTTCAAATCATGCCTTCCAGATGATTTAAAGTTCACTCAAACTCCTTACCCCTACTTGGGAACAATGTTGATGTAACCCATCCTACTTATGGGGTCCTGACTCGGTCTAGGTGTCTAACTCTTGATTTCCCTCCTTGAGTTCTACCGGTTCCCTCTAACACTCTTGATCTTCTTAGGCTGATGTGACAAATGTTGAGTTTCATAAGTCTATTCAAATATTGGCACAATTGGTAACTTCTCAGGTCGAGCGTGGTGCTTCTATTACTCCATCTTCTAAGTCCACATAGGTTAGCTAGATTATGAGGTTGAGCCCTCCTGCATTTACTGGTGTTAAAGTTGAGGAGGATCCTCACGGTTTTATTAATAATGTAGAGAAGATCTTTCATGGTACGTATGCTAGTAATATAGAGGTTGTGGTATTTGCTGCCTACCAACTGAAGGATGTATCATACCAATGGTTTAAGGGATGAAAAAATTTAGGGGTGACGATGCTGAGTCAGCCATGTGGGATGATTCTCTAATGCTTTTCTGGACCGCTTCTTTCCTCATGAGTTGAGGGAAGAGAAGGCAGAAGAGTTTTTAATTTGAAGTAAGGCAAGATGTCAGTTAAGGAGTACGCTTTGAAGTTTTACTAGTTGTCATGGTATGCTCTAAAGTAGGTTTCTAACATGAGGACTAGAATGAGAATGTTGGCTTTTAGGTTGTCTCGAGACTAGATTTTGGAGGGTAAGGCTTCCTTGTTTAATAAGAACATGGACATCTCCAGGTTGGTTATGCACATGGAGTAGGTTGAGGAACAGAAGAAGAAAAAGGTAGAGATTGGGGAAAGATAAAGCAAGAAGTTTAGATATTCTTAGTAAGGTGGTGGCCAATAACAGAGTGAAAGGGATGGTAGAAAGTTGTCCAATAAGAAGGGGGTACTTTTGGGTCTTAATGACGGCTAGTGATCCATAACTAGAGTAATCCGGTGACAGATGTTTTCAGGGTGGCAATAATTTTAGGGCACAGAGTGCCCAATCTCAAGCTAGTGGGGCCTAATCAGCTCCATCCTATCCTCTCTGCAGATTTTATGGTCACTTCATTGGGGTTACTATAATAAGTAAAGGACATGTTCTTCAACTGTGGTCAGCCGGGGCACATAATTAGGAACTTTTCTACTGGTAAGGTTGCTTTAGGGGAAAACAAGGTTCCTGTTAACTCTTCTTCATCTCCTGTACCAAAGGGTGCACCATTAAGCTCTAGTATTAGTCAGAATCGACTATATGCTCTCACTACTCGTTAGGAGTTTGAGGCATAGCCTGATGTCATTATTGGTATGTTGAAACTCTTTTCTCGTGATATGTACTATTAACTTGATTCGGGTGAAGGGTCCACTCTCTCTTATGTGACCCTATTTGTGGCTATGTATTTTGGTTTTGGAACCAAGTGTATTTTTGACCCTTTTTCTGTTTCTACCCTAGTGGGTGACTCTGTGGTTGCTAGGATAGTCTATAGGGATTGTGTGGTATCTGTGGGTCGTAGGGAGACTTTGGTGGATCTATTAAAAATAGATATGGTTGATTTTGATATCTTTTTGAGGATTGATTGGTTGCACTTGGCTGTGTTTCTCTAGAACATCAGACTTGTAAGGTCATCTTTAAATTCCCTAATAAGTTAATTATTGAATGAAAGGGTGGTTCCCTAGATTCTAAGGAAAGGTTCATATCATATCATGTAGATCGAAGATTAATTTCCAAGGAGTGTCTCTATCATTTGGTCCATGTTAAAAATTCTAACTCGGAGGGTCCTTCTTTACATTCCATCCTCTTGGTAAATAAATTTCCTAACGTCTTTCTTGATGATATTACTAGTATTCCTCACGATAGGGAGAATGATTTTGGGATAGATCTTGTTCCGGACACACCTCCTATTTCTATTCCCATATATAGAATGGCTCCAGGTGGGGTGAAAGAAAACCAAGTGTTAGATCCTATCTTTTTAAGGATCAAGGGTGATGTAGGTGGGCAGAAATAATGACCTTCAAGGTTAGTGGATATAGTCCCTTGCAGTACCAATGGAGATTATATCTTCCCGACATATATGGATTGCGAGAAAAGATCTTGGTTGAGGCACATAAGTCACATTTTTCTATTTATCCTAGTTTGACAAAAATGTACCATGACCTTAAGGAGATATATTGGTGGAACAATATGAAGTGGGATGTGGCTAGTTTTGTAGCTAAGTGCATAATGTTCCAACAAGTGAAAGTTGAGCAAATGAGGCCCGAAAGGTTGTATCAAGAAATTTAGTTTCTTGTGTGGAAGTGGGAAGTGATAAACATGGGTTTCATTACCAGTTTTCCTTGATCTCGGAATTAGTTAGATTCAGTTTGGGTCATCATGGATAGGATGACGAAGTCTGTCATTTCTTCCCAGTGAGGACTAAATTTTTGGTACAGGGTTATGTGAGGTTGTACCTTCATGAGATTGTGAAGTTGCATGGGGTTCCTATTTCTATTATCTCAGATCATGGCACACAGTTTTCATATCACTTTTGACGATCATTTCAGAATGATTTGGGGACCAAGGTGAGTCTTGGTACTGCTTTCCACCCACACTCGGATGGGCAAGTGGAAAGAGCTATTCGGACATTGAAAGATATGCTTAGAGCTTGTGTGATTGACTATAGTGGTAGTTGGATTGATCGTGTTCCTCCTATAGAGGTTTCATACAATAATAGCTACCACTCTTGCATTGGGATGGCTCCGTCTGAGGCCTTGTATGGACTTAGGTGTAGGTCTCCTATTGGATGTTTCAAAGTCAGTGAGGCAGAGATGTTTGGCCAGAATTTGGTTCACCAATCCATAGAGACAGTGAAGGTGATTTGGGAAAGACTTAAAGCTGACCAAAGTTGCTAGAAGTCCTATGCAGATGTGAGGCATAAGGAGTTAGAGTTTGAGGATGGGTATAAGGTGTTCTTGAAGGTGTCTCCCATGAAGGGAGTGATTCGGTTTGGCTAGAAGAAGAAGCTTAGTCCCCAGTATGTTGGTCCGTACTTTGTTTTAGAAAGAGTTGGCAATGTTGCATATGAGTAGGAGTTGCCTTCTTGTTTGAACTCCATTCACCGGGTGTTTCATTTTTCTATGTTAAGGAAGTGTGTGGGTGATCCGTCGCAAATTATGCTTATTAAGGATATTGGTATTTTGGACTCCCTGTCTTATGAGAAGGTTCGTGTTGAAATCTTGGATCGGCAGGTTCGTTGGTTACAAACCAAGGATATTACTTAGGTAAAGGTTCTATGGAGGAACCACATGATAGAAGAGCCTACATGGGAAACTGAAGAGGACATGAAGTCCAAGTATCCATTCCTATTTCCCATTCTGGAAAATCGTACTTAAGGTATGTGTTGATCTTAACATCATTATTTTTTTTCTTAAAGGTAAGAGTAGATTGTGAATTCCTTTGTAATTTATTTTCTATCTTAAAGGTAAGCATATCGATGTTTGGGGTTTAATCATGCTAGTCAATTCCTTGTTCCATCATTTAAGGATGAATTATCAAAGTGTGGTAGAATTGAAACACCCTAGGTTTTGGGCCTTAGAAATTCCCTAAGCTTTGAGCCACTATTCTAGTAACGACTTACCATATGAGTCGTATGGTGTGGGTATGGGTCAGGTGACTCTAGTCGTTAAGCGACCAGTAAATTATGGTTGGGGTTCTATTATTGTTACCACTTGGTGGTATAGGTGGTTAGGGGTGGTGACGGGTCATTTGGTCGATCCTTCATCCAATTAGAAACTCAGTGACATTACTTGGCTCTGAGTACGAGTGGCTCACTAAGAGTCGTGAGGATAGGATACGAATGGTAAGGTCGAGTTGTACGTTGTCTTGTGACTATCCCTTTAGTTCTATCCTAGATACGACTAGACCATATGAGTTATATGGTATGGTAACTAGTGGGGTAATGAAGTCGTATGGTGGAAAGTGTATGGATTTCGAACTAACCATCTTGGTAACAACTCAATGGTACGAGTCATTTGTTGTGGTTATGAGTCATAGGGTTGACTCGTAACCACTTGCGGTATTTTTACCATTTTAAGTTGGGGGCATTCTGTACATTTCCTCTTTTAACTCCCTTTGATACCACAACTTTAAACACCTTTTGGGACTTCATTAACCTTTTATTTCCAATATAAGCCTCTTAAAATCTCCCTCAAAATCGTCTCAAGAAAATTGGCTAGGGTTTCTCCAAGGAGGTTATCTAAGGGCTTAAGGATCAATTTCTCTCCGTGAATCTTTGTAATTCAAGCATATGATTCTTCCCTTATTGTTAGTTTACTAAAAGCACATCATTACAGCATTGTTAATGAATCATTAACATTGGTTTTGAAATCAAGGTTGAGGGGTTTGAATGCATAATAATTGAATATTGTTTCCTATGGTTTAAATTGTGATTATGCATGTTTTAATTATGCGTTTGCACATGTCGGTGAATGGTATTGGTGATTTAATGAAGGGGTCATGGTTGAGCCCCAAATTTGATGATTTTGGATTTGGTAATTGCATGGCCTCAATCTATTTGTGAAAATATCAATCGGAAACAACCTCTCTACTTCTTTAGAGGTAGTGGTATGGATTGCGTACACTCTACCCTCCCCAGACCCCACTATGTAGGAATATACTGGATTTGTTGTTGTTGTTGTTGTCAATAAGAATGATTTTGTAACATAGTTTGACTATACTTAAATCCTTGCATTGCATAAATGGTAAAGGAACATGAATTGGTTTTTGTTGTTTCATATGATTTTTGGATGCCCCCAGTGTTCGTGGTTTGATTATAATGGTTTTTGTTAATTGGAAACAATGGAGTCTAATTTGGTTAAATAGTTTATATGGCATACAGTAACAGACTTGAAAGTTCTAATTTTTGTATTACGATACCAATGGTTAATTCCTAATTAAAAGACTCCATAGTAAATGGTCGGAAATGTGTAAATGATTTAATATGGGCTTAATGGGGGTTGAGTAGCAAAGCTATGGAAGGTCTAAGTCCTAAAGGGATCGACACTGGAAACTCACGTTTGCCGATGTGAGGGTGGTCTTGGTGACCTTGGGAATGATGTCACACTTTATATTTGGGAGATGTACTAGTCATCTCAAGTTCTTTTCTCCGGTTGTACGGCTAACACAAATTAGGGCCCTTTAAGCAGGGGAGCTGAACCCATATAGCCCGTAGGTCATTTTAGGACGGCCAAGCAACATAAACAAGGTTAAGGATTTAAATACATACTAAACCTTTTTCCCTACCCCGGCACAATATATATGTTTATATGTGTTTGCATGTGGTCATTTGATTTGGTTTTGAATGATGGAACTACTTTATCTTAATCCCTGAGTTACATGCTAGAGTTCTCTCCGCTAACCATCTTCGGGAACTGTATCCCCACACAATGCAAGAACTGGCCATACTACCATTCCTCCTGCTTAGTGACTTGGATTCAGGGACAACTTTGAGTCAAATTAAAGTGGTGAGCTTCCATACTCCGGAAGACTCCATTTCATGCTATGGACTTCTTTTCATTATTGTTATTTATTTGGTTACAGTTTTGGCTATGGTCGGGGGTATGTCTCTACCGGATGTTCTTTGATTTTGGTTAGAGGCTTTGTCTGACTACTATAGGCAAGGGCGGTGTCGGTATTAGTGTTAGCCTTGGTATTGGTATTGGCATTAGCATTGGTATTGGTTGTACTTATTGTTGTGGTTGTTTGGTTATGATTATAGACTTTACCTAATGTCTTTAAATTATTATCGTCTTATCTTTTTATATGTTCGAAATTCATATGACATGGGATGTAGGGGGGTTAACGGTGGGTAGTGGGGGTGGTCTTCGGTCCTAGCTGGACTTGTGATACTCGACACGACTAGGCCCTGGTTTTGTTCATGTCACCGAGATTCATTTGTAGTCTGATATACACAAATGAACTATCTAACTATACAAAATTCGATGCTCCGAACTCAATGGCGATATCAGATTTTTGAAAAAATGTTAGTTTCGTAGATTTGACCCCAGAACCCAAAATTACTATTTCCCAAATCAAGGGTAAAAATGAGATTTAAAAGCCACGAAACCATACCAAATATGTTACCACCCTAAAGTCGGCATTTCAGATATGTTGGCGCTGTCTTTTCAATCATCCATTGCACGGATCAATGATAGACATTGAAATAAAAAATAAGGCTCTCGAAACCTCCAAAAACCACAATATCGTACAAATGGTATCAAAATGCATTGAGAATCGTGCCAATCACGACTACACTCAAGAAATACCACAATGCAACTATAGGGAGGGATAAAATAGTTAAATCACAAAATAACACATATTTCATTGATTTCATCAAATTTTTAGGTCGTTACATCATTCACCACTAAAAATCTAGTCCGTCCTCGAACTAAGGCAAAGAAATACCTAAATTAATGAAGATCTAGGGATAAGAACTACGCATATCACACTAGACCTCCCACTTAGCCTTATTTTTCTACAGGTCTATGCCGCTACTGAACCTTAACCACAAGGATAACTATAGAGCAGAACCTTCTAACATCCATAGCCAAAATGGAGATCGGCTCCTCAACGAAAGACATCTGCTTATCCAAATGAACCGACTCCCAACGGATGACATGATACTAATCTGGAATGTAATGGCGAAGCATAAAAACATGAAAAATAGGATTAATAGTCAATAGATCAGGGGGAAAAGACAACTTATAAGGCATATTACTAGCAGTATGAAGAATCTCAAATGAACCAATATACCTGGGTCTAAGCTTGCCTCTCTTACCTAACCACATCCCACCCTTCATAGGTAAAACTCAAAGAAAAATACGATAACCAATTCCAAGTCTCAAGGCATAAAGCCTACAATTTACATAGAACTTCTGCCTACTTCGAGCTGCTCAAAGTCTATCCTGAATGACCCGGACTATGTAAAAAGACTCACAAAGATAGTCCATACCCAAGGTATCATCTTTGAAACATCAAACAACCCACTGGCAAGCGACAATGCCTACCATACAATGCCTCAAAATGAGATTAATCTATACTGAAATGGTAGCTATTATTATATGCAAACTCTGCTAAAGGAAGATGTTGCTCCCATTGTCCACCAAAATCCATCACATAGGTGCGGAGCATATCCTTCAAAACCTGAATAATCCACTTTGACTGACTATTGGTTTGGGGGTAAAACACGATACTAAGATCAACCCGTATTCCCAACTCATCTTGAAAGGTTTTCTAAAAGTGAGAAGTAAACACATATCCTCAATCTGAAATGATAGACACGGGCACACAATGTAGTCGCACAATCTCTTAAATGTAGATACGGGCCAACCTCTCGGCACTGAAGGAAACTTAGACCAGATTTAAATGAGCAGACTTGGTCAATAGATCTACGATGACCCAAACACTGTTAGAACTGTGAGATGTATGAGGAAAACTAGTCACAAAGACTATGGTGATCCGTTCCTACTTTTACTCGGGAATGGGTAACCTCTGAAGAAAACCACTAGGTCTCATATACTCGTCCTTCACTTGCTGAAAATATAGACAACGAGCCACAAAATCTACCATATCTCTCCTTATAACACCCCACCAGTAGTGTTGTCTCAAGTCACGATAAATCTTAGTCATACCTGAATAGATGAAATATCTGGAATAATAGGCCTCCTCCAAGATTAACCTACTCTAGCCACCTACTCTCGGCACACAAACTCGGCTATCAATTTGTAAAACTCTATCCGAATTGAGTGGGGATTCATTAACCTCCCTACTCAACACCTTATCTTGAATCAACCTCTATCAAACATTATCAAACCAATGAGCTCGAATCAGTTCCATCAAAGAAGATCTAGCCTCCACAAATGACAAAACATGACCAGGTGTCGAAATATCAAGCCTAACAATCTGTTTAGCTAAAGACTGAAACTCTAAGGCTAAGAGCCTCTCCTGGGTTAAAAAATGCTCCAAGCTACCCATGTTAGTTGACTTCCAGCTCAAGGCATTCACAACAACATTAGCCTTGTCCGGATGCTAGAGAATGGTCAAGTCATAATCCTTAAGCAACTAAAGCCAACAACGATGCCTCATATAAAGATCTCGTCGAGTGAAGAAGTACTGAAGGCTATGATAATCTAAGAAAATCTCACAACGGACTCCATACAAGTAGTGCCTCCATAACTTCAAACCAAACGTAATTATGCATAAATCCAAATCATGAGTAGTATAATTCCTATCATGGGGCTTTAATGATGAGATACATATGCAATTACCTTGCCCTCCTATATCAACACAACTCTAATCCAACACCTAAAGAATAAAAAAATGGTAAAGCCCATGTGATCTTTGGGCAAAGCAAAAATAAGAGCTGAAGTCAACAAATCCTTGAGCTTTTAAAAGCTAGCCTCACAAGAATTGTACCACTAAAATAAAATCTTCTTCTGAGTCAACTTGGTCAACTGAGATGCAACAGATGACCTCAACAAAAAGCCGATAGTAACCTGCCAAACCAATAAAATATCGATAGTAACTTGCCTAGCCAACAAAACTCCAAATATCGGTGGGAAAAGTTGGTCTATACCAATCATGAAACGTTGCAACCTTGGCTGGATAAACCTTAATACCTTCATTAGTCACCATATGACATAAGAAAGAAATAGACTCTAACTAAAACTCGCACTTAGATAACTTGTCATACAACTTCTTATTTCTTAATCTCTGAAGCACAATCCGCAAATGCTTCATATGCTCAGCCTCACTCTTGGAATAAACCAAGATATCATCTATAAATACAATAATAAAAGAGTTGAGCAACAGTCAAAACACCCAGTTCATCAACTCAATGAAAGCGACAGGGGCATTGGTCAAACCAAAAAACATGACCAAGAACTCATAATGACAATATAGAGTTTGAAAAGTTGTCTTTGGAATATCCAAAGCCCTAATCCTCAACTGGTGATAATTGAACCTCAAATTAATCTTCAAAAACACTACATTACATTGAAGCTGATCAAATAAATTATCAATGCGAGGAAGAGGATACTTAATCTTAATAATCACCTTGTTCAACTGCCAATAATCAATACCCATACATATAGATCCATCCATTTTCTTCACAAATGGGACTGGTACACCCCAAGGCGATTCAATAGGTCAGATAAACCCATTATCCAATAATTCCTGCAACTGATTCTTAAATTCCTTTAACTCGATTGGGTCCATCCTATAAGAAGGAATAGAAATAGACTTGGTTCCTGGCTCAACATCAATAGAAAAATCAATATGATAATATGGTGCATACCAGGCAAATTTGTAGAAAACACATCCATAAACTCAGGAACAACAAGGACAGAATCCAAGGAAGGAGGTAAAATAAAACTAGTATCATGAATATAAGCAAAATAAGCTAAACATCCCCTCTAAACTAATCGACAAGCCTGAACATAAGATATGACCTTCTTAGGTCCCGAATGAAGTGCCCCCTTCAAAGCTATCATTGGCATACCCGATGAAGCTAAAGTCACAGTCTTAGCAATACAATCTGAGACTGTATGATAAGGTGCCAGCCAATCCATAACCAAAAAAACATTGAAATCAACCATATCTAATATAAGGAAATCTACCCAAGTCTTATGGCATAAAAAGTCATAAAATAAGATTGGTACACCCGATTCACCACTAAAGAATCACCTACTAGCATAGATACACGAATAGGCTTGGCAATAAGCTCACTAACAGAATCAAAACCCAATCCAAAATACACAGACACACAGGAGACATTCAATCCAGGATCAAATAACATAAATGCAGGTCTAAAAAAATTTGATAGGATACCTATATTCACAATTTTGAAGCCTCTACCTCGGGTCTGGTTGGTATAGGATAAAACTACTTAAAACTACTAACTACCTGCGTGGACTCGTCACCCTCCCAAGCTCCACTACCTCTACAACATGGGAATTACTTGGTCAAATGCCTAACCTTACGACACACATAACAAGTACCACGGCCTGTCTCAATAGGAGAAGAAACCACTGGGCCCAAATGTCCAACCTACAATACTGATACGGGAATAATCACGGTTATGGACGTAGGAGAGTGCATGTTGGACCCGAACCTTGGAATGTGAAATTGAAGTGTAAAAAAGGCCCAAAATGCACCCAAATTAGCCCATAAATTACACTAGATGGGTGCCCATTCTTGAAGGGACTTTTTGGTCATTTTAACTTTTATTTATTTTGTAATATATAAGGAACATGTTAGGGATTATTCACTTAGTTTTTGGATATTATTGTAAGTCTTGTAAGACTTGAAAAACCATAGTTAGGGCTTGGAAAAGCCACCAACTAAAACTAGGATACAATAATAGGGTGGATTCTCTTTTGTTGTTACTTGCTTGGAAATGTTGATGCTAAAGAGGTGCAATCCGATCTTGTATCACGTAAGAGATAGGTTTATTATTGTGTGTAGTGTTAAGGGTCCAAGAGTGTCCATTCTTAGGTTCTTAAGATTATACCTTCATGCAGTCTATCTATCTATCCCTTTACTTTCTTGTAATCGTGTTTAGTGTCTGTATTGTAATCTTGTGTTCTTGTTGTTATTGTTAAATCCGAATCTTGTGCCTACATGCTCATCTTGCTCTTCACTTATTGTTTCTGTTTTGGTGTGAAATACACCTTTTTCACCTTGTATTATTTTTGTATTTATGAATCCGTGAGAGGTCTCCAATCGGTCCAAGGATCTTAGTGATATGTGGACTATTTTGGAGTGTGTTTGTGGATTTTTTCTGAGTGATTTTTTGTCTTCCAAGTTTCTATCGTATCATTTGGTATCAGAGCATGGCTTGATCTTGTTCCTACAAAATCAAATCTTGGGCTAGCTCACTTGAAAAAAAATAAAAAAAATAATTGAAATCTTAAAATTCCTGAAAAATATACCAATCTGTCCGTGTTTATGTTCTTGGCCTAAATTGTGTTCTTATTGTATCTTGGCCGAGATTTGTTCATTGTGTGTCTAGATATAGTTGTGTTCTTGTTTGTTTTGTTGTTTATAGTGTTAGTTTTCTTGTCCACTAACACTTTGAGTCAAGATCTAAACTTAAGCTTGAACTTGTTCAAAGTTGTTGTTGTGAACATAAACTTGGCCCATTGTTGTTGTTCTTGTTGTTATGGATTTGAAGTTGGTCGTGTGGATGTTGTTGTAATTCCTGGTGGATGTTGTTGTTGTTCTTGAAGCTCGTCACAACCTTTATCTCTTGTTAAAATAAAAAATACCACACTAAAGACTTGGCCGATAAAATTGTTGTTGGGGGTTTGTAGTTGACCTTGTTGTTCTAGAATTGTTGTTGTTCTTGGGAGACTGTTGTTGGTTGTTCTTGTTATGGTTTTTGTATTTTTTGAAGTTCTTCACCATATTCATCACCTTGTTAATGTTAAAGTTAACTTAGATCTTCAAAAGGTGAAGTACAAGGAGTAGAACTTTTGTTAAGTCTTGAAAGACCCCCAACCACCAAAAAACTTTACATCACATCTCCACCATTTTTTCATAAAACAAGGGTCCATGTTTTAAGGGTTGTACAAGTCTAGTCAAAGACTTTTGAGTCTTGAATTTTGAATTGAAAAGAAGCTCCAAAGACTAGTTTGTATTTTCATCCATTAAACAAGTTCCACCAAAGGACCAAATTGAAAATTGACCAAGACTTGAACTTTTGAAATTAACAACTTGATAAAATTGAACCAATACGTGGATGCCACGTCATGTTTTACTGTTCACACAACAATTTTTAAGCTCAATTTTTGATATTCTAGTTTTAATTTGTTATTTTCTTGGTTTTGTTTGTTGATTCCAATACTAATTTACAAGCTAGTGATCATTTACTAGATTGTAAATTAGTTTTGAACCCGTTCTTTATGTTAACTTTCCTTTGTAAGTCTTGATTATTTTGAGTCATTGTTACGTCATTGTATTTTCCTTACTCTTTGGAGCCTTTGTCAACATTGGATTCACCTCTCAACACCACTCGGAGTACAAACAAGCTTGTAACACTTGTGAGATTGAGTGTGAGGGATCCGAGATTCAAGAAATAAAAAGAGAGAGTGGGGATAATTTTGTACAACTAATGTGTTTTCTATTTTTGTAGGTAACTCCTTTGCCATAATGGACACCATTTTGGTCCACCTTGGTGCTATTGCCTGAGAAATAGCTAAGGTGAATACGGGTCTTGACAAATTGGGCTCGGATGTGTCTAATATACTTGAGAGGTTGGATCGAGTGGAGAGTCGAAGAAACTCTCATGTTTCTACCCCCGAAGCTTTACCTCAAACGATCAACCCTCCAAGACCACCACTAAATGACGTAGACATAAGCCAAGATAACAAATGTCCTCAAGCCCGAGACCTAAATGAGTCACTTCCCTCTCAATTTGATCAAGTACAATAAGAGGGACTTGGAATCCAATTTTCTCCCATCCAAGATCCACAATCGAAGCTACCCCTTACCAAATCATTCCTCTCAATTGAAACTTTACTTCACCAAAACTGATATATCCATGTAGAGGAGTATGGTGGAAAGGAACATGAAGGATATGGAGACTACTACAATACTTGTATGATGGTAGAAGACTTGTTTCGGATGAGATTGAAGACAAGGCTAAAGATGGAGAGGAAGCCAAGGTTCAAAATAAAGATGTTGGCTGAGACTTGTTGCTATTGATCCCTCAGATTCTTCATGATTTTGTGGACTGTTTTTGACTTGTTTTTGTGACTTGTTTGTGGATTGTGTTGAGTAGGTTTCCTTTGACGTGACCAATTGAAAGAGGTGAAGCCGTGAATTTCTGGACAAATTTCTCTCAAGATGGAGAGGATGATATGGGAATAATCGCGGTTATGGACTTAGGAGAGTGCATGTTGGACCCGAGCCTTGGCATATGCAATTGAAGTGTAAAAGAGGCCCAAAATGCACCCAAATCAGCCCATAAATTACACTAGATGGGTGCCCATTCTTGAAGGGCCTTTTTGGTCATTTTAACTTCTATTTGTTTTGTAATATATAAGGAACATGTTAGGGATTATTCACTTAGTTTTTAGATATTATTGTAAGTCTTTTAAGACTTGAAACACCATAGTTAGGGCTTGGAAAAGCCACTAACTGAAACTAGGATACAACAATAGGGTGGATTCTCTTTTGTTGTTGGTTGCTTGGAAACGTTGATGCTAGAGAGGTGCAATCCGATCTTGTGTCATGTAAGAGATATCTTTATTGTTGTGTGTAGTATTAAGGGTCCAAGAGTGTACATTCTTGGGTTCTTAAGATTATACCTTCATGTGGTCTATCTATCTATCCCTTTACTTTCTTGTAATCGTGTTTAGTGTTTGTATTGTAATCTTGTGTTCTTGTTGTTATTGTTAAATCCGAATCTTGTGCCTACATGCTCATCTTGCTCTTCACTTATTGTTGCTGTTTTGGTGTGAAATACACCTTTTTCACCTTGTATTATTTTTGTATTTATGAATCCGTGAGAGGTCTCCAATCGGTCCAAGGATCTTAGTGATATGTGGGCTGCTTTGGAGTGTGTTTGTGGACTGTTTTTGAGCGATTTCGTGTCTTCCAAGTTTCTATCGTATCAAATACTAAACTTGAAGATCCACCACCTAAACTCTATGAGGTCACCTGCACTTGCCTACCATGATAACCATGAGAATCTCTAAAATCTCTATCACGAGAAGACTGGCCTCTAAAATAACCAAAACAATGCACTTTCTTGGTGCCATCCTGAGATAAATAATAAAACCTGTTCTCTTGGCATGATCTACAATACGCTAAAGAGATGCCCCAAATACAATTGTCTAAGATGTAGCCAACTGAAGGGAGACATCCAGACCCTTCACGAACTTCTAAATCTTCTCAAAATCGATGGAAATACTAGCATAGGAATATCTATACAAGGCATGGAAGCATGCCTCATACTCTCCTATAGTAATGGAGACTTGCTCCAGTTGGTCAAACTCATTATGCATCCGATCTCTCAAACTATATGACATAAATCTCTCAAAACGGCATCATAGAACTGATCCTAAGTCAACTCAAGAGAATCAAGAGGTCTATAACTAACAAATAACCACCACCAATCTCTCAACTAATAAGTAGTATAAGCCACTCCATATGACTCAAGAGAACCCATGTTATGAAGCTTTTCACAACAATCAATCAAGAACTCATAGGAATCCTCGCCCATATCACCACTAAATGTAGGAGGAACAAAATGACTAAGTCTCTCAAACCTCGTCTGATCATTAGAATACATCATAGTACTCACAGAAAGAGGAGGCACAATGAATCTTGTAGGCTAATATCCTATATGAGGAGTTAACATAGGCGAAAGCTAAACTCCTGATATCAGAACACTATGCTTAGATGTTGATGCCAAAATAGCAATAGGACTTGGGGTCTGAGGAGTACCAAAAATAGAAGTAGGTGCAACAGGAGGATCCATACTCTGAACTGGAAGAATACCCGACATAACCAAAGGAGAACCCTCTAAATAGGTTAGCAAATGCAACAACAATTCCTCTAATATTGGGGAAGACAAACTCTAAAGAATTGAAGTAGAATCCACATCTCCAACTTTCTTAACACGAGGCTCAGAGAAGATTTCCTCTAGTACTCCTCTAAGATGGGGATGAACCATGAGACCATCCCTTCCCTCAAGTTCTTCCACAATTTGAGGGTCACCCTCTCGATTGAACTTTCTCTCTAGAAGTAGGCTCCACATCTCTATCCTCATAGTACCTAGTCAACACCATCTCATGGAAATAGTTAAACACAACTCAGAACACAAGATATGAAAGAAATTCACATGATAAGGAATAAAATAAGGGAAGTTTCCTAAAGACATCTTATATATTTTTAAATATAAAGATAGATATCTACGTACCGATCCCTGATACTCTATTAGAAATCCCATTCTTACACTATTGAGTCCAATGAAATCTGCCTTGTCAGATACCAATTTGTCACAACCCAAAATTGATAGGTCATAATGACACTTTTTGCAGTGAATTTTGACAATCATATCACACAAATCGATACACAAAGGGTGAAAAGACAAAAATAACTCCAAGGTAAGGATTCAAGTGCAAAGTTGAACTATACAAGTAAAGTGAATGCAAAAAGAACATAACTATGTAGCCATAACTCCCAAAACCAAGTGTCAATAGCATAAGAACGTATCTAGTACAAGTCAAATTCAAGGAAATACATAAGATATTTAAATACAAGAAAAAATCTCTCTCTGAAATGAAAGCAAGACATAGTCTATAAATAAAGGTAGCAAAAGACATTTGGACACCTTAAAATCATCGACTACCTTGAAAGCTCCAACAATTTCCTGAGTCAAGCAATGTGGGGTACACCCAAACCTCTATCTACACTAGAAGAGTACAATAGGAGTGAGTATGATCCACTTGGAATCAGTAGGTATAATAGGCCTACCGAGCAAACTAGAAAATATGGTATACAAAATATACACTAAGGGCACATCACCTGCAATAAGAAAATATCCCACAACTGTAGCCCACACGGTTTGTACTAACAGTTCTAATATATATATATATATATATATATATATATGAAAAATAAAATAATAATACAACAAGTACAACACAAGTATACATTATATCACATTCAAGTATAAATAGATAAAAACATGCATATACAAGAGGCTCAAGTATAAGTAGCATGATATAGTGAAAGTATAGATATAACAAGTCAATAGATAAATTCAATCACAACATCAACTCAATAAAGCAAATGCTATGAATAAGATGATGATGCATAAGGTTGGCACATAGCCTTGAGATTGGCACACAACCTTGAGGTTGGCACATAGCCTTGAGGTTGACACACAGTCATTGAGTTTCACCTAGCATAATCCTTCAGAGAAGGTCCATAATATCCAATATTCGATGCCAATATTCAGTATTTTCCAAGTTTCCCGTATTTACAATAGTTACAGTGTTTCTAATATTTCTAATATTTCCAATATTTAATTTATTTTCAAGAACATACATAATATAAGAAATAAATTAAGTATACATACATGATAACAAGTAAATATAATGCAATAAAACAAACAAGTGAAATGATATGTATGATTACATGAGAATGATAATGCAATGTTCACAACCATTCTAAATGAGTATTTCCACAATGAATCTACATGTTGTATGTTGTGCCCAAGTGCACACATAAGTGTACATGGTCCCACCAAGTAGTAAAGTCGCCTTATAAAAGTCAAGTATCGATCTCACAGGGACTAGTATTAAGCAACTATCTAATTCTAGTTAACTATTGAGATCAAATTAGTAAAATGTAACCAAAAAAGTTTGGAAAGTTGAGAATAATGTAAACTTTACAATATGGTAAATTAAAGGTCTTGGAAAATCAATGGGTAGAAATCTAGGGCTAAGGCTCTATGAATAATCAAACTATGCCATTGAACTTCATTTGTTATGTTACTTATCTTGGTTATTGATTTATGGGGTTGATATTATGATTATGGTCTTTCGATCCTCTAATCACCTATCTAACTTAGACCCACAACTTCATCGTTGAGCGGAGATGTGAGAACTAAGTTAAATGCATTCATATTTCATCCTATAAGTGAATAAAATAGGGTAATTAGGTATATTTCTATCCTAAATTAAAATTATAACTTCATTTTGTAAAAGATTACAATCTACTCTATTTATCCCATGTTCTATCCTCTTGTTCCTCCTTTCGGGCTCAAAAGGTGACAATGGATGTATTATAAGGGTAAAAAATTCTTAAAATAGTTACATTATGGATAAATAAACAACCAAATATGATAAATAATCAAAACCATATAAATTCATAACAAGAGTAATCATGTTCTTGGCCTTAAGCCCAAAAAAAGGTGTTTAGCCACTGATGGACATAATTGTAATTGAAATGATAGAATACATGTTAAATACATAAAAAAAACTAAATTAATGTAATAAAACCCTAAATAAAGTGTTCTCCATCCTTCTACAAATTTTAAAGGCCGTCCAAGGTGTGTAACATAATGTTTAAGGGTCCTATTTATAAGAGGACACAAGATGCCGATTTGAACTTACCAATATGCCACAGACCTTATCGCAATGCGTAGGGTCTGTGTCACACCAATATTTTAGTGAAACAATGGAGTAGGTCATTTAGGATTGCTCTAATGGTATGGCACGGACCCTAATGCAGTGGCACGCCAATGAATCCAAGACGTCCATATTTGGTCAAATCTTATCCCATGCCTTTGTCCATCCATTCCAAGCCTTGTAGTGTTGTTTGCACTTGATTTACAAATTTGTATCTATATCATACATATATCATCATTATAAAATCATAAAGATTTCAATATAATCAAACGCCACGAATTAGATCTCAAAACAACATACAACCAAGACCATGAACTAGAAACTTAAGCTAAGAATATTAGTTTTGTCATTTTGATCTTTAACATAGTTTTCACTCTTGGCTTATTTAAATTGGATATTAAAAACTATAAAAAGTTATTACACACTTAATTACACAATCATTCCATTAGAAACTCACTAATCACACTAGAATCTCTCAAGATGAACAAGAACAACACATAGCTCCAGCTAGTAACACTAGTTTTCTTGTCTAAACTCTAAGTGACAAAATTGATTCAAAACTTATTTGAAACACACCTAAAACATTATATTCAAGTAGTTTAACACTTAGATGATCATTTATATAATTAAAAAAAGATTAATCAGATAAAAAGTCCTAAAAATAAGGCTAAACAAGCATAGATAAGGACACTGAGGTGCATAAATCCACCTCAGATACATGTATTTCCACAACCAATACATATGATGTATTTCCACAACCAACCACAATGTTACAATTCCGCAACCACGTAAGCCAATATCCATTCACTATTTTTATAATCCATGAATTTTCCACATATTAATATACCCACAAAGTATGAATATATCACAATATGCCTAAGCCACCACAATAGGCATCCATAAAAATACAATAAAATTATTCACATGTATCCCAGGCTATAAACATCACATAAGACCCCACATGTTCACACATATCATATGATATCTTATATTTAATAATTATATCACAATTAGTCCCCCACATGGGAACAATATAAAGATATCCATATTTCATGATTAGTTCCCGCCCTTAACATGTATTTTGTTATACAAATAAACTACTCAGTCTAGTCAGAAGAGTTAGTATATAACCTACCTCGAATGCCCGAAACCATTCTGGTACACTTTAAACCCAAATTCCTAATTCTCATGAATGGTCCTGAAATCAACTAAACCAAGAAATGTAGAATTTACATGTCAAAACAAAGCCAACAATACCCATATTGACCACTTTTAGTTCAGGGTCAAAACGGACCCCCAAAATGAGATTTTAAAAAATAAGGGCTAAATCTTATCTTTACTTCAAAAATGTGTTATCCAAACATTTAGGAACCTACAATTTAAAATTCTAGTCAAATCGATTAAAAACAAGGTTTAAATCAAAGAAAAATTATTTTAAACTTTACCGGGTAAAATCTTTGAAATCCATGTTAACTTAAGGAACCAAAGTTGTTTTGAAGGTTAAATTTATAAAAAAAAATTAATTATAGGATTAGTGAAACACCCTAAACTTTGGAACCTTACAAAATTCCATGGTTTTGGACTTACTGGACTTCGTACGACTCAAGGGTATCATTCATACCCTTGGATACGGGTTGGTGGATGGATAAATAGTTCACTCATATGTTGGGCAGTGGGGTTGGCTTGGTTAATATTCAATATAAAACTCAACATTGAATGAGTCTTATGCTTGGATACGAAGGGTATAAGGCCAAGTCGTATGGTGCTTGATTGGTTGGTCTTGTGGAAATTGTCCATGATATGGTTTGGGGGTATGGTTTGGGTTACCACTCATACCATATAGTATGATTTAGGTTGGTTTAGTCATATTAGAATAAGTATGTTTGGTCTTGGTGAGGTCTAGGGAACAAGTTAGGTTCCCATTCGTACCCTAGGGTACGGATGGCATGGGTGAGTCGTACACTCCAATGTGTATTGTTTTTAATTTTAAGTTGGGGGTACTCTAAACATTTCAAACCCCAAAACCCTAAAGTCCTCACGGTATACAACCCTTGGTGGCCTCTCATAACACTTGTTAAAGGATCAAAACACTCCAAATACATTCTTAAACACCCTCTTGAAGGTTGGATGCTAGGCTTTCTACATATGTTCTTCTTTCCTCATTGTTAGTTCTAACTAAATGCATGATTTAATGTGTTTTAAACATTGATTTATAAAAATCATAAATGGTGGTTTTGAAGCAATGTTGAGGGTCTTAGTGCATGTTGTTTGGTATTTTTTAAACTATGTTTTTACATATTTTTGGTAATGGTTTGAACATATGGGTCCTTTTTTGTTATTGTTTAATGAATGTATCATGGGTAACCTTAATTATAATGGTTTACGCTTTGGTTTTGGTCTTGGTAAAGGCATGTCCTCATCATGTTTGACAAAATGCCTAAAAGAATGTTTTCACTCTATTGTTTAACTTTTATTGGAGATATTGCATGGTATGGTTTGTTAATGTAACCCTTAATATATTTGGATGGTTGCATGGTTTAAATTATTTGAATGCTATAGATGCTTTAAATGTGTGGAATGGTCTAAAATGGAATAAATGGCGAATGGTTTGGAATGGTTAAAGGGTAAGGTCTTACTGGTCATGGTTGGTTTAGATGAAAACCTTGTGAGGTATGTTGGAATCCCCAAGTAAAAATGTTAAAGGAACACTTGTGTGGTACAATTGAATCCCCCAGATAATATAATAATTGCATACTTGCAGGGTATATGGGACTCAACCAAGATCACTTGGTAATTGAGTACATGGGAATCTTTTTACCTTAAAAATATTTGGCTAAGGAAAATACTTGCAAGTTATAGTCAATATAACGATACCACTACCCATAGCCTTAGTTAATAATGAATTAGTTGGATGGAAAATGGTTTTAATTGGGCAAGGATGTCAGAGTGTGAAAGTTAACCATGAAGGTGGGAGTTCAATGAACGAACACTGAAAAATCATGTTTACCACCATGAGGGGTAGGGCATGGATACCTTTTTATGATACTATGAGGTATGCAGGAATCCTTAAATACATTATAGATATGTATCTTAGAGGGTGAGGGTACTTGAGAATCCCTTACTCTTATAGTATCACCGGTTCATGTGGCTACACGCATCAGGGCCCGTTGAGGGGGTTACACTAGACCCATATAGCCCATGGGTGGTTAAGAACGGTTAAGCTTCACATACCCACATTAATGGTTTTAAATAAATACTAAACCTGATTACCTTTTCTGGCATAGTTATATATATGTATGTTTTATGCATATGGTTGGTTTACTTAGGTTTACTGGTTTTCATTATTTTATCCTTATCGTGAGTACATGCTAGCGTTCACTCGCTAACCCATATTTGGGCAACTATATCACCATGCGATGCAGGAACCGGTGAATCTTCCTGCTTAGTGATCAAATTTGTGATTAGCTATTGGATTGAAGTGATGAGCTTTCATAGTTCAGAAGGCATCTATTTTATGTCATGGGTTACTTTATGTACTTTTGTCTTTCATAAGACTTGGTTTATAGCTAAGTTGCGGACATGTCCTGACTAGGTACTCTTCGGTTTGGTTTAGATGCTTTGTATGGACAAATATGGACTTTGGTATGGTATGGATGGATTATGTTATATATATAAACATATATTAAATTATTTTCTTGGTTTTGGTTTATAGTTTTGGTTTAGGTTGTATTGGTTGGCTATTGGTGGGATTGACTTGGTTGGGTTAACCTCGAATATAGGCTTATCCCAAATTCACTACATGGTGGATATGCTATTTTTCTATATGGTCTGAGTTAATCCAACTCAAGGTACATATTAGTTGGTTGAGTTGGGTATCAGGAGAGGTCTTCAGTCCCAATTAGACTGAGGTTGCCCATTACAGTAAGTCCCCAATTTGGGTCGTGTCAAGTTGGCATCAGAGATTTAGGTTTCGACGTCATGAATTATCCACAAAGCTATCTCGAGTAGAGTCTTACTTATGGGTGTATTGTGCACCACACTTATAATTAGTAGGCTACGATGCATCTAGGAATAATTCACTTTCTTGTTGTTCTACTTTTGGGCTATGAAGTCTAAGGTCATAAAATTTTTCGTGGAACTTCTTTGGTCTACATTTTGGATCATGTCCTCTCAACAATCCAAAGTTTGTGGAAACTTACTTATCCGACTCGAGGATAACATGGATGGATCTAGTCTAACTAATAAGGCACAGATTTCATCAAGGTTAGTTTTTTTTGGTTTTCCCGTGGAGTCCCGTTGATCTTCACTGATCCTATTTTGGAAGTTGGCACTCATTCTCGGTTATCTCAAGGAGAGGTAACCAATGTTGAGTTCTATCATTCTATTAATCTACTAACCCAAATAATGACAACACTATCATTCAAGTCTTATCCTATTGGTGCAGGAAGAAAAGAGGCAAGGTTGGGAAATAGGCAAGGTAAGGGGGTCTCGATTCTCTAAACAAAGGCGAGGCTAATGGTTTGGTGGTAAGTGGTTGAAGAAGAAGAGTTGGGAAGGTCTTAACTCTTGTTCTATGGCTTGTTCTCCCTACCCGAATCCATTAGGAGACAAGTATTTTAAGATTTGTAATGATTATCTAGCATAAGGTGTCCAATCTCAAGCCAATAAGGACCAATTCACATCATCCTATCCTTTTTGTAAAATTTATGATCGGTCGCATCGTATTTGTTTCAAGAAAGGGAGGAAATCATTATTTTAGTTGTGGTTAACTAGGTCACAATGGGAATATTCCATAAGGACTTCCGCTGGGGTAAAAAGGATATCAGTTGCTACTTCTCTAGCTCTTACACCAAGAGGTGCTACTTCTAGTTTCGGTACCAGTTGAGGTCATCTTGATTATCTCACTATCTTTTAGGAGTCCGAGACATCTTCTGATGCCGACACTGGTATATTGAAAAAATCCTTTCTTTGTGGTGTGTATGGTTTACTTGGTTTGAGGTCCCCTCTTTTTGCGGCCCCATTAGTGGTTCTGTATTTTAGTTATGGCCCCAAAGTTATTTCAAACTCTTTTTTTTTATTTATTTCTACCTCGGTAGGTAATTCTACAACAACCAAAGGAGTCTATGAGGGTATGTGGCATTTTATTATAATAAAGGGGTCTTAGTTGATCTATTTGACTCGATATAGTGGATTTTGATGTCATTCGAGGATGGATTAGTTGCATTCGTACCATGCCTCTTTAGGATATTGGATTTGTAAAAGTTGTCTTTAGGATCCATGGTGAGTCAATTATAGAATGGAAGGGTGGTTTCATTCCCTAGCTATTAAGGGAAAGGTTATATCATATCTTAGAGTTAGGAGATTAGTCTCCAATGAGGTGTCTCTATTATCATTTGGTTTGGGTTAAAAATTCTAAATCGAAAGGTCCTTTCCTATATTCGGTTTTAGTGGTGGATGAATTTCCTGCGGTCTTCTTGATGAACCTCATGGTGTCTCTCTAATGGGGAGGTTAGTTTGGGATTGGTTTTATTTTAGATATTTTTCTAAATTCCTATTCTTACTATATAGAATGGTTTTGGTGGAGTAAAAGGGGCTTGGAGGGCAATTAAGGGATCTTTAGATAAAGGTTCCATCTGTTCTAGTGTCTCTTCGTGGGATCCTTTCATGTATTATGCATAAGGGGAATGGTTCCCTAGAAATGCATATGTTGTCGAAGGATGACTAAGGAATTTAGGGTGTCCTTCTAGTAGGGGAGGACCTTATTTGTCTATTTTTTTTTATATGGGGTACTTTGCTAGTAGTACAGGGTGGTTGATAGACACTAAGCATGGACCTCAGATGTTGATTTTTGATAAATGGGAGTATGTTGGCCTGGAAATAGCAATGTTGGAACTGCGGGGCTAATTTGGTAAGTTGGGGGTCTAGTCATTGGATTGGGTAGATCATCGAGCTTGCATGTATCTTTGTCCCCATACTTGATTTTACTATTGGCATGAAATTGATTATTAAATTAATGGTTCCGAATGTAGGTTTTGGCATAATTGAGGGATTCTCTATGATTGCTCATTTAATTAATTTTCCATGGATTATGATGCATTATTCATTCTTTATAAATGTTTGTGAACATTGTGGGATGTATGGGAATGGTAAATGGATTTTGGTGTACTATGGATTCCCCAATTACTTGGTTCTGGTCTTGGAAATTATATGCCCTCAAACTGTCTGTGACATTTCCATTGAATATAATTTTTCCATATGGTTTGACAATTATAAAATCATTACATTTTATAAATAGTTAAGGGGGTATTAATTTGTTTTGGTTGTAGTTAGATGATTTTTTAGAGGCCTTGGTGGCCATAGTTTGATTTTGAATGGTTTTAGTTTAATTGGAAACCTTTAAGTCAATTTGGTCTAATGGTTTTTGCTTGTCATCCTAGGATCTAGGTGGAAGAGATTTTGGGTATAGGAGAACCAATTGTCCCTAGTTTACATCCTTGGTGATACCCATTAAAGTGGAGTATTGTATTTATAGGTGTAATGGGATGAAGATTGATGGTCAATCTAAAGTTTTCTTTTAGTGAAGGACTTCAAGGAAAGGTCGGGTCGCATATTCTAGTTCTTCTATCTTGATTAAGATAGTACTCTACTAGTGTTGCATGCATTCTTATAGCGCTTATGCCTAAGGTTCTCATTTCGCATTCGCCTTGTTCCCTATATATGAGTCTTGATCTCATTTTATATTACCTATTGTATATGCGGTGTTTCTTATGGTGTCCAGTTCTAAGGAATCCTAATATGATATGGTTGTGTCGGGATTGTTCTTCATTATGACATAGGTGGTTTCAATGGAGTACATCATGCTTACTGTACTGAGTCTTATTTCGACAGTCTTTTCTTAGGTGGCATGGGTAATTCTTATACTTTGGTTCCTTAATGACTCTCCTTATGTTAGGATGGCAGGGGTTTGGGGAGCATGGTGATGTTTTGAAATGGGGAATGCAGAATTCCTTAAGTGAGGAAGGTTCTAGGGGGATTACTGGAACCTATGTTTTGGAAAGGTAAGGTTGTTGTCATGAGGAATGGTTAGAAAAGGAATAGGTGGTGGAAATCATTGTGAAAATGATAAAAGGGTGCTATATCTTTGGAAGGATAGATCATACCGCGAGTATATGATCGGTAGGATTTAATGTTGTGATTGGTAGACATACCAATAGTTGCGTTGGGTACTTAAGAGGATTTGGAAGACATGTTTTATGAACTATTTTCATAACATAATTGTTGTGTTTTTTTTTGGGTTTTCAATTATAGGTTGGTTTTTTTGGTTATAATGGTTGGTTATGGTTCTCCTTTCTCTTACTTACCATTTTCATATTATCATGGTGATAGAGCAGAGTTTGTGTTTTGGGATAAATATAAGGAGTAGAGCTTGGAAGCCTAAGTTAACTCCTTTTTGCTTTGGATAGGATTAAACATGGAAATGGTATATAGTTATACTCAAGTTCTCATAGTTATATGTCTCTGGGAAATGGTAGATTGAATTGGGCTTGCTCTCTAGTATGAGCTCATTCATCCGGTATTCCATGTGGTTGTGTGGAGGTAAGGTGTGGATGGTCCTTCGTTGGTTGGTTCTTTTGGTTGGTATTGACATCGTATATTTTTTTTTCCTTATGGAGGTACCGGTGAGGATCTTGGATTGGTAAGTTCGCTAGTCGAAAATGAAAGGTGTGGCTTTAGTAAAGGTTCTATGGTGAAACCAAAAGTCCGAGAAAGCCGTTTGGGATGGGGAGGAGGACATAGAGTCCTAAGATCCGCGTTGGATCTTCGTTTTAAAAATTTATGATAAGGGGTATGTGATCTTCGACACATCTTTGTTTTCTAACTTGGTTAAAGGAAAGGAGTATTTACTCTTGCATCTTTGTTTTCTATCTTAGTTTGAGGTCAGTAATGGGGCGTGGAGGTTTAAATCGCGCTTGGGTCATGTGATGGTCTTCTTACCATGGTTTATGTCTTTGTCTTCTATTTTGGTTGAGGAAACGTCTAATGTTTGCAAATGTGTTATCTTATACTTTTTCTTGCCCTTACCCATCATTCGAGGATGAATGATCCTAGTGGGGGAGTATGAAACACCCTAAACTTTGGACCTTTGCAAAATTTCATTAGTTTTGGACTTACTGGACTTGGTACAATTCAAGGGTAATATTCGTACCCTTGGATATGGGTTGTGGGATGGCTTGATGGTTCACTTGTATGTTGGGCGGTGGGGTTGTCTTTGTTATTGTCCAGGATATGACTCAACATTGTATGAGTCCTATGCTTGGATACGAGGGGTACAATACCAATTCGTATGGTGCTTGATTGGTTGGTCTTGCAAAAACTTTCCATGATACAGTTTGGGGGTACGATTTGTGGTACCACTCATAAACTAAGGTACGAGTTAGGTTGGTGTAGTCATATTAGAACCAAAGTGTAGGGTCTTGGTAAGGTCTAGGGTACGAGATAGGGTACCACTCGTACCCCAAGGTACGGATGGCATGGGTGAGTTGTACACTCCAACGTGGCTTGTTTTTAATTCTATGTCGGGTGTAGTTCAAACATTTCTTACCCTAAAAACCTAATATCCTCACATTATACAACCCTTGGTGGACTCTTTTAAGACTTGTTAAAGGATCAAAACACTCCAAATGCATTCCTTAAACACTCTCTTGAGGATTGGAGGCTAGGGTTTCTATATGTGCTCTTCAAAGGGCTCAAGAGTCATGTCTCTCTCCAGAATCCTTATGTATAAGGTATCTACTTATTCCCTCATTGTTAGTTCTAACTAAAGGCATGATTTAATAATTTTTAAACATTGATTTGTGAAAATCATAAATAGTGGTTTTGAAGTAATGTTGAGTATCTTGATGCATGTTGTTTGGTATTGGTTTAAACTATGTTTGTACATGTTTTTGGTAATGGCTTGCACATGTGGGTGCTTGTTGGTTATGGTGTAATGAATGGGTCTTGGGTAACCTTAATTATGATTGTTTATGCTTTGGTTTTGGTTTTGGTAAAGGTATACCCTCAACATGTTCGATAAAATGCCTAAAAGAATGTTTTCACTCTATTGTTGAACTTTCATTGGAACTATTGCAGGTATGGTTTGGTAATGGAACCCTAAATGAATTTTGATGGTTTTGCATGGTTTGAATAGTATAAATTATTTAAATCTATGGAATGGTCTAAAGTGGTTTAAATGGTATGAATGGTTTGGAATGGTTAAAGGGTAAGGTCTTTGTGGTCATGGTTGGTTTATATGAAAACCTTGCGGGGTACGTTGGAATCCCCCAAGTAAAAATGTTAAAGGAACACTTGAGGGGTACAATGGAATCCCCCAAGCTAATATAATAATGACATACTTTCGGGGTATATGGGAGTCCCCCAAGTTAACTTGGTAATTGGGTACACGGGAATCCCTTTACAATAAAAAGGTTTGGCTAAGAACAATACTTGCAAGTTATAGTCGGTATGACAATACCATCAATCATAACCTTGGTTAATAATGAATTGGATGGATGGAAAATTCTTTTAATTAGGAAAGGATGGCAGGCTATGAAAGGTAACCATGAAGGAGAGAGTTCAATGAACGAACACTAAAAACCCAAGTTTGCCGACATGAACGGCATGGCGACCCTTTTATGATACTATGAGGTACGCAGGAATCCTCTAAGTACATTGTACATATGTATCATGGAGGGTGATGGTACTTGGGAATCCCTTACTCTTATGGTATCTTTTGTTGCGGCTACATGCATCGGGGCCCATTCAAGAGGTTACACTAGACCCATATATAGTGGGTGGTTAAGGACTATTAAGCTTCACATACCCAGGTAAATGGTTTTAAATGCATGCTAAACCCGTTTCTCTTTCCCGATATGGTGTTGTATATATGTATGGTTTGTATGAACATGATTAGTTTACTTTGTTTTATGATTGACATTATTTTATTCTCATTCTGAGTACATGCTAGAATTCACCCGCTAACCCATCTTCGGGCTGCTATATCCCCATGTGATGCAGGAATCGGCCATTCTACTTCTCCAGCTTAGTGATTAGATTCGGGATCAAATATTGGATTGAAGTGGTGATCTTCTATAGTTTGGAAGGCATATATTTCATTCCATGGGTTACTTTATGTACTTTTGTCTTTCATAAGACTTAGTTTATGGCTATGTTGAGGGCATGTCCTGACTAGGTACTCTTCGATTTGGTTTAGAGGCTTTGTATGAACAACTTTGGACTTCGGTATGGTATGGATGAATTATGTTTTATATATAAACACAAATTAAATTATTGTCTTGGTTTTGGTTTATGGTTTTGGTTTGGTTTGGATTGGTTGGCTATTGGTGGGATTGACATGGTTGGGTTGGCCTCAGATATATGTTTATCCCAAAGTCACCATATGGTGGATATGCTATTTTGCTATATGGTCGGAGTTCATCCGACTCAAGGTACATATTGGTTGGTTGGGTTGGGTTTCGAGGACATCTTCGGTCCCGTATAGACTGGAGGTTGCCCATTACGACAAGGCCCCAGTTCGGGTTGTGTCAATCAGGAACATTATTCAAGTGAAAAGGAGTGAAATCTGAGGATAAATCAAGTAATAAGCATTTTGGGGAGTTGAGAAATTAAATCAAGAATTAAAGTTAGAAAAGGATTAATGCTCACCTTAAATCCATAAAAGAATCAAGCAATAGAAGTTAATCTAGCTTTCCAAGCAACCACAAGCTTCACATTAAGCTCTCACACTATTTCAGGGTTTAACTCTCAAGAGGCAAGGTGAAAGAAAGAGCAAAATTGGGCAAAATGGGCTATTTATACTTGAACCAGGTTATAAGATATTTAAAGCATAAGTTGGGATCCTCAAATGTGATTTACCCTTTATTTTGTAGGTTGCATCAGCAACCTAGTGCACTAGATTTGTAAGTCCCCAAAACGAACTTCGACGGGGTGCCTAAGATTCATTCAAAGTCCGATATATGCAAATGAACTATGTAACCACGCTAAATTCGATGCTCCCGACTCAATGGTGATATCATATTTTCAAAAAAATATTACTTTCTTATAGTTGACCCCTAAAATCCAAAATTATAACTTTCCAAGCTGATGGTCGAAATGTGATTTAAAAGACACAAAACCATACCAAATATGTTACCACCCTAAATCGGTGTTTTGAATCTTCTGGCGCGGTCCATTCAGTCATCTATTGCATGGATCAAAAGATAGACACAGAAGCCCAAAATAAGGCTCCTGAAGCCTCCTAAAACCATAATATTGCACAAATGGTATCAAAATGCATCAGGAGCCGTGCCAATAACCCCACACTCCAAAAATACTATAATGCAGCTATAAGGAAGGGTAAAATAGTCAAATCATACAAAAACTCATTTTTCATATATTTTATCAAATTTTTAGGTCATTACAAAGCACCCACTAAAACAAAATATTGCTTGGGTGCATTGTCATTTAGGTTGATCTTAAGACCCTCCACTGGAAGGGGTTCCTCGGATTTGAACCTCATTAAGGTGATTTTCTTTCCTATTTAAGAACCTATGATCCTTAAATCCTGGGTATGGCACTGCACCCACACTAACCCTTCATTGGGAGAAATCTAGCACTGGCCTCAAACCCAAAATTCGTAACACTTATTAAAATAAATTGATCAATAAATCCAACTAATTATAAGCATCTCTAGAAAATGATTAAATAGAAGTACAAAATTAATTCAATTAATTACTACAACTCCCAAGTATCTGAAAGTCACTGTACAAAAACTTCTAAAACAAAATCAATATCAAAGAATGATATCCAAAAACTAAAGAAATAAATAAGGCTTATTGTCCGAATAAATGGACATGATCAACTGAGATGATCCACAACAAATTGAACATAAGTGCTCACCCTTGGATCAGAAACAACTGGTCACACACTAGAGGTGAGGTCTCGAAGATGTCTTTGGAGCATATCTTGCACTAAACAAAAGAAAATCACAAAGTAGTATTGGTACAAACACTATGCACTAGTTGATATCATCGACTAACTTCACTCAGACCCACACATAAAGGTAAATCAAATGTAAGTAAAGTAGCAATCAACACATAACAATAAATTCAAACAACCAATACTATCCACAGATAGACCATGTAAAATCCAACCAATAATCTCAACTAGATTAATCTTCACTCTGTCAATGGTATCACAACCACCACTAGAAGTAAAATCTTATCAATAAAAAGGGGGAGGGGGGAGGTCTATGACCACTCTAAATACATAAGTGTTAAATCAACACTAAATCATTAAACCAGTTAACAATCTCACAAGAGTAGTCGAATGCTACCTTGATCACCACAATGCATTATGCAATTATATGAATGTATCAATAATCGTTCATTTGTAAACAATGCATCATAATTATCAAATCAAACCTGTACACACACACTAAGATGACTTATGTTTGCCAAATAGTCATGACCTACAGGGGACAAACTTCATCCATATATCATATGGGCATCGTGCCCAATCCATTGAAATATTAATAAGTAGCCCATAACAACATAGTACCCAACCCTCCAGAGTATGACAATATAATGAAATGCAATCACTTATCATTCAAGATGTATCACAGTGCACCAATAATTCAAGTACAAAATTTGTCATCATAAAAGACACAGTCAACATCGCTATTATTTAGTTTATGCTATTATAAGCATGACAAAAGACCAATCTACAAATATTAAATTTATAAATATGCATAACGACTAAATCAAGTCTACAACTACAATAGAAACTATAAACTACCTCAAACACAAGCCTAACTACAACTAACTTTCTAGAATCTTGGCCTTCCCTAATGATTTAGATTGTTCTTGTTCTATAAACAACAATTAGGATTAATCAACAATGTAATATTTTATACTGGGCATTAAGGACAAAAATCTACTGATTTTGCCCTAGTTCATAGCCTAAACAACTATGTTCGAGGTTTCCAGCCAACTAATTCACCTCAAATATCCATAATCCATGTTGAACGAAATAAGTTCTATGTTAGAAAGTATAATCTAATAATCTAGAACTACTATCAAGTAATTTTAGAACTACGTATTGGCAATTTTCACTAGTTCATTAGTTGAGGGATTAAACTCAAGAATTTCTCCATAACTCTCTGCTCTAGTAATTCTATAAATTATATGGATAATATATGTTAGGAAGGTTAAAAAATCCTATATCAATGCTATAAATCACTCAAACTGGTAGAAAATTGCCTCTCCCAAATCTAGGGATGAGCTCATTGGATTTTTGGAATAAATAAGATTAAAAATTAAAATAGGCATATTAACTACCCATGACCATTGTAGTAGATACCAGACTGATACAACAATATCGTTGTGACAAGTGGTATCCTGCTACGGCAGACCGAAGAAATATCACGCCAATTGCTACAACATTCCTGCTATGGGCATAACGGGACTGCTACTGTGATACTAAATAGAAACTCAGGAGAACTTCGAACTTTCCCCAATTTCACAATATTGACACGACCCAAAATTAGGCCTTATCGTATGGGCATCTCAAGCCCAACTAGGACCAAAGATCGCCTCGTTAAACCAACCCAACCATCATATTAGACCATGAGTGTTGGATGAACTCCGACTATAAAATAGGATAGTGGAAAAAGGCTATAATCATATCTTAAGAAGTATCTAATCAATCCTCTAATATCGATAAATTAACCAATATACCCAAGTCCACAGTCATCCACAAGGCCTCTACAAATTTGATTTTAAATATATCAGGACATTTCCCCGACAAAAGCCAAAAACCCAGGTCTAAAATAGTCTCTGACATAAAGTAAAGAGACAAAGAAATGTATGCCTTCTGATGTATGGTAGCTCACCACTTCAATGTCAACATACTAACTAATCGAACACCTGGTCACCGCACAGGAAGAGAAGAACAAGCTTTGGGCCCTGTGTCGCTTAGAGACACATCATCCAGAGATAGTTAGCGGCTAGACGCTAGCATGTAACTCAAGAATAAGGATAAAATAGTACCAAAAATTAAAAACCAATGAACCAATGTACATAACCAATGCATTCCATATATATATATATATAAATATGTACATATATATTAGTATACCATACTGGGGTAGAAAACATGATTAGCATGAATTTTAAATCCTTAACCTAGGCTGTATAGCACTGGCTTCATAGAATAAGGCACCCATGAGCTATAGGGGCCCATCTCTTCTCCATCTGGAAGGGCCTCAGTCCGTGTAGCTGCATTCACTAGAGAATATCCATAACTATATATGCCTTTATGGGTAACTCAAACCTCCAAGTATCATCAAGTTGAATTATGCACCACTACATGTAGTAAGGGGGACTCAAACCTCCCTTTTATAGGTTTCATTCGGGAGACTCAAACCTCTCAGTCATATGTTTCAATCGGGTGACTCAAATCTCCCAGTCATATGACACCTGCAGCTGCTACCATGATTTGTAGTGTTTTTCCTTCAAACCCCACTTTCACAGACTTGCTACATATCCTATTTTAAAGCTTATTTAAAACCATTATTTAACATATACAACCACATAGTCAATTACTTACCAAAGGCACTTTGTTGGTTTTGTTATACCAATAATACTTGAAAGTGTACACCATGCCATTTCCATTATCAATCAACCAATTCATTCATATGACTTTTGGACTCAAACCCATTGTCTAACAAAGACACAAACCAATGTGGTGTTTAGGGACTCAATCCCATTGTCAAACAATACATCAATCAATTCAATGTTTAGGGACTCAAACCCTTTGTCTATTCAATGAAATCTATTCAATTCAACACATAGGGAATCTAATCCATTTAGCCATTACAAGCCATCATGGATACAATTCAACACCATATGACCATAACATCCTTATGACATTATTTATCATTCAATAACTTAAAGAAGCTGATGTCGTTGTTCATACCACAATTCCAACTCATTTGTGGTCATCAAGACCCTTAAAAACCCATTCAATCTTCAGTAGCATTCTTATACAAAGCTTTAATTCAAAACAAAATTCAATTTCATGCTCAAGGACTTAAAATCCTTTTTAACCATTCAAAAATCTATAGTCATCAATTACTCATTACATGTCCAACATAGCCTTTACATATCCATTTACCGAGCATTTATTTTCATTAGTCTCAAGCCATATCTCAAAACTCCATTAACATGTGACATGTAAATTCTCTTAGATATTTTCACAAGCATGTTGAGGACATATATTTAACAAGACCGAAACCAAGGTATAAATCATCAAACATAAGGTTACTCATTATCCATTTGTTAAACCACATTCAACAAGCACCAAATGTTCCAACCATCACCAAAAATATGTATAAACACAAGTTTAAGAAAGATTAGACAATACCCATCACTATGCATTAAAAACCCACAATATTTGATTTCAAAACCACTATTTACAAGTCAAAATCATTGTTTAAAAATCATGATATTTTTAAATAATAATGAGAGAAGAGATACATGCCTTATAAAAGATGATTCTCATAAGAACTTGATCCTTCTTAACCTCTAGGTAAATTCCTCTTGAAACCCCAGCTGCAATCTTGGTAGAGAAGTTTTAGAGAGCTTTTAGAAATGTTTGATACACCAAATAAGTGTTAAGAGAGGTTACAACATGTTATATAGTAAGAAGACTTAAGATTTTTTGGGGGGTGGGAGGTTCATAAAGGTCTTGGATTAAAATCTAAAAAGTGACTTCTCAGAAGGGTATGACTCTATGCTTAAATAGTATTATAGGGCACAAGTGGTTCCCTAACTCATAGTCTAGGCCTCATCATGGACCCTTATACTACCTGGGATACAACCACACCTGCATGACTCATATCTTAGGGTACGAATGATACCCTAACCCATTCCTAATACAGTGTCTACTAGATCATGACCAACACTTCATACGACTAGGTAGAACACAACTCAAACACTAACATACAATTAGGGAAGGGCTAAATAGTACATTAAATAGTGTGTCACTAACCTATACTGGTCTCTATACAAGAGGGTAGGGTACAAGTCATACCCTAGCATATGATTGGTATGTGCAATCCATACCCAACCCAGAACCTCATATCTTTGGGAAATTTTCTAAGGGTCCAAAGCCTAGGTGTTTCAATTCTCTCCCACTTGGATCATTCATCCTCGAATGATGGGTAAGGAAAGAACAAACACTTGTTAAAATATTATTGCACATGAAACTAACTTTACCCTATGCTAGAAAAATAAGGACATACAACAAGGTAAAGACACATGCCAAGATCATCATCGACCAACCATTCATTCCTTTAACTTTTAAACTCAAACCTATTATCCATCAAAGACACTCATTCATTTCAAAGTTTAGGGACTTAAACCAATTGCTTATCAAGGACACAAATTAAGTTAAGAATACAAATACATACATCTCAAGCATGAGTCTCCGAAATGAAGGAATATAATAGCTCATAATATTCTAAGCTCAATTCAGCTCTTAGTTGCATGCTTAAGGAGTCCAAGGTTTGAAAATTTCACTAAGTGTTCAGGACTTAGTCATTCTCAAGACCCCTAAAGTTTATAAATTTTTATTTTGGTATTCTCGATATCAAAATGTTGGTTTTTAAGTTGGTTCATGTTTAGGGAGGTTAAAAGTATGTCTCGAGAGAGTTTTGGGACTTTCAAATGATATTTAGGATGTGTTTGTATGGCTAAAATAGTGAAGCCTTACGATATCCCCACGGTGCGAGGGTGGCTCCACAGGTGAGGGTGTTCACGGTGCGATGGTGGCTTGACCTAAGTAGGGGTCGTGGCATGATGATGGCTTAACCCAAGTAGGGGTCTCAGTGCGCCAAGGTTATCCCACCCAGCTTCTTGATTCAAGTTTCCAAAGGGAATTTGAGTTATTTTTCTTAACCCAATTCATCCTTAACATGATTTGTGACTTTAAAAAGGGCATTATTTACCCTTTTCACTTGAAATTGCTCTCAAGACACCCTCCTCTTTCCCAAGATTAAAAACCAAGTTCTTTATCAAGAAATCAAGAGTTTAAGCTTCTAAATTAAAAAAAACCCTCAAGAAATCCTCAAGAAACTAGCTATGAAGTTATGTGGGCTGTTCATCTATGGGTTTCTTTCACCCATGGAGCCCCAAAACCTCTTATTTGGTTAAAATATGATATTTTCCTTCATTATGAAGTTACATATGTTTAAGATGAGTTAAATTCATGTTTTTCCCTAGTAGTTTGACTCAATTCATGTCCTAGTATGATTCCATGGAAAGTTAGGTTATCTCATTTTTCAAGTTTTGATTTCCCATGTCGTATTTACTTGAATTTCATGTCATAATATCAAATTGTGAATTTAGCCATGAAGTCATGTTGTTTTCTCATGTTTTAAGACATCCTATGTTCAAGCCCATATTTTTCACTTTATTGGTGGGGTGTTTATATTTTGTGTCTTTGAACTATGATCCCATACTAAAATTTTAAGCTTTAATATTGTATTTTTTTTATCATTCAAAGCTGGCGGTCTATAAACACCCGATACCTACGTGTTTACTTACATTTCAAATCTTTCAAGTACATGTTTCTGTTAATTCATGTATATTACCATTTACTCAGTTGTTATTATCATGAGGAGTAATGTCAGTTGTTATGTTCAGTTGAATTTAGTTCAACTCAGTACCAATGTTAGTTCAATTGTGAGTAGGACATAGCACCAAGAAAACCTAAGGGTGGGAGCTCACCTGCCAATAGAGGATGTGACCCTTAGTAACAATCCCTGAGTTACATAACTACATAGCTAGCATAGGTTTGAGATATCTACCTTCTAGTTGAGGGTTAAAGTATATCTCATTAGAGCACCTACCAGTAGAGGGTGACTCCTTAGTCTTTTGGGACACCAGCTTAGAGGATCCAAACAACTTGTGTTAGTACCCATGGCACGGTACTTACACCCTTCAAACTGGGGTTACAGGTTGAACCCCGATTAGCTCAAATTAGGGCATGTTGGTTACATAATACCTCCCATAGTTTTAGTCAGTATTCAGTATGTCTTAGCTCAGGTATGTTTGAAAAAAATATACAAATTTTAGTTATTTAGTTACACAGGATTCAATCTTTCAGTTTTTAGATTATCTTAGAAACATGTTTATTCTTGGTCTTACATTCTTATATATTACATGTTCATGCATTCATGCTCAGTTGTCTCACTCATATTATCCAGTCCTCATCTCATATACTAGTACATTTAAATTACTAACCATATACTTTTATTTGCGCTATGTTGTCTTAGAACATAGGTTTGGACACTCACTTTCTCTACCATTCTTAGATAGCTTAGAGTTACTCAACAGCAGTAGTGGTGAGTCCTCATCTATCGGGGACATGACATATTTTTCTCAATTATTTCAATACTTCTTTATGTTTCATTAGTCAAAGTTAGTTGGGGGTCGGTCCCATCAACTCCTCATGATGTTTAAAGGCTTTTAGACAATCAGTCATTTCTTTCATTATTATCAGTTATTTTAAACAAGAAAATTTGGTTTTTTGTATTTTATCATATATTTCAGATATGTTATTGACACGTATTTCAGTATTTTAGATTTACAGTACCTTATTAGTTTATGTTTCTCTCATGTGTTATATTATTATTTTTCTCAGTATTCACAGCAGGTACCAGCTCATGGGTTAGCTTGTGGTCACTTGTGGTCATAAGAACCATTGCCGCAACTAGGGGGTAGCCTCAGGTTATGACAAAACTTTGTATTAGAGACAAATGTTTTAAAGTGTCCTAAGGATTCTAAAAGCCACATTGAGTAGAGTTTTAGGCATGGGTGTGAAATGCACCACACTTATGGACAAGAAGCTACGAGACGTGTTTAGGAAAGTTTCCCTTCTTTCAGTGTTTATGTCATGGAAAAGAGCATGAGTTCAGTTTAATTCCTCTTTCTAACCATTCTTTGTTTCATTTACAAATAATGCCTCCCATAAGAAATAACGAAGGAGGAATAGGGATCACCCTATACCACCACCTGTTCAGGAAGATCCCCTAAATGAGCATGTCTCTCACATCAAATTTAGGGTTACTTTCACAACCATATCCCATTCTGTAGCTTCTTAGAACAACCAGTAGGCTATTACTTTACCCAATCTAGTGGAAAATACAGCTACAATTAGGATTCAATATTTCACTCGAATAAATACCCCTCTATTTTTGGGATCTAAGTCTAAGAAAGATCCACAGGAATTTCTGGACATGGTGTAGAAAGTGACTATCAAGGGCATCATTTCGAGTGAGAGTGTAGAGTTGTATGCATATTAGTTACAGGATGTAGCTCACACATAGTTTAAGCAGTGGAAAGGGGAACGAGATATTGATGTAGGGCTAATAGAGTTAGAAGAGTTTTCCATGTCTGTCTTAGATAGGTTCTTTCCCCTAGAGTTGAGAGAAGCTAAGGTTTATTAGTTCATCAACTTGAAGAAGGGTAATATGAGAGTGAAAGAGTACTTGCTTAAGTTTACTCAGTTGGCAAGGTATGCTCCTACTATGATGGTGGATAATAGGTCTAGAATGAGTAAATTTGTATTTGGTGTAACTAATAGTATGGTTAAGAAGTATAGGACTGCCATGTTGATTAAGAAGATGGACCTACCTAGACTCATGGTTCATTATTAGCATATTAAGGAGGCAAAGCATAAGGAGAAGGAGAGAGAATAAGAGGGACATAATTGGTAGTTTTAACTTTTCTCAGCCAAGGTCAGAAGGCAGTAACCGTTCTTTATTTTGTTAGAAATTTTCATCCCCAGCTCATCTTCATCTAGTGCACCAGTGCCTAAGTTTATCCAAGACAATCAAGATAGAGCACCAGGATCTAAATACCAGAGCAGTGTGAATAGTGGTCACACTAATCCTCTTTGACGAAAATGTGGTAGGAATCATCAAGGTGAGTGTATGGATGGTAGTGATGTGTTTTTTGGATATGGAAATCCAGTCCACAAAGTTAGGGATTGCCTAGGGGCTGGTCAGTAGGTTCAGTTCAATCGCCCTTTAGCTCTAGACGGTCGCCTGACCCAGCAGGGTGCCACTTCTACTACAACCAATGGGCAGTGCCAAAATAGATTCTATGCTTTCCAGACTCGACATGATCATGAAAGTTCTCCTAATATCGTTACGAGTACGTTACGGGGTTTCCATCTTCATGTTTATATTTTATTAGACCTCGAAGCTTCACTTTTTTTATGACCCCCTATATAGCCTTTAATTTTAGTGTTAGTCCTGAGATATTAGAAGAGCCTTTCTCAGTGTCTACCCTACTGGGTAAATCTATTATAGCTAGATGGGTATACAGAAATTACCCGATCACAATATCTCATAAAATTACCTCAGTTGATCTGGTAGAGCTAGAGATGACTAATTTTAATGTCATTCTCAAAATGGATTGGCTCAACTTATGCTTTGCCTCAGTTGATTGTTGAAATAGAGTCATTCAGTTTTAGTTTCCCAATAAATTAGTTATTAAATGGAGGGGTAGAAGTTAAGTGCTTCGGGGTCAAATTGTTTCATATCTTAAAGGCGTAAAGATGATATCTAAGGGGTGTGTTTACCAACTTCTCTGAGTCAACGACTCAAATTTTGAGACTCTGTGTCTTGAGTTAGTTTCAGTAGTAAGGGAATTTTTAGATGTGTTCCCTGAAGATCTTCTCGAAGTTCCTCTCGAGAGAGAAATAGACTTTAGAATAGATCTCCTTTTAGATACTAATCCAATCTCTATTCCACCATACATAATGGGTCTAGATAAGCTTAGTAAATTAAAGGAACATTTGAAAGACCTTTTAGATAAGGGTTTCATCAGGGCTAGTATTTCTCCATGGGGTGCTCAAGTCCTGTTCGTGTGTAAGAAAAATGATTCTCTCAGAATGTGCATCGACTACCGTCAGTTGAATAAAGTCATAATCATTAATAAGTATCCACTCCCCAGAATTGATAACTTGTTCAACCAACTTCAAGGTCCTAGTTATATCTCTAAGATTGATCTTAGATCCGGCTATCATCAGCTCAAAATTAGATAATGTGACATCCCGAAGACAACTTTTAGAACTCGGTATGGTTACTTTGAATTCCTAGTTATGTCCTTTATACTAATGAATGCCCCTAAATCTTTCATTGACTTGATGAACAAGGTGTTCAAGCAGTACTTGAACATATTTGTCATAGTCTTCATTAATAATATCCTTGTCTATTCTCGTAGTGAGGATGATCATATAAACCATTTGAAAATTATATTACAGACCCTTAGAGCTCATCAGTTTTTCACCAAATTCAATAAGTGCAAATTTTGGCTAAGATCAATATCTTTCCTTGGCCATATTATTTCTGGTGATGGAGTCCAGGCTGACCCTTAAAAGATCAAAGCAACGAGAAATTAGCCTGGACCTATCTTTCTATCAGATATCAGGAGTTTCTTGGGTTTGGCTATCTATTACAGACGGTTTGTTAAAGGGTTTTCTTTTATTGTATCCCCCATGTCTTGATTGAATCAGAAGAAGGTCAAATTTCAGTGGTCAGATTCCTGCGAGAAGAGATTTTAGGAGTTGAAGACTCAACTTACTTTTTCCCCAGTCTTGACTTTGCCAGATGGTTCAAATGGATTTTTAGTTTACTGTGATACTTCTAGATTTGGTCTTGGTTATGTTTTGATATAGAGAGACAAGGTCATAGACTACGCCTCTAGATAGCTTAAACCCCATGAAAAGAATTATCCTACCCATGATCTTGAGTTGGCGGCTATTATTTTTGCCTTGAAGATTTAGAGGCTTATCATTATGGTGTTCATTTTGATATGTTCATGGATCATAAGAGCTTATAGTACATGCTCACACAGAAAGATCTGAATCTTCATCAGAAAAGGTCGCTTGAGTTGTTAAAAGATTATGATATGAGTGTATTGTATCATCCAGGAAAGGCCAATGTAGTGAAAGATGACCTTATTAGGTTGTCCATAGGTAGTATTTCTCATATTAAGGGAGATAAGAAGATCTTAGTTAGTGAGGTTCATCAGCTTGCTAGATTAGGTTTTCTGTTAGTTAATTCAGCTGAAGGTAGTATATGGGTTTAGAATGGTTTGGAATCTTCATTGGTTGCTGAAGTGAAACGAAAACAAAATAGAGATCGTAGCTATGTTAAGTTTAAGGAGGTATTTATAGATCAGAAAGTAGAGGTTTTATCCCAAAAGGGGAGATGGTATTCTTTATTGTCAAGGTAGGATATGTATTTTGTGTGTTGATGGTTTAAGACAACAAATACTTGCATAAGTGCATGGTGGGTGGTACTATATCCACCCAGGAGCCACTAAGATGTACCATGATTTGCGAGAAATCTATTAGCGGAATGGTATGAAGAAGAATATTGCAGATTTTGTAGCTAAGTGTTCAAATTATCAACAGATTAAGGTTGAGCACCAAAGGAATAATGGTACATTACAAGATTTCAGCATCACAACTAGGTAGTGGGAGTGGTGAACATGAATTTTTTTAGAGGGTTGCCTCGCACGCATCATCAATATGTTTTGATATGGGTCATTGTGGATAGAATGACCAAATCAGCTTATTTCTTACCAGTTCATACTTCGTTCTCAACTAAGGATTATGCCAAGCTTTATCTTAGGTAATTGGTTAAGATGCATGGGATAGCATTGTCTATCATTTTAGATAGAGGTACCCAATTTACCTTTCACTTTTAAAAGTCTTTTCAAAAGGGTCTTAGTACCTAATTTTATCTTATTACATCTTTATACCCTCTTACAGATGGTCAAGTAGAGATGACCATTCAGAACTTAGAGGACATATTGAGAGAATGTGTTATTGACTTTAAAGGTAGTTGGATGACCACTTACCTTTGATCGAGTTTGCCTACAATAATAGTTACCACTCTACTATTCAGATGGCTCTATTTTAGGCTCTCTATAGAAGAAGATGTACATCTCCCACTGGTTTGTTTGAAGTAGGTGAGGTTACTCTGATAGGTTCATATTCAATATTTTATAAAATAGAGAAAGTTTAGTTAATTCAGGAAAGGCTCAAGACAACCCAAAGTTGTCAGAAATCCTATGCAGACGTGAGGAGAAGGGATCTTGAGTTTGAGGTTGGTGATATGGTCTACTTGAAGATTTCATCTATGAAGGGGGAGAAGAGGTGTAATACCCGTACGTTTGTAGTTTATCTCAGCCACTAGTACTTGCTTAAGGCACTCAGAACCTGAAAATAAGACTAAGTGTGGAGGGACTTAGTCACTTTTGACTCTCTTTAACTTCGAGGATTTTAAGTTTAACTTTCTGACTCTGAGACAATGGTTCTTGAGTTGATTCATGATCAGGGGAGTTAGTAGTAGCGTCTCAAGAAGATTTCAGATTTTCAAACCAGGTTTGGATTGTGTTTGGGTTGGAATTCCAGCAGCTTAGCACGATTCCATTGCATTATAGTGAGTATAGCGCCAAGAGGTCCATCACATCGTGGTGGAGTGTAAAAAGACATTTGTCAGTTTTCAGTGTTTTACCGCAATTGCACCGCATAGAGGTAATGTTCAAATCAGTAATTGTTAAGTTCCAGTGACTCACCACGATTGCACCGCGTTGCAGTGAGTAAAGCAAAGAGGGTGTCACCGCATCGTGGTGAAGCTTTAAACACCATTCCAGTAACGAATTTTAATTTCTAGGGACAGTTTAGTCTTTTTTTCCATGTCCCCAAATATTGAAAAAAAGATTTAGCCCTATGCTAAGCAGAATATACTCATTATTCATCAAATCTCTCTCCAAGAAACACTAAGGCTTCAACTTTAACTCCAAGGAAATCCAAAATTCACCATTTCTTTTTCAAGATAACCAAGAATTTTAGTTTCAAGGTTCAAGAACTTCAACAAAAATCTTCAAAAGTATCGTTAGGAAATTCAAAATTCAAGATTCTACATTCAATTAATCAAATAAGTTATGTGGGGTTATGAACAAGGATACTTTTTTTATCATTGTGCCCAAAACTTGTTTTTAAAGTTGAATTTACGTGAATTTACATGAGTTTCAATTTAGGGTTCATACCCATTTATCATTGTTTGAAGTTTATGATGTTACAAGTGATTTAAGTGTTGAATTGCATGACTACTTTCACAAATTCATGCGTGTGATTTGATTTCATATATTAAGAATTGAATTTCATTATCTTGATTAGAATTATTAAAGTATTTCAAGATTATTGTTATTGAGCATGAATTTTGTTGTGATTTGACATGAGTTTTAATAATGGGTTTGAAGCCTCAAGTTTAAATCTTGATATTTAAAGAAAGAAGATATTTAAGAATTCTTTGATAAGTATGTATTCATATTTTAAGCAAGATTTGATATTTTTTATCCTAAGATAAGATAATGAATCTACATTGTTCATCTTGATCATTATTTAAAGAAAGATCTGCATAACTAGTTTTTCATTGTAAACCCTTATGCTAGTTTTAAAGTGGATTTCCTACAGGATGAGCATACAAATTAAAGGTAGTAGTATTTAGCATGTTGGGTATGCATCCTAGTTCATATGCCACAGAACTATGAGTCAACATTGGTTCAGATTATAATATTATTCTCATTTATATGGATGGAGATACAGATTATGATCACTTAGCCCAGGTTATACTCCTTGGCAAGAGTATGACACCTCTCCCCAACATGAGGTTTTCCCTTTAGGGGAACTAGATGTTGGACACTATGATAGCTCACAAGGTGTATGTCGGCTAGAAGAACCTAGCTAAGTCCTGACAGAAAAGCTTTTAGAAACTAAGTGTAAAGGCTCACAATTTATTTCAGATATTTTTTTACATAAGACATTAGCTATGAGATTTCAGCTTTTAGTTTACAGCTATAAAGGTGAATCCTTTTTACACTTATCCTATATGATTTGAAAATTAGATTAACTTGAGTCCTACTTATTCCACTAATAGAAAGAGTAAAATTTCAACTTTTAGAACTCGGTGTTATGACTCACAAGAATTATACAGTATGCTTTATTATTCATGATTTATGATTTTTAGCTTTCAGTTATTCAAGACAACATGAGTCATTTACACTTAGCATTCATCCTTTTACAAGTTTATATAAACATTGAGATATTGTTTTACTTAAGCATTCACCCCCATATGCTCAGTACATTCCAAATGTACTGATCCACATATATGTCTGTGTGCTACATTGTTTAATAATGTAGGTTCAGGTGCTCAGTTCTAGCAGCGTGATTGACTGCGAGGATCTCTATATACATCCTGATGGTTGGTGAGTCCTCATAGTTTGGGGACCAAGTTATTTAGATTTTCAAATTTATAAAGTATCTTATTCTGTTGTTTTCAGTCAGCTTGAGTCATCTGTGGATTTATGTAAGAGATTCTCTTGTTAGTAGTGTTAGAGGCTTTTCCGACTATTAGATATAATACAGTTTTACAGTGTTGGTTGTTCAGATTTCCTAGTTAAGTACTTTCAGATATTATGTTCATTTAAACTTAGTCCAATTTAGATAGTATTTCAGTGTATTAGTACTTTGCATTCTTATATTTTCTTTACTTTGAGTTTCAGAATGAGTAACAGGCTTACAGGGTTAGATCAGGACTACTTGTAGTTCGGAGCACTGTGTACCATCTCGGAATCCTTTTCTGGGGCGTTACACACTTGGTATCAAAGTCTAAGGTTTAAAGAGTCCCAGGGAGTCAGACAAGCTGCTTTACGAAGAGTTTTGATCATGGGTGTGAAGTGCACCACATTTATGAGCAAGAGGCTATGAAAAAATTTAGGAAATCATCTTTTCTTTCATGATCTGTCGTGCTTACAATTTTCTTATTCTGCTTTGACTCTTGCTCTTACGTGATAGAATATGCCTTCTCCCCGAGCTAATGCACACAAAAATGATAACCAGCCACCCCCTCACACAAATTCTCTGAATGGGAATATGTCCCATGATAAATTTTGGGCTACCTTTCAGGCGTTGGCCCAAGCTGTGATTGCTAATGTTTTGGGCAACCATCAGATTGTAGTCCCACTTCAGCAGAATGGTGATTTGACTGTATCTAGAATTTGTGAATTTATGAGAATGAATCCACCTAAATTCTTTGATTAAGTTTGTTTCTAGAGTGTCTAATTTAGTAGTCAAGGAGTGTAGGAATGCCGTGCTTATAGGGGATATGGATCTTTCTAGACTGATGACTCATGCTTAGCAGATTAAGATAGAGATGTTGAATAAGAGGGAGAGAGGAAATAAGAAGGCTAGAATCAGATAGTTTGACTATGGCCAAACAAGGTTTTAAGCTACAAATTATTCACAGTCTCAGGGTCACCTATCTATGCCAGCTATATCTTCAACCAGGGCTCCCACATCCATAACCAGACAGGAGTTGTGGGGTAGAACTTCTATGTCCAGGTCTTAGAATGGTTATTTCAAATTTACAGATTTATAGAGTAGCTTATTCAATTGTTTTCAGTGAATATGAGTCAGCTGAAGATTTATTCCAGTGACTCTCTAGTTAGTAGTGTTAGGGCTTGTCCGACTATTAGATACATTACAGCTTCACAGTGTTGGTTTTTCAAATTTCCTAGTTAAGTACTTTCAGATATTGTGTTCATTTAAACTCAGTCCAATTCATACAGTATTTTAGTGTTTTAGTACTTCCCATTCTTATATTTTCTTTACTTTGAGTTTCAGAATGAGTAATAGGCATACAGAGTTAGCTAGGGACTACTTATAGTTTGGAGCACCGTGTGATGTCTCAGAAACCATTTCTAGGGCGTTACACACTTAGTATCATAGCCTAAGGTTTAACAAGTCCTTGGGAGTCAAACAAGACACTTTACATAGAATCCTGATCATGGGTGTGAAGCACACCACATTTATGAGAAAGAAGCTACAAAATAATTTAGGAAATCATCTTTTTTTCTTGATCTGTCGTGCTTTTAATTTTCTTATTCTTCTTTGACTCGTGCTCTTATGTGACAGAATATGCCTTCTTGCCGAGCTAATGTACACAGAAATGATAACCAGCCACCCCAACCCACAAATCATTTGAATGAGAATATGTCCCATGCTGAATTTTGGGCTATCTTTTAGGCGTTGGACAAAGCTATGATTGCCAATGTTCAGGGCAACCATCAGGCTGTAGTCTCGCTTCAGGATAATGGTGATTTGGCTATAGCCAGAATTTGTGACTTTATGAGAATGAATCCGCCTAAATTCATTGGGTCAAGAGTAGGTGAGGACCTAAAGTTACACCTTGATGAGGTGAAGAAGATCACCCAAATTATGCATATTACTAAGAAAGAGAGTGTAGAGTTAGCATCTTATTGGCTGAAGGATGTTGCTTATGATTGGGTAGTTATGTGGAAAAATGGTAGAGGTGAGAATGTAGATCCCTTGAGTTGGCAGGTGTTTCAGGATATATTTCTAGGTAGGTTATTTTCGCATGAGATAAGAGAAGGTAAGATAGAAGAGTTCATGAACCTGAGGCAGGGCTCGATGATAGTAAATAAGTACTGCCTTATGGTTAAGTAGTTGTGTAAGTATGCTTCTGACTTGATAAGTAAGTCTAGATAGAGTATGAGTAAGTTTGTTACTGGAGTATCTGGTTTGGTAGTCAAGGAGTGTAGGACTGCCATGCTTAAAGAGGATATGGATCTTGATAGACTAATGACTCATGCTCAACATATTGAGATAGAAAATTTAAAGGAGAGAGAGAGGGGAAATAATAAGGCTAGAATCGGATAGTTTGACTAAGGCCAAACAAGGTTTGTAAGTAGAAATTATTCACAGTCTCAAGGTCGCCCATCAGTGCCATCTCCATGTTCATCCAGTTCTCCCGCATCTAGAACCAGACAGGAGTAGTGGGGTAGAACTTTTACGTCTAGGTCTCAGAATAGTGTGGACGAAAGGCCCAGTTATCCAACATGCACTAAGTGTGGAAAGAATCACCCTAGTGAGTGTTTGTTTGGACATAAAGGTTGTTATGTATGTGGTAAGTTGGGTCATGGGATTAAGTGTCCGTGTGATAAGTAGGAAAGATGAGATATTCATCCCCAGACATAGGCTACTAGTACACTAGCCCCTCTAGGTCGCCTAGCCCCTCCTCAAGGAACATCATCCTGTACCAGTGGCGGTTAGCACTAGAATCGATTCTATGCTTTACTATCCCATCAGGAGCAGGAGATTTCACCAGATGTTGTCACTGGTATGCTTCGTGTATTTCATCTTGATGTTTATTTATTGTTATACCTAGAGTCAAATCTCTCTTATATGACTTGGTTAGTTGTAGTGAATTTTGAAGTGGGTCCTGAAAAACTTCCTAAGCCCTTCGTAGTTTCCACCCTAGTGGCAGAGTTAGTTGTTGCCAAATAAGTGTATAGAAAATACCCTATTACCATCCTTCATGAAATTATATTAGCAAACTTGATAGAGTTAGACATGGTTGATTTTGACATTATTTTAGGTATGGATTGGCTTCATTCTTGTTATGCATCAATAGATTGTCGCACCCGAGTAGTGAAGTTTTAGTTTCCTAATGAGTCAGCCTTTGAGTGGGTAGGTAATTCAGTATCTCCTAAAAGTCATTTAATATCCTATCTTAATGACATAAATTTGATATCAAAGGGGTGCATTTACCATTTGGTTTGGGTCAAGGACACTAAATTCGAGACTACAACTATTCCATCAGTCCGTGTAGTTAATGAGTTTCCTGAAGTCTTTCCCGAAGATCTGCCAGGGATACCTCCCAATAGAGAAATAGAATTTGGTATTGAGCTTCTTCTTGATACTCAGACCATCTCCATTCCTCTTTATCATATGGATCCAACAGAGCTTAAAGAGTTAAAAGGGCAACTTAAAGACCTTTTAGATAAAGGTTTTATAAGGCCCTGTGTTTCTCCATGGGGCGCTCCCATTCCATTCGTGCATAAGAAAGATGGCTCTCTCTAAATATACATCGATTATCGTCAGTTGAATAAAGTTACAATAAAAAACAAATATCCTTTTCTAGAATTGATGACTTATTTGACCAACTCCAAGGTGCAAGCTACTTCTCTAAGATAGACCTTAGATTTGGCTATCACTGGCTTAGAGTAAGGGAATGTGATATTCCAAAGACAACTTTCAGAACCCGTTATGGTAAATTTAAGTTTCTAGTCATGTCCTTTGGGCTAACAAATGCCCCAGCAGCCTTTATGGACTTGATGAACCGAGTATTCAAACAATATTTAGACTTGTTTATCATAGTCTTTATTGATGATATCCTTGTATATTCCCGTAGTTAGGATGACTATGCAGATAATCTTAGGATCCTGTTGCAAACTCTTAGAAATCACCAGTTGTTCGCCAAATTCAGCAAGTGTAAATTTTGGCTAAGATCAGTAACTTTCCTTGGTCATATTATTTCCGGTGATGGCATTAGAGTTGGTCCTCAGAAGGCCAAAGTAGTAAGAAACTGGCCTATACCCATCTCTCTATCTGACATCAGGAGTTTCTTGGGTCTAGCTGGCTATTCCTAATTTTTTTGTTGAGGGTTTTTTGTCTATATCATCCCTCATGTCTAGATTGAATCAAAAGAAAGTTAAGTTTCAGTGGTTAGATTCTTATGAGAAGAGTTTTTAGGAGTTGATTGGTCGACTCACTTCATCCCCAGTCTTAGCATTACCTAATGTTACAAATGGATTTGTTGTCTATAATGATGCTTCTAGATTTGGTATTGGTTGTGTTTTGATGCAAAGAGGTAAGGTCATAGCCTATGCCTCTAGACAACTTAAGCCTCACGAAAAGAACTATCCTACCCATGATCTTGAGTTAGTTGTTGTTGTGTTCACTTTGAAAATTTGGAGGCACTATCTATATGGGGTGTATGTTGATGTGTTCACGGACCACAAAAGCTTGCAATATATATTTTCGCAGAGAGAGTTAAATCTCCATTAGAGAAGGTGGTTAGAATTGCTGAAAGATTACAACATAACTGTTTTGTATTATCCGAGCAGGGATAATGTTTTGGTAGATGCCCTTAGTAGACTGCCTATAGGTAGTGTTGCTCATATGAAGAGTAATAAGAAAGAATTAGTTTGGGAAGTTCATCGGTTGGCTAGATTAGGTGTGCGATTAGTTGACTCGGCTGAGGGGAACATTTGGGTTCAAAGTAGTTCAGAATCTTCCTTAGTTTCCCAAGTGAAAGAGAAACAAGATAAGGACTCCAGTTTGGTTAAGCTGAAGGAGTCAAATAAGGATCAGATGGTAGAGGTTTTATCCCAAGGGGGAGATGGTGTACTGAGATACCAGAGTAGACTATTTGTGTCGTGCGTTGATGATTTGAGGCCGCGAATTATGGCAAAGGTGCATGGTGAACCTTACTCTATTCACCCAGGAGCCACTAAGATGTACTGCGATTTGCAGGAAGTCTATAGTGGAGTGGTATTAAGAAAGATATCACAAAATTTATGGCCAAGTGTTCCATTTGCCAATAGGTTAAGGTGGAGAACCAAAGGCCTAGTGGTACCTTGCAAGAGTTAAGTATTCCCATTTGGAAATTGGAAGAGGTGAAGATGTACCTTGTGATAGGATTACCCCGTTCGCGTCATTAGCATGATTCAATTTGGGTTATTGTAGACAGACTGACCAAATCAACCCACTTCTTGCCAGTTCACACTTCTTACTCAGCCAAATATTATGCTAAGTTGTATATTAGAGAATTGGTCAAATTGTATTGAGTTCCTTTGTCCATCATTTAGGATAGGGTATTCAATTTACCTCTCACTTTTGGAAGGCCTTTTAGAAGGGTCTTGGTACCTAAGTTCATCTCAGTTCAGCTTTTCGCCCTCAAACAGATAGTCAGTCAGAGACGACCATTCAAACCATAGAGAATATGTTGAGGTCATGCATTATGGACTTCAAGGGTAGTTGGGATGATCATTTACCATTGATTGAGTTTGCCTATAACAATAGTTACCATTCTAATATTCAGATGGCCCCGTTTGAGGCTCTTTATGGAAGGAGATGTAGGTCACCTATCGGTTGGTTTGAAGTGGGTGAGGATGCTTTGATTGGGCCATAAATGGTGTTTGAATCTATGGAGAAGGTCCAGTTGATTTGACAAAGGTTGCAGATAGCTCAGAGTCGTCAGAAATCTTATACAGATGTGAGGAAAATGAATCTTGAGTTTGAAGTTGATGACTTGGTTTATCTGTAAGTTTGACCCATGAAGGGGGTGAAAAGATTTGGAAAAATGGGAAAGCTTAGTCCCCAATACGTTGTACCTTACAAAATATTGAGTCGTGTTGGGAAATTTGCATATAAACTCAAATTGCTTGCATATTTATCTTCTGTTCACCGAGAGTTCCATGTATCCTTATTGAAGAAGTGTATGAGTGACCCTGAAGTTGCAGTCTCTCTAGAAAGCATGGATATTCAGGATAGCCTCTCTTATGAAGAGATTCCAGTAGAGATTCTTGATCACCTAGTCCATAGACTAAGAAACAAAGAAGTTCTCCTGGTCAAAGTTCTTTGGCAGAATCAATCCTTAGAGGGTGCCACCTGGGAAGTAAAAGAAGACATGCAGACCAAGTACCCTCACCTCTTCTTCAGAAACTCAGACTCGGATCAAGGTAACAAATTTTCATAGATTTTCTCTTTTCCAGTCTCAGTCCAGCGATATAACTATCTTCATATCATTCTATGCATTCATTGATTAGCTCAGTCACTCATTATATCTTAGATTCAGTCATGCAGTTATGTTTTTAGTTGTACTTGCTAGTACATAGTCTCAATCCCTAAGTATCCTCATCTTTACTAGTCTTATTTGAGGACAAATATTCCCAGGGTGAGATATTTTAATACCATGTACATTCATAGTTTAACTCATCCCCTAGTACTTGCTTAAGGCACTCAGAACTTGAAAATAAGACTAAGTGTGGAGGGACTTAGTCACTTTTGACTCCCTTTAACTTCGAGGATTTTAAGTTGACCTTCCAGACTCTGAGACAATAGTTCTTGAGTTGATTCATGATCAGGAAAGTTAGGAGTAGTATGTCAAAAAGATTTTGGATTTTCAGACTATGTTTGGATTATGTTTGAGTTGGATTCCAGCAGCTCACCGCGATTCCATTGCATCGCAGTGAGTATAGAGCCAAGAGGTCCATCATATCGCGATGTAGTGTAAAAAGGCATTTGTCAGTTTCTGTGTTTCACCGCTACTGCATTGCATCGTGGTGATGTTCAAATCAGTAATTGTCAAGTTCCAGTGACTCACAGCGATTACACTACATCGCGGTGAGTATAGCAATGAGGGTGTCACCACATCGTGGTGAAGCTTTAAATGCCATTACAGTTATAAATTTTAACTTCTAGGGGTATTTTAGTCTTTTTTTCCATGCCCCTAAATCATGAAACAAAATACTTAACCCTATTCTAAGCAGAATATACTCCTTATTCATCAAATCTCTCTCCAAGAAACCCTAAGGCTTCAACTTTAACTCCAAGAAAATCCAAAATTTCACCGTTCCTTTTTCAAGATAACCAAGAATTCTAGTTTTTGGGTTCAAGAACTTCAATAAGAAGCTTCATAAACATTGTTAGGAAATTCAAAGTTCAATCTTCTACATTCAATTAATCAAATAAGTTATGTGGGGTTATGAACAAGGATACTTCTTTCATCCTTGTACCTAAAACTAGTTTTTAAAGATGAATTTACGTGAATTTACATGAGTTTTAATTTAGGGTTCATACCCAATTATCATTGTTTGATGTTTTTGATGTTACAAGTGATTTAAGTGTTGAATTGCATGACTACTTTCACAAATTCACGTGTGTGATTTGATTTCATATATTGAGAATTGAATTTCATTATCTTGATTAGAATTATTAAAGTATTTCAAGATTATTGTTATTGAGCATGAAGTTTGTTGTGATTTGACATGAGTTTTAAGAATGGGTTTGAAGCCTCAAGTGTAAAGCTTGATAGTTCAAGAAAGATGATGTTTAAGCATTCTTTGATATGTGTGTATTCAAATTTTAAGTAAGATTTGATCTGTTGATCCTAAGCTAAGATAAGGAATCCACATTGTTCATCTTGATCATGATTTAAAGAAAGATAAGCATAACTGGTTTTCATTGTAAACCCTTATGCTAGTTTTAAAGTGGATTTCCTACAGAATAAGCATTCAGATTAAAGGGACTAGTATTTAGCACCGAGTTAAGTATTTTTCCTAGTTTACATGACCCAGAACTATGAGCCTACGTAGGTTCATATTATCAGATTATTCCTATTTATATGGATGCAGATACGGATTGTGATCATTTAGGTCAGGTTATACTCCTTGGCAAGAGTATGACACCTCTCCGCCACATGAGGTTTTCCCCTTAGGGGAACTAGACGTTGGAAATTATGATAGCTCACATGGTGTATTTTGGTTAGAAGAACCTCCCTAAGTCCTAATAGAAAAGAATAATAGAAAAGCTTTTAGAAACAAAGTGTAAATGCTCACAATTTATTTCAGCTATTGTTTTACTTAAGACATTAGCTATGAGATTTTAGCTTTCAGTTTACAGATATATAGGTGAGTCCTTTTTACATTTAGCCTACATGATTTGAAAATAGTCTTAACTTCAATCTTACTTATTCCACTAATAGAAAGATTAAAACTACAGCTTTTAGAACTAGGTGTTATCGCTCACAAGATTTATACAGTATGCTTTATTACTCATGATCTATGATTTTTATCTTTTAGTTCTTCAAGCCAATGTGAGTCATTACACTTAGAATGCATACTTTTACAAGTTTATATAAATATTTAGATATTGGTTTACTTAAGCATTCACCTTCACATGCTCAGTACATTCCAAACATACTGATTTACATATATGTGTATGTGCTACAATGTTTAATAATGTAGGTTCAGGTGCTCAATTCTAGCACTGTGATTGACCACGAGCATCTCTATCTACATCCCGACAAATGGTGAGTCCACATAGTTTGGGGACCCAGTTATTCAGATTTGTAGATTTATAGAGTAGCTTATTCAATTTTCTATTAATTCGAGTGAGCTAGGGATCTATCCCATCGACTCTCTAGTTAGTAGTGTTATAAGTTTGTCCGACTATTAGATACATTATAGTTTTATAGTGTTGGTTGTTTAGATTTCCTAGTTAAGTACTTTCAAAAAGTGTGTTCATTTAAACTCAGTCCAGTTCAAATAGTATTTCAGTGTTTTAGTACTTCGCATGCTTATATTTCCTTTACTTTGAGTTTCAAAATGAGTAATAGGCTTAGAGGGTTAGCTCAGGACTACTTAAATATTAGAGCACCGTGTGACGTCTTAGAATCCTTTTTAGGGGCTTTAGAAGAGGATTTGTAAAAATGGGAAACACAATCCCTGCTACATTGGCCCATATAAAATCTTGAACCATTTTGGGAAGGTTGCTTATGAGCTTGAGTTGCCTGTAGATTTGGCATCAGTGCATCCAGTGTTCCATGTTTCTTTGTTAAGGAAATGCATCGGTAATTCAGCTATTGTTGTTTCCTTAAAAATCATGGATATTCAGGATAATCTTTCCTGCAAAGAAGTTCCAGTTGAGATCCTTGATCATCAGATTTGTAGGCTAAGGAATAAAGGAGTTCCCTAGGAAGTAGGAGCAGATATACAAGACAAGTACCCTTATCTTTTCTCCATGACTTCAGACTCATCTTAAGGTAATGAATTTCCTTAAATAAACTCTTTCCAATATCTATTTTAGCTATGTAACCATTCTCATGTCATTGCATGCATTAATGAAATCAATTAAGTTCATGTATCATGCTTAAGACTCAATTATGTAATCATGTTCCAAGTCATGCATGTTCAGTATATGACCTCAATTACCTTAGTATTCTCAGTTTAACCAGTCTCATTCGAGTACGAATGTTCCCAAGGGGTAGATATTGTAATACCCCATAATACTCTAAGCTCAATTCATCTCTTAGTTGCATGGTTAAGGGGTACAAGGCTTGAAAATTTCACTAAGTGTTTAGGGATTAGTCATTCTTAAGACCCCTATACTTTTTGTATTTTTATTTTGGTCTTCTCGACCTTGAAATCTTGGTTTTCAAGTTGGTTCATGTTTAGGGAGGTTAAAAGTATGTCTCGGGAGATTTTTGAGACTTTTGGAGGAGGTTTAGGATGTGTTTATATGGCTAAAATAGTGAAGCCTCGCAATAGCCTCGTGGCGTGCGGGTGGATCTGCAAGTGAGGGTGTTCGCGGCGCGATAGCAGCTTGACCCAAGCAGGGGTCGCGGTGCGCCAAGGGTATCCGCCCAGCTTATTGATTTAACTTCCCAAAGGGCATTTGAGTCATTTTTCTCAACTCAATTGGTCCTTAACATGATTTGGGACTTCCAAAAGGGCATTATTTTCCCCTTTCACTCAAAATTGCTCTCAAGCAACCCTCCTTTTTCCAAAGAACAAAACCCGAGTTCTTTCTCAAGAAATCAAGAGTTCAAGCATCTAAGTTAAAGAAAACCTCAAGGAACTAGCTATTATGGTATGCGGGGTGTTCATCTATGGGTCCCTTTCACCCATAGAGCCCAAAAAGCTCCTTTTTGGTTAAAATATGAGTTTTTCCTTCATTATGAAGTTGCATATGTATAAAATGAGTTTAATTCATGTTTTTCCCTAGTAGTTTGACTCAATTCATGTCCTAGTATGATTCCATGGAAAGTTAGGTTATCTCATGTTTCAAGTTTTGATTTCCCATGTCGTGTTTACTTGAATTTCATGTCATAATATCGAATTGTGAATTTAGCCATAAAGTCATGTAGTTTTCTCTTGTTTTAAGACATCCCCATGTCCAAGCCTATGCTTCTCACTTAATTGGTGGGGTATTTATGTTTTGGGTCCTTGAACCTTGATCCCATACTAAAGTTTTAAGATTTAATATTCTATTTTTTCGATCATTCAATGCTAGCAGGTTATGAACACCCCATACCTACGTGTTTACTTACATTTCAGATCTTTCAAGTATTGATTTTGGTTAATTCATGTATATTACCATTTACTCAGTTGTTATGATCATGATGAGCCATGTCAGTTATTATGTTTAGTTGAATTTAGTTCATCTCGGTACCAGTGTCAGTTCAGTTGGGAATAGGACTTAGCACTGAGCGAACACAGGGGTAGGGGCTCACCTGCCAGTAGAGGGTATGACCCTTAGTAGGAATCCCTGAGTTACAGAACTACTTAGCCAGCGTAGGTTTGAGATGATTACCTACTAGTTGAGGGTTGACATATATCTCATGAGAGAACCTACCTATAGAGGGTGACTTCTTAGTACTTCGGGACACAAGTTTTGTGGATCCACACAGCCGGTGTTAGTACTCGAGGCATGGTATTGACACCCTTCCAACTAGGGTTACAGGTTAGACCCCGATTAGCTCAGATTGGGGAATGTCAGTTAAATAATACCTCCCACAGTTACAGTTAGCATTCAGTATGTCTTAGATCAAGTTTGTTTGACCAAAGCATACAATTTTTCAGTTATTGAGTTACACAGGATTCAGTTTTTCAAATTACAGATTATATCAGAAACATGTTTATGGTTGGTTTTGTATTCTTAGATATTACATGTTCATGCATTCATGCCTAGTTATCACACGCATTTCAGTCAGTCCTCATCTATATACCAGTACATTCAAAGTACTGACCACATGCGTTTCTTTGCACTATGTTGTCTTATAACATAGGTTCAGACGCTCAGTTTTCCAATCGTTCTTAGACAACTCAACATTACTCAGCAGCAGTAGTGGTGAGTCCTCATCCATTAGGGACATGACATGTTTTTCAAAGTTATTTCAGTACTTCCTTATGTTCCGTTAGTTAGAGTTAGTTGGGGGTCTGTCCCATCAATTCCTCATGATGTTTAGAGGCTTTTAGACAATCCGTAAGATAATCCATCATTTCTTTTAGTATTGTAAGTTATTTCAGACAGAAATTTTGTCTTCAGTATTTTATCATATTTTTCAGACATGTTGTTGACACATATTTCAGTATTTTAGATTACAGTACCTCATCCGTTAATCTTCCACTTATGTGTTATATTACTATTTTTCTTAGCGCTCGCAGTAGGTACTAGCTCATGGGTTAGCTTGTGGTCACTTGTGGCCGTAAGCACCATTGTCATGACTATCTGCAACCTCGGGTCGTGACAAGGAAAAATGAGGATACTTGGACTTCATGCCCTGTTCTGCCTCCTAAGTAGCTTCCTCAGACTTTTGGTTCTTCCATAGAACCTTCACTGAAGTCACCTCTTTCGTTTGCAATCGGCAAACTTGCCGACCCAAGACCCTTACTAGGACATCCTCATAGGTCAGAGTCAAAAATACCAATATCCTCTAAGAGAAACAACCAAAGAAGGACCACCTATATACTTTCTCAACATAGAGACATGGAAAATTGGAAGAATGGGACTCATGCTAGAGGCAAAGTTCAATTCAAATTATACTTTCCCACTGACACATCACTACAAATGCCTAAATTAAGCCATACGCTACTTTCACGTTCATGCATATTCAAAGCAAGAAGGAGTCAACTTAAACCATGGGACTCTATTTCTTACATCCATCTATGAACACTATTCTACAAAGCATCCCATATAGAATATACATATGCATGGTCCACTCTACAAGAAGGACACCCCAAAATTCCTTATTTACCCGCCGATAACCTATTTTTTCCCAGGGAAAACCATCCCTCCCATGCACGCAATAACGATAATACTCCGCTGGAGTCATTTTAGAAATAAAGAATAGAAATTAGACAAGTGTTCTCTACAACACCAATCCATGACTGAATCTCCCCACCGGGAAACTAGGAAGGTCGTCAATAAGAATCTCAGGACATTCATTAACCATGGGAACAAATTTTAAAGAAGGACCTCCCTAGTTTAGAGTCTTTAACTCGGACCAAATGATACAAACACTATTTAGAGATTGAATTTTAGGCTTTAAGGTATGAGATAAACCTCCCCTCTTGGGCACTAAAGAACCCCCTATTCCGTACAATAACTAGCTCATTAAAGAATTTAAACATCACCTTATTGGTCCAACAATCTAAGGAATCATAGCACTAATGAACCAATCCATCCTTAGAATAACATCAAAATCAACCATATCCGACTCTATCAAATCAACAAGATTTTCTTCACTACCCACAGCTACCCCAAACCCCTTGTGGACTACTTACAACCACAGAGTCCTCTATCAGGGTAGAAACAAAAAAAGAGTCCAAAATAACTTTGGAATCAAACCAAAACACACAATCACAAATACGGTCACACAAGAGAGAGGGGGCCCCGTACCAAGTAAAGCATACGCATTATGGAAAAAGGGAATTTCAACATACCCATACCAACATCCGTAGATGCCTCGGGCTCCTGACGGGTAGTAAGTGTATATAATCGATTCCAGCTAGTGTCGGTACCAGAAATAAAAGAAGAAGAAGAAACATCATCCTTTGGTGCGGGACTAGATGAAGTAGAAATAGGGGTCCTGTTGGCCCAAGTAGCTACTACAGAAGGGCACTCTCGCTGCATATGCCCAATCTGACCACATCTAAAATAGCAGTTCCTACCCTTCTCACACTTTGATGATGCTAACCACAGAATCTACAAGGAGGGTAGGCCAGTTCTAAATAGACCCCGTTGTCCTAGGACTAGGTACTTTGCACTCTAGAAGCACTACCACTATGAGAATGTCTCTCTTTCAACGGCTCCAAGTATGGAGCACTAGACATGGAATGGGAGTTAGGACCCACCCAATGCTTCCTCTTGGACCACTTATAACCAATCTGAGTCAACATAGTAATGGAGTGACGGAACTCTGTATTAGTAGTATCCCCTTGAGGTGACTGAGGAGAAGTCATACTTCCAAAAGTAGGGTTAGTTGGGGAAGGTTGAACCCCACGAGGATAGTTAGATGCCGCGATCCTCAACCGGGTTTGAATCCCAGAAGTTGGACGTGCTTCATCCATATTGCCCTTAGTGGGGTGGAAGAGTTTTTCTGAGTGCCGCTCTTCTGGGGGGGATGATCTAAAAGATGAGCAAATAAAAATTAGGCGGATCCAAGACCTTAGACTCTATAGATCGAGGCTGAATTACAATATAGGGAAACATTCTTAAATGCCTCGTAGCCTCTCTCTTATAAGTGTGGCGTGCTACACACCCATAAAACAGACTCTACTTGACACAAATTTGTGGACACCAAACTGACCATGAACCTAGGCTCTGATACCAACTTGACAAGACCTAAAATCGGGCCTTGTCCTATGAGCATCTAAAGTCCAACTAGGACTGTAGATTGCCTCGTTAATCCAACCCAACCATCACATTAGACCACGAGTGACAGCTGAACTCCGACTATAAAATCAGATAGCAAAAATAAGGCTACAATCATAGCTTAAAAAGCATCTAAAAAATGCTTTGATATCGATAAACTAACTAATATACCCAAGTTTACAGTCATCCATAAAGCCTCTATAAATCTAATTTTTAAATATGTCGAGACATGTCCCCGATAATAGCCCAAAACCCAGGTCTAAATAAATCTATGTCATAAGGTAAAAAGACTAAAAAATATCTGCCTTTCGAAGTATGGAAGCTCACCACTTCAATGTCAAAACACGAATCACTCGAACACCTGGTCACTGCATAGGAAAAGAAGAAGAAGCTACAAGCCCTGTACCGCATGGGGACACAACGTTTGAAGATGGTTAGCGGTTGAAGTGCTAGCATGTAACTCAAGGATAAGGATAAAATAGCGCCAACAATTCAAAACAAATCACCTAATGCACATAACCAATGCATTTTTTATATATATACATAGAAACATATATATAAGTTTACGAACTGGGGTAGGGAACGTGATTAGCATGAATTTTAAATCGTTAACCTGGGATGTATAGCTTTGTCTTCATATAACAAAGCACCCATAGTCTATACGGGCCCATCTCTCCCCTAGATCTAAGAACCCCAGTGCGTGTAGAAGCAAAAACCAAAGAATATCCATAACTGTATATGCCTTTATGAGGGATTCAAACCTTCCGGCATCATTAAGGTGACTTATGCATCATTATATATAGTAATGGGGACTCAAGCCTCCCTTTTATAGGTTTTATTCGAGGGACTCGAACCTCTCAGTCACATGTTTCATTCGAAGGACTCAAACCTCACGGTCATATGACACCCGCACCGTCTATCAAAATTTCATTGTTAGTTCTTCAGACCCTGCTTTCACAGCCTAGCTACACATCTTGCTTTAAAGACCAATTTCAAACCATCATTTTACATATACAACCACATATTCAATTACTTACCAAAGGCACTTCGTTGGTATGATCATACGATCAACACTTGCAAGCATACATCAAGCCATTACGATTATCACTCAACTAATTCATTCATATGACTTTGGGACTCAAAATCGTCGTCAAACAAAGACACAAACCGATATAGTGTTTAGTGACTAAACCTATTGTCAAATAAGACATCAATTAATTAAATGGTTAGGTAATCAAACCCTTCATCTAGTCAATTAAATCTATTCAATTCAACACTTAGGGACTCTAACCCTTTTAGCCATTTCAAGTATCATGGCTACAATTCAACACCATATACGACCATAAGATCTTTATGAAATAATTTATCAATCAATCACTTAAATAGGACAATGCCCTAGTCCATAAAACAATGTCAATCTATTTGTGGTCATCAAGACCCTTAAAAACCTATTCATTCTTCACTAGAATTATTATAGCAAGCTTTAGTTCAAAACATAATTCAATTTCATGCTTAGGGACTTAAACTCCTTTTTAACCATTCAAAACTCTAAAGTCATCAATTACTCATTACATGGCCAATAGGGCCTTTACATAGCCATTTACCGAGCTTTTATTTTCATTAGTCTTAAACCATAGCTCAAAACACCATTAACATAGGACTAGTCAATTCTCTTAGACATTTTCACAAACACCTTGAGAGCATACATTTAACAAAACCAAACCCAAGGTATAAATAATCAAACTTAGGGTTAGTAATGACCCATTTGTAAACCATATTCAACAAGCAACCACATGTGCAACCATCACCAAAAATATGTATAAACACATGTTTAAGCAAGAGTAAAAAATACCCAACACTATCTATTAAAAAACCTTAACATTTGATTTCAAAACCACCCATTACAAGTCAAAATCATTGTTTAAAACTCATAATATTTTGAACCAACAATGAGCTAAGAGATACACACATTATACTAGATGATTCATGGAAGAACCTGACCCTCTTAGCCTCTAGATGAATGCCTCTTTAAACCCTAGCTTCAATCTTGTAGAGGAGTTTTGAGGGTGTTTTGGAATGTTTGATCCACCAAATGAGTGCTAAAAAAGGTTACAACATGTTATATAGTAAGGGTACATAAGGGTTTTTAGGGGGGAATATCCATAATCCCTTGGCTTAAAAGCTGAAAAGTGACTTCGCTGGAGGGTATGACTGCATACCTAAATCGTACCCTAGGGTACAAGTGGTACCCTATCTCATACCCTAGTCCTCACTATGACCCCTACACTTTCTAAGATATGACCAAACCTATATGAATCATAGCTTAGGGTATGAATGGTACCCTTAACCGTACGTTGACCCGTACCCAAGACAATGTCTACTAAATTATGACCAACACTTCATACAACTAGGTAGAATACAACCCGTACCCTAACATACAATTATGGAAGGTCTAAACATATCTTAAATAGTGTTTCACCAATCTAGACTATTCTTAAATGAGAGGGGAGGGTACTAGTCGTACCCTAGCATACAATTTGTATGCTCAATCCGTACCCAACCCAGAACCTCATATCTTTGGGAAATTTTCTAAGGGTCCAAAGCCTAGGTGTTTGAAATATACACTTAGAAATATGACAACCTAGAGTTATTTGATCATGTAATAATTTCGCAAATCGGAGTTCTATGAATCTTTTTATCATTCTAAATATTTTTATAGACCACTTCATCCCTCAACTATAATGTTATGTCCACAAAATCATCATTAACTATACCATGAGATACAACCCATCTCTAGACCAAAAACACCATATTTCCATCATTAAACCACCCTAACCTGAGATTTTAACAACTCTCCTCCTAGGGAAAACTCTACCTAGACACTTACAACCTTACTAACACTATGACAATAAAATAGGTCATTACGGTAACCAAGAATTAAAGCTAATAAATATCACACTAGGCATAGATAGAGTACTAAAATATGAATAGATAGTTGTGCATTATAGAAAATCCAGAAAACTCAAAATCAAGATTTCTAGCAGAATATCAATAATATTAAATTTTAACTGCTCATATTATCTGAAGTCCATAAAATGTAACTTTGAAAGGTATCCTATGTCAATACACAATATGTATATGGAACACTATAGCATTCCTTCTTAATCAATACAATCCTTCATTATTGATTCTATTTGACATAATTAAAATAATAAATCCTATAGATTTGATAATGCCTTAAACATATCTCCAATTGAAGGATGAAGCGGTCGCTATCAAATTTAGTAACCCAACAAAGTTGGGGTCAATCCCACATTCAATAGGACAAAAATCTATCTTGAACTTATTGAAATCACTAGGCAGTGCGGGAAAGTAAAAGAGGGGATTTGCTGAAATAGAAAAAGCACTCGAACCTCCCTTTCATAGGTTTTATTTGAGGGACTCGAACCTCCCGATCACATGTTTCATTTGGGGGACTCGAACCTCCCGTTCATATGAAACCCACTATGGATAGCATGATTTCAAATTTTAGTCCTTCGGGCCCCACTTTTACGGCCTTGCTACACATCCCGCTTTAATGCCCAATTTAAAACCTTCATTTCACATATACAACCACTTAGTTAATTACTTACCCAAGGTACTTCATAGGTATCATCATACCAACAAGACTTCCAAGCATACACCATGCCATTACCATTATCAATCAACTGATTCATTCATATGACTTTGGGACTTAAACCCATCGTCAAACAAAGACACAAACTAATATAGTGTTTCGGGACTCAAACCCATTGTCAAACAAGAAATCAATCAATTCAATGTTTAGGGACTCAAAACCTTCTATATGCAATAAAAACCATTCAATTCAACACATAGAGACTCTAACCCATTTATCCATTTCAAGTCATCATGCCTAAAATTCAACACCATAGACGACCATAAGATCTTAATGAAATTATTTATCAATCAATCACTTAAATAGGACAATGCCCTAGTTCATACCACAATGCCAATCCATTTGTGGTCATCAAGAACCTTACAAACCGATTCATTCATCACTAGCATTATTATACCAAGCTTTAGTTTAAAACATAATTTAATTTCATGCTTAGGGACTTAAACTCCTTTTTAACCATTCAAAACTCTAAAGTCATCAATTATTAATTACATGACCAACAAAGCCTTTAAATAACCATTTACCAAGCATTCATATTCATTAGGCTCAATCCATAGCTTAAAACACCATTAACATGTGACTTGTAAATTCTTTTAGACATTTTCAGAAACACCTTAACATTTAACAAGACCAAAACCAAGGTATAAATCATCAAACTTAGGGTAACTCATAACCCATTTGTTAAACCACATTGAACAAGCACCCACATGTGCCAACCATCACCAAAAATATGTATAAACACAAGTTTAAGAAAGAGTAAACAATACCCATCACTATGAATTAACAACCCTCAATATTTGATTTCAAAACCACCATTTACAAGTCCAAATCATTGTTTAAAACTCATTATACTTTGAACTAACAATGTGGGAAGAGATAAATGCCTTATAAAAGATGATTGATAAAAGATATTTACCCTTCTTAGCCTCTAGATGAATGCCTCTTGAAACCCTAGCTTCAATCTTAGCAAAGGAGTTTTGGAGGGTGTTTTGGAATGTTTGATCCACCAAATGAGTGTAAGATTGGTTATAACATGTTATATAGTGAAGGGACTTAAGGGTTTTTTTGTGGGTGGTGGGGGGGAGGATGTACTTAAATCCCTTAGCATAAAAGCTAAAAAGTGACTTTCCAGGAGGATAAGACTCCATGACTAAACAGTACACTAGGGTACAAGTGGTACCCTAACTCATACACTAGGCCTCACCATGGACCCTTACACTACCTAGGATACAACCACACCTACATGACTCGTATCTTAGGGTATGAATGATACCCTAAACCATACCCTGATCCATATCCAAGACAGTGTCTACTAGATCATGACCAACACTTCATACAACTAGGTAGAATACGACCTATACTTTAACATACGACTAGGGAAGGGATAAACTATATCTTGGATAGTGTGTCACCAAACTATACTGGTCTCTATACGAAGGGGGAAGGTACTAATCGTACCCTAACATATGACTGGTATGCTCAATCCTTACCCAACCTAAAATATCATATCTTGGGGAAATTTTCTAAGGGTCCAAAGCCTAGGTGTTTCAAATATACACTTAGAAATATGACAACCCAGAGTTATTTGATCACACAACAAATTTAAAAATTGGAGTTCTATGAATTTGTTTATCATTCTAAACATTTTTATGAACCACTTCATCCCTCAACTGTAATGCTATAACCACAAATCATCAATAACTATACCACGAGATACAACTAATCTCTAGATGATAAACACTATATTTCTATCATAAACTACCCTAGCCTAAGATTTTAATAACTCTTCTCCTAGTGAAAACTCTACCAAGACACTTACACCCATAACAACACTATAATAATAAAATAAGTCATTACGGCAACCAAGAATTAAAACTAATGAATATCGCACTAGGCATAGATATAGTACTAAAATATGAATAGATAGTTTTTCATTATAGAATAACCAAAAAACTTAAAATCAAGATATATAGAAGAATACTGATAATAGTAGACTATAACTGTTCATATTATCTGATGTCCACAAAATGTAACTTTGAAAGGTTTTCCATGTTAATACCCAGTATGTATATGGAATACTATATCATTCCTTCTCTATCAATAAAATTCTTCATTATTGATTCTAGTTCAACATAATTACTATGATAAATCTATAGATTTGATAATTCCCAAAACACACCTTCAATTAAAAGATTAAGTGATTGTTGTCAAATATAGTAACCCAACTAAGTTGGGATCGATCCCACATTTAATAGGTCAAAAATCTTTCTTGAACTTATTGAAATCATTAGGCAATGCGGGAAAGTAAAAGGGGGGATTTGCTGAAATAGAAAAAGGAAAAGTATTAGTTTCTCTTGGTTGTAAAAAATCTAAGACGAACACTAGGCTTGTGTTCCCCCTGGCTTCTCAACTCAGTAAACTTATCGTGTACTGTCTAACAATTCCTATACCTTACATGCTGAAGCCGATAAGTTATGTACCATCAACAGTCTTTTAGATGAGCAGGTAGATTTCACCCTTTACCTTTTGAGTCTTAGGATATCGTTTTACTAACCCTAATCATGGATACCAGTTAGCTATTACCATTTGGGTATCTAGTTATTATATAATTATTATCTATCTTACTTAGATAATACCTAGTAGCGTGGATCAACCATTAGTCTTCAAATTACTGTTGTGATCTTTTTTTCTTAGTCACTACTCCTCTTTTGGAGTAAATAGTAATAATCTAGGCTGGATCTTAACGTTGGCCACCACTAAGAAATAAATAAGAATGAAAAAACCCAATACACGCAGGAATTTTTATCTAGAATGACTTGGTACTTCCTCTACTTTGTTAATCTGCCAGGGTTCCCACAATGCTAGCTAAGGGAATCCCTAACTAAAATAGGAAAACTTAATTACCCATACATAATATGACTTAAAATAATCATAGGAGTATAATTGGAAGACACGGAAACCCTAGGAAATGATTTTGGAGTGATGCGAAAAAGCTGAGTCGGTGGCCACTTACGCCCTGCACTTGCGGTCTACACTTGGATACAAGTGGTTATTGCAACCTGCAGGGTGGGCGCAAGTGCAGATCGTCGGTACAAGTCCTGCAGCCTATCTCTCGGTATTTTTGCTTCTGTTACTTAATTTAGCTACTTACGAAAAACAAGTTCTACTTGAGGTCAACATATAGACTAAGAGCGGGCAAAAGTCCTTACCATTAGACATATAATTGAATTAAATTTCCAACAATACCAATTACACCCTAATCTGATATTGAAGTGAGAATTTATGGATAAATTACTGAAATACTATCAACTCTCGGGATCTTCAACTATGACACTTGCAATCAAGCTTCAAATCTTCAACTTCAATCACATGCTTTGGTCACGTATAATCCAAAAAGTATCACAAATACTCAATAATGATCGTATAAGTGGACAAAAACATCACTTTTAATCTTGTTCTCAAATTTAGCATATGAAAATTTTAATTTCCAGCAAAACATTCCAAAAACACATCAAATCTAACAAAATAGCCTTAAGTACATGCATATTGTCATAGTTTTAAGCATTGTAATTGTTATATTTCTATATCACATCAAGACCCTCAACATAGAATGTTGCATGTCCTCAGGCAACAAAAGATAACATATTAATACGATGATGCTTAATCAAGAGAAACCTTGTCAATCATCAATTTTAGCTCAAAATATTTACCCTCTCCAAATTTAATACTTTAAAACTCAACTATTTAGATTAATGAAGCACAACAATATGACACAAAGGAATCAATATATGGAATTAAATTAGCCACAAACAACCACACATATATACAAATTATACTACGCAAACAAGTAAGCAGCTAGCAATACAATCCATGTTCCCTCATAACAAAAAAGTCCCACTCACTCATATATGAAATCAAACATGTCATTGTGGGGACGGTTAAGAGACACTCACACTCACAAAAGAAGTCCCAATCAATGCATTTCAAATACCATAGGCTTGCCTTTATTTTCTTTACCTTAGCTTTCAAACAGTCAAGTTAGGATCACTATAGGACTTTTCTTGGCTTGTAATGTAGGCTTGGGGATAGTATGGTACAAATATGGATTTTTAAAGTGACTAAACCTCATTCGCAATACACTAACCTTGGTATCTTACTTATTAACAAATTTCCTTTTATTCCACCCTTATTTCTCCTTTTTATTATTTTATGCACATTCAAACTGGGTATGGTTTCTTTATTCTTTATTTTTCACAATTTTTCTTTTCTTTTCTTTTTATAACACACCAACCCTACTTTTTTTTCTCTTATTTTACCCTTCTTCATACCCATTACACCCTTATGATATCCACTCTCAACTTAGATGATTTGCCTGAGTTGAGGTGCATAATGTCCAAGGAGTACCAGGGCCAAAATAGGTTCATTGTAACACAAATAGAAAGGCTAAAGGTGTAACAAGAAAAATAGGCATTTAGGCTCAAAATTGGGTTCAAGGGATATAATTAACACATGGAAGGTCATGTAGGATAAAAGGGGACTAATATAAAAAATAGCCTATGATACTTTTCTAATCGACTATCCTATAACCTAGGCAAGACTAACCAGACAAGTTCTGGATTTAATCACTCAAAGGGAACTAATTAGCATCTCACACACATATGGGACAGAGTTATATCACAAGCTACTACCTATCCAGTTCATACAATTGTTAGCAATGGTTATTATGTCCTTAATTCTAATGCCATAACAAGATTCACAATAGTCACATATAGATATACATATCACACAGTTAAAAAATAAGCTATTGAAGTGGTATAATTTTCAACACATTGTATCAACTGCCTTACATACTTATTTTTCTCCTAGTTAAAGGAATCAATATGAAATAAAACACAATACGCCTAATAATGTTGGCTCCACTAGGAAAAAGACTTCGGGGAAAAGAGGTAGGACAATAAAAACCCCAATAGGACATCAAGACCCACAAACAGTCCCACTCCCAACTTAAAATCATGCATTGTCCTTAATGCATCAAACCGCAACAAAACGACAGAGTTAGGAACATACCTAGGGCACCACAGGTGCAGAGATCCGACATCAATCATGCAATACGAATACAAACAACAAAATATCTTACATTGCCTTCTAAGAAGCACCTAATTTCACATCACGTCATGATGGGGCTTGGTTAGGTACTCAGACATCCCCAAAAAGCCCATGGGTACATTGATTAATCAGACTTCATCAAGGTAGACCAATAGTTGGCCTCCTATTTTCTCTTTCCATTTTAAGTTCTAAACTATACCCTTAATTTTTGTCTGATTTCCTATTATGCTCATGGGGGGTGGTAAAAAGATAAAGGAGACAAGTAGAAGATATGTCATGTTGTACTTCTTGGCCCTTACGTGTGGAATGTAGTTCTTTAATTCTGGTTCAACAAATTAAAGATTATTCACATATGTTTCCTCCTCGTTGTACTTTTCTTTAGGCTTGGATGGCTCGACCAAGATCTAACTATACATACATAATGTGGAAAAACACTTTGACTGAGGTCCAACGTGCATCAACTTAAGATTTGCAGTCTTCTTTACATCCTTACATAACTCTACTATGCTTTCCTTAAGCGTGACACTATCCAGAATAGTATGAGCAATTTTAGACTCCTTCAATTTCAGCTCCTTAAGTTGGCTTTTCAAAATTCTTTTAGTATCACACGACCCATAATTAGGTTGTTGGGCACTACACGCAATAACTTTTGCATCTAATTCTACTAGTAGATGGTAACTATCCAAGACAAACCTTTCAAACTCCTGAATAAGCTCATGATTGTTGTGGAAAAGGTATGTTACTATTTCCAACATTCTATCCTTGTGCTCATACACTATATTTGCCACACTCCTGTAATAATGCACCATATCAAAAGGAAAAGGATAAATAAATAAATAGTCATCGTCACTCCACACTTACTCTGGCTAGGTTATCATCTTAAGAAGAGTAGGAACAAAATAAACACAACAAACAAAACAAAAGAAAATAAAACCCAATAACTCCAAAAACTTAAATCAAGAATTCTGAGACTATATTCCCATAGCAACAATGCAAAAAATTTGATAATGCCCAAAACACACCTCCAATTAAAGGATGAATCAGTCGTTGTCAAATAGAGTAATATAATTAGGTTGGGGCCAATCCCACTGGGAATAGGCCAAAAAATTGTCTTGAACTTATTGAAATCACTAGGCAGTGCGGGACAGTAAAAGAGGGGATTTGTTGAAATAGCAAAAAGAAAAAGAATTTGTTGCTCTTTGTTGTAAACAATCTAAGACTAACACTAGGTTTGTGTTCCCCCTGTCTTCTCAACTCAGTAGACTTATAGTGAACTATCTAACTATTCTAATACCTTACATATAGAATCTGATAAGCTATGTACCATCAATAGCCATTTTGACGAGAAGATAGAGTTCACCCTTTACCTTTTGAGTCTCAGGATGTCGCCTTACATACCCTTATCCTGGATCTCAGTTAACTATTACCTTTTGGGTCTCTAGTTATTAGATGATAGTTAGCGATCTTAGTTAGATAATACCTAGTAGCATAGATCAATCGTTAATCTTCAAATTATAGTTGTAATTTTTTTTCCTAGTAACTACTCCTCTTTTGGAGAAAGTAGTAATAATCTGGGATCTTAATATTTTCCATCGCTAAGAAATCAATAAGAATGAAGAAAACCCAATAAATGAAAGAATCTTTATCTAGAATGACTTGGTACTTACTCTACTTTGTAAATACGCCAGGGTTCCCTAACCCTCGCTAAGAGAGTTAGCCGCTCATAGTTATGAGATCAATCAAGAAATCCACAGACAAAATTACAAAATCAATCTCACAATAATGAAAGAATAAATCCTAAAGTCTTAACTTGAATAACAAACCAAGAACAACTAGATGTTTGTGAGCTTGGCCCGAAAGTGCCTCTCTCTCAATTTCCTCAATATGTAACTAATAAATGTGTGAATAACGCAAAGACAAAAGGATTTTTATATATTACAAGAAACCCTAGAAATAAAATCCCAACTAAAATAGAAAAACATAATTACCCATACATAATAGGACTTACAAAAATCATAGGAGTTTAACTAGGATACATGGAAACCTTTGGAAACAATTTTGGATTGATACAAAAAAGCTGAGTCGGTGGCCACTTGAGCCCTGAACTTGCAGTATGCCCTTTGGTGCGAGTGATACTAGTGGCATGCAGGGTGGGCACAAGTGTACATCATAGGTACAAGTCTTGCAGCCTACCTTTCAAGATTTTGGATTTTGTTACTTACTTTAGACACTTATGGACCGCAACTGCTACTTGAGGTCCACATGTAGAATAAGTAAGTGAAAAAGTCCCCACCATCATATGGATAATTGAATTAACTTTCAACCAATACGAATTTTACCGTAATCCGATATTGGGTGAATATATATGGCCAAATTACTGAACCACTATCAACTCTCGGGATCTTCATCTCTGGCACTTGCAACAAAGCTTCAAATCTTGAACTTCAGTCACATGCTTTGGTCACGTATAACCCAGAAAGTGTCATGAATACCTAATAATAATCATATAAGTGGAAAAAACATCATTTTTCATCTTTTTCTCGAATTTAGCATCCATAACCTAATTTCCTTCAAAATACTCCAAAAACACATCAAATCTAATAAAATAACCTTAAGTACATACATATCTCATAGTGTTAAGAATTGTAAGTTCTCTATAGCACATCAACATCCTCAACTTAGAATGTTGTATGTCCTCAGGCAAAAAAACATAATAGAATATTACGTCGATGCTTAACCAAGAGAAACCTAAGATACCTATCGCAGTCAATCATCAATTTTTGCTTAAAATCCTTACCCTCTCAAAGTTTAATACTTTAAAACCCAACTATAGGTATTAATGAAGTAGAACAATGTGACATAAAGGAATCAATCTATGGTATTAGATGTAAACAACAATACATATATACAAGTTACACTACCAAAATAAGTAAGTAGAAAGCAATGCAATCCATATTCCCTCATAACTAAGAAGTCCCACTCACTCATATATGAAATCAAGAATGTAAATTGTAACGACCCGAATATGATACCCAGAATGGTACACGATGCTCATGACCCTGAGGGACTACAAGCTAACCCATGACTGATATCTATACCTGAACACTGCATAATATACTGTATAAATGCGGAAATAAGGGCTAAAAGTCTATAAGGTTCAAAGATCTGATAAAACATAACATCTGGAGATATGGTATATCAATACCAAAATAACTAAAATAACTGTCTGAACATGCTAGTCCGAAAGCCTATAAACTGTCTGAATAAGGAGTTGATGAGATATGTCCCCAACTAACTACAACTACTGAAACAAATTAATTAATGATATAAAAAAGTAATGGTCATGTCCTCGAAGGATGAGGACTCACTGCTAACTCTGACTGCCAAGACTGGAATACTACTGATGCTCTGGAGCTCATGCTTCTGAACCTATGGTATAAAACATCATAGCGCAAATGCATCAGTACAATTAAATGTACTGGTATGCATGTGAGGTAGGGTAAATGCAAAGGGTTAACATGCATGAACTATACTAACTGACTGGATAACATAAACATGAGAATGCATGCATGAATAAATAATAACTGTAATTAAGTTCATGATAACATGATTACTAAGCCTAAGTACTGATAACATAAGATACTGATAACTGTATAACTGAAATAACTAATATGGAGCTATTATATCTGATAGTCTAGTTTCTGATTAAACTTGCTAAGTTCCGTACTGTTCTGAGTTGACTGTATCTAACAGTCCAAATTCTAAAGAACTATCTGAGTTCTATTATTAAGACTGAATGACTGTATCTGACAGTCCTGATCTGTAACTGAAACTATGGGAAGTAGTTATCTAATCGACATGCCCCAAATAACATAATATAGCTGAGTTGGGGTCCAATCTGTAACCCCAATTGGAAGGGTGTCAATACCGCGCCACTGGTAAGGATAATTTGTGAGTAACCCTCCTATAATAGGTAAGTCTAGTGAAAATGGTGGGATCCCTCATATAACAAGTTAAGCCACCTCATCTACCCTCACATAATAGGATATAATGTCTCAACCTACGTTGGCTATGTAGTTCTGGAACACAAGGATTGCTTCTAAGAATCACACCCTCATATAACAGATGGGTTTCCATCCTTGGGTTCACTCGGTGCTAATTTCTGCTCCCATCTGAATAGACACTGAACATTATTAATTGAACTGACTGGAGTGAGTTAACTGTGTTCTGTTGACTGATGGAATACTATTAAGATTACTGAGTTTTCCTGAGTCATGAGACTAACTGAATTCTATGGATCATGGATTGACTAAGAGTATCTTCAAAACATGACACTAATTCTAGGCACACAACTAAATTTTTGGGTACAAGTACCCCCAAGACTCGATGAGAAGAAACTGACAAAGCATAGCTTTCTTAAATACATGACCAACATCAACAATCCATAATATAATAAGTAGGAGATTTCATGAAGTACAAGTTCTAAAGCACCACAAGGGCTACACATATATCCATAATTCATTGACTAAGACATTTCATCAAACACTGGACATGCATAAACTAGTACATAAATGGGGATTTCATATTATCATACTAGTATGGCACCTTTCCTTCACATAGGTATTTAATCGAACACATGGGGAGCATGCTTGGGTTATACAATAATCAACACATCTAATAATCATGGATACATCAATTAACGTGTAAATTTAAGAGTTTATCATGATTATTATGCAAATCACCATTTCCTAGGGTAAATCATTGGAATATGTAATTTCAAACATGAATAAAAACCCTACAACATCATGAACATGAATTTTAATTTAATATAAATCATGAACATTCATAAATACACAAATCTTAGATTTTGAAAAGAGATTCTTGAGCTTCATGGGTGAAAGGGACCCATGAATCAACACATGACATACCTTGGTTGTGATTTCCTTGAAGTTCTTGGACTTGAAGAACTTAGAATCTCTTAGTTTCTTGAAGAAGGGTTTGGATCTTGTTCTTGGGGATTATCTTTGATAGAAAACCCTAATTTGTGATGTCTTTGGAGAGTATGAAGCTATGTGCTTCAGTTTTATCTTTTATCTGATTAATAAAAGGGTGGAAAAAGACCAAAAATCCCTTTTAAAAATGACATAAAATCATCTAACGAAATATGCGATGGTGGTTGCGACGGTCCATCGCTGGATCGATGGTCCATCGGTCCTGACTGTTGCACCTGGGTAGAATTAGGGTTCACTGCCTCTCCTGAATGGCTTGGGCAACGGTCCTTCGTTAGCTCGACGTTCCGTCGGACTGAGCCATCACCTTTAGGAAGAATGTGATCTTACTGCCTCTGCTGCGATGGCTTGGGAAACGGTCCGTCGCCAGCTGGATGGTCCGTCGACCCTCACCATCGCACCTGGGCGGTTTTGACTGCTTTCTGTATTTCAGTCATAACTTTCTACCCCAATACTGGATTTTGATGAAATAGGTATCAATGGAAAGCTTATTCAATTTCCCACTCAACAAAAAGTGAAAAACTTAAAAATTCCACGTGTATAAAAGTGGATTCATCTTTCAAAGTAAGTTTCTAACATTCTTAGGATGATTTCAAGCTAGGTAAAAGTACAGGGTATTTCAATTTCTCCCCCTTGAGAACATTCGTCCTCAAATAAGACTGAGTGAGAGAGGAGAAGATAAACTGATGTACATACTAAACATGAATAACTGTAACATGATTTCATGACTGACATGACTGCTAATTGAATATATCCTACTGAACACGCATATCTGATGCATGTGTAACCGATTCATAAATGCATGACTGACTGTTCTGAGAAACTAAGTTTCTCACAATGATAATGCATATCTGATGAATGATTATATGACTGAACTGGTGCATGAATGCATCACTAAATATGCAATGTTATTTAATACGAAGTTTATAATGGAATTCTAAACATGAAATGGATACCAAGCTTGTAACTAAAATCTGAACATACAACTGAAAAGCTTAAGGAGAACTGTTACCTTGATCTTGATCTGAGTTGGCGGAGAAGAGGTGAAGATACTTGGTATACATGTCTGTTTTTGCTTCCCAAGTAGCTCCCTCGATGAACTGATTTCGCCAAAAAACTTTGACTAGAGGGACTTCTTTGTTCCTCAGTCTATGAGTCTGATAGTCTAGGATTTCGACTGGAATCTCTTCATAAAAGAGACTGTTATGAACATCTATGGTCTGAATAGGGACTACAACGGATGGTTCACCTATGCTCTTCTTGAGAAAAGAGACATGGAAGACTGGATGAACTAACACTAGATCTGAAGGCAATTCGAGCTCACAAGCTACCTTGCCAAAGCGACTAAGAATCTTGAAGGGACCGACATATCGGGGTCTGAGATTTCCCTTCTTACCAAATATCTTCACTCCCTTTATGGGAGAGATCTTTAGATAGACATAATCACCAATCTCAAACTCGAGATCCTTTCTGCGCACATCTGCATAAGACTTTTGTCAGCTCTGAGCAGCCCGAAGTCTTTCTCTGATCAACTGGACTTTCTCTAAGGCATTGAATACTAAGTCAGGACCTATGACTAAGGCCTCACTAACATCAAACCAACCGATTGGAGATCTGGATCTCCTACCATAGAGAGCTTCGAATAGAGCTATCTGAATATTAGAATGATAGTTGTTGTTGTATGCAAACTCAATTAAAGAAAAGTGGTCATCCCAACTACCCTTGAAATTGATTTCACATGCCCTTAGTATATCTTATAAAGTCTGAATAGTCCTTTCTGCTTGACCATCTATCTGAGGATAAAAGGATGTACTAAGATGAACTTGGGTACCAAGACCCTTTTGAAATGCTTTCTAGAAATAAGAGGTGAACTGGGTACCTCTTTCTGAGATAATAGATAACAAAAAACCGTGGAATCTGACCAACTCTATGATGTATAGTTTGGCATAATCCTCGGCTGAATAAGAGGTATGGAATGGAAGGAAATGAGCTGATTTGTTCATCCTATCTACAATGACCCAAACTGAATCATGCTGGAGACGAGTACGAGAAAAATCCATCACAAAGTCCATGTTCACTTCTTCCCACTTCCAAGTAGGATACTGAACTCCTGCATGGACCTAGTAGGCTTCTGATGCTCTATCTTAACCTGCTGACATATAGAACACTTAGCCACAAATTCCGCAATATCTCTTTTTATCCCACTCCACCAATAGATCTCCCGCAAGTTGCGGTACATCTTAGTGACCCCTGGATGAATCGAGTAGCGCACGCCATGCACTTCTGCAAGAATTTGTTGCCTCAAGTCAGCTATACCTGAAATATATAGACGACCCTGACAATGCAAAACACCATCTCCTCCTTGGGAGAAAATCTCTACTTTCTGATCCTTGACTGACTCTTTCAACTTGACTAGACTGGGATCTCTATCTTGCTTTTCTTTCACCTCGAAAACTAGAGATGATTCTGAACTTCTCTGAACCCATATGTCACCCTCCTCTAAATCGACTAAGCAAATGCCTAGTCTAGTAAGCTGATACATTTCCTGGGCTAACTTCTTCTTACTATCCTTAACATGAGCAACACTACCCATAGACAGTCTACTAAGAGCATCGGCCATAATGTTGTCCTTGCCCGAATGATAAAGGACACTCATGTCATAATCTTTCAACATCTCTAACCACCTTCTCTGAAAAAGATTGATATCTTTCTAAGAAAAGACATACTGAAGGCTCTTATGATCTGTTAATATATCTACATAAACTCCATATAGATAATGCCTCTAAATTTTCAAGGCAAAGACTACGGCTGCTAACTCAAGATCATGAGTAGGATAATTCTTCTCACGGGGTTTAAGCTATCTGGAGGCATAGGCTATGACCTTACCATGCTGCATGAGGAAACAACCCAAACCTACTCTGGATGCATCACAATACACTACTAATCCATCGAAACCATCTGGAAGAGCCAAAAATAGAGATGAGGTGAGTCGAGTCTTCAACTCCTAAAAACTCTTCTCGTAAGGATCTGACCACTGAAACTTGACTTTCTTCTGAGTTAATCTATACATAGGGGATGTAATAGAAGAAAATCCCTCAACAAACCATCTATAATAGCCATCCAAACTTATGAAACTCTTGATATCTGATGGAGATATAGGGTGAGGCCAGTTTCTTACTGCTTTGGTCTTTTGAGGATCAACTCTAATGCCATCACCGAAAATGATATGAAAAAGGAATACTACTGACCTTAGCAAAAATTCACTCTTACTAAACTTCGTAAATAACTGATGATTTATGAGAGTCTGCAATACTATTCTGAGATAGTCTGTATGATCACACTCACTGCGGGAATAAACAAGGATGTCCTCTATAAAGACTATGACGAACGTGTCCAAGTATTGCTTGAACACACGGTTCATCAAGTGCATGAAAACTTCTGGGCATTGGTAAGACCAAAGGACATAAATAAGAATTTGAAGTGACCATACCGAGTACGGAAAGCTATTTTTAGAATGTCACATTCTCTGACTCTGAGCTAATGATAACCTGATCTGAGGTCTATCAAGAAAAATAGCTGGCACCCTGAAGTTGGTCGAATAAGTCATCGATTTTGGGAAGAGAATACTTGTTCTTGATCTTGACTTTATTGAGTTGACAATAATCAATGCACATTCTGAGAGAACCATCTTTCTTACACACGAATAAGATTGGTATGCCCCACGAGGACACGCTGGGTTTGATGAATCCCTTATCTAAAAGATCCTTCAACTGCTCTTTCAAATCTCTCAGTTCTGCTGGTGCCATTCTGTATGGTGGAATAGATATAGGCTGAGTATCTGGAAGAAGATCAATACCGAATTCTATTTCCCTTTCAGGAGAAATTCTTGGAAGACATCTAGATATTCATTCACGACTGGGACTGAATCAAAACTAGGAGTTTCAAAACTAGTGTCCTTAACTCGAACAAGAGGATAGACCCATTCTTTAGATATCATTTTTCATGCCTGAAGGTAGGAAATAAGCTGACCTCTGAAAGATAAAGTACTACCCCTTCACTCTAGGACAGGTTCATTCATAAACTGGAACTGGACTATTCTATTTCTGCAGTCGACTGTGGAATAGCAGGAATAAAGCCAATTCATGCCGAGAATGATATTAAAATCAATCATCTCTAATTCGACTAAGTCTGCTGAAGTGACTTTCTGAAATATCATAACCGGACAGTTCCTGTATACCCACCGGGCTATGATGGTTTTACCCACTGGGGTAGAGACTAAAAAGGGCTCTTCTAGAATTTCGGGACTGGTTCCAAAATTGCCTGCTATATTGGAAGTAACAAAAGACAAAGAAGCTCCTGGATCTAGCAAAGCGTAAACATACACATGAAATATCTGTAACATACCAGTAACCATATCAGGAGAATTTTCCTAATCTTGCCGGGACTGGAGAGCATAAAGTCGATTTGGACGTTGCGCACTAGTAGCGTTGGAGGTGGCACCCTGCTGGTTTGGGCGATCAGACTGAGCTGAAGAACGGTTTTGCTGACCCTGAGGACCTGACTAAGTATAGTATCTGACTCTGTGTCCTGGCTTTCCATATCCGAAATAAATACCACTGCCAACTCTGCAAATATGCTGATGGTTCTTGCCACAAGTCTGAAAAAAGGATAGGTGCGGGCACTACTAACACTGTTCTGAGACTTAGAGCCTGGTACTCTAACTCTGTTACCTTCTTTAAATCTAAGAGATGGAGCATTAGCTAAAGAAGGAGCGGGAACTGCTGACTTAGGAGAAAACTAAGAACGGTTTCCTCCTTCTGATTTGGGTTGAGAAAAGTTGAAACTACATGTCCTTGGTTTCTTATTCTGCTTCTCCCTCATCTTAGTCTTTTGTTCCTCTATCTGCAGATCATAAGTCATAAGACTATCTATATTCATTTCACTATTCAACATCGCAGACTTGCACTCAGTGACCACACTATCATTCACCCCAAAAAAAACTTACTTAGCTTAGCCCTGCTATCTGTAACCACATGAGGAGCATATCTGGCTAATTGAGTAAACTTAAGAGAATAATCCTTCACCGTCATGTTACCCTGCCTGAGATTGATGAATTCTAACACCTTAGTTTCACTTAGATCTAAGGGAAAGAACCTATCTAAGAAGGCAGTAGCAAACTCCTACTCAATAGGCCCTGCATCTATAGCCCTCTCTGACTTCCACTGTTTGTACCAAGTGTGAGCAATATCCTACAACTGATATGCATCTAGATCTGCAGTCTTACTAGAAGTAACCTCTATGATATCCATAACCTTATGAACTTGATTGATGAATTCCGGAGGGTCCTCATCTGACTTAGACCTGAGAAAGGATGGAGGATTCATTCAGTGAAGTCCCGAATCCTGACTACAGTAGAACTGACCACTGGGTTTACCGAAATGACAACTGGTCGTTCATTCTGAACAGCAACTAACTAAGCAAGAGTAGTGAATACAACTCTGAACTCTGCATGAGAAACATGTTCGCCCAAAGTATCTTCGGGCTGAGGGGCTGGCTAATTCTCATTTCTTCTTTTAGGTGGCATATTCTGTAGAAGAAAGGGAGAAATGGATAAGACTAAGAAACTAAATTGAGATTATGGTCACTGGTACGACATGAATACTAAAAGATGGGAAACTATTCCTAAAATATCTTATAGCCTCCTTCATATAAATTTGGTGTGCAACACACCCATGCTCAAGACTCTACTAGATGCAACTTTCAGACTTCCTAGGACACTATTGAACCTGGATCTGATACCAAATTTGTAATGACCTAAATCTGGCACCCAGAACGCTACACGGTGCTCGTGCGAGGGACCATAAGCTAACCCATGACTGATATCTATACCTGAACACTGCATAATATACTGTATAAATACACAAATAAGGGCTGAAAGGCCATAAAGTTCAAAGATCTGATAAAACATAACATCTAAAAATATGGTATATCAATACCAAAACAACAAAAATAACTGTCTGAACATGGTAGTTCGAAATCCTCTAAACTGTATGAATAAGGAGTTGATGGGACATGTCCCCAACTAACTCCAACTACTAAAATAAACTAATTAATGAGATAATAAGTTAATGGTCATATCCTCGAAGGAGGAGGACTCACTGCTAACTCTGACTGTCGAGACTGGAATGCTACTGATGCTCTGGAGCTCGTGCTTCTAAACCTATGGTATAAAACACCATAGCGCAAATGCATCAACACGATTGAATATACTGGTATGCATGTGAGGTAGGCTGAATGCAAAGGGTTCATATGCATGAACTATACTAACTGACTGGATAACATGAACGTGAGAATGCATGCATAAATACATAATAACTGTAAATGAGTTTGTGGTAACATGATTATTGAGCCTGAGTACTGATTACATAAGATATTGATAACTGTATAACTGAAATAACTAATATGGAGCGGTTGTATCTGACAGTCTAGTTTTTTATGGAAGTTGCTGAGTTCCGTATATTTTGAGTTGATTGTATCTGACAGTACTGAAATTCTAAAGAACTATCTGAGCTCTATTATTGAGACTAAATGACTGTATCTGACAGTCCTGATCTATAACTAAAACTCTGGGAAGTAGTCATCTAACCAAAATGCCCCAAATAATGCAATATAGTTGAGTTGGGGTCCAATCTATAACCCCAATTGGAAGAGTGTCAATACCGCGCCACTGGTAAGGACAATCTGTGAGCAACCCTCCTATAACAGGTAACTCTAGTGAGACCGGTGGGATCCCTCATATAATAGGTTAAGCTACCTCTTCTACCCTCATATAACAGGCTATGATGTCTCAACCTATGCTGGCTATGTAGTTCTGGAACACAAGGATTGTTTCTAAGAATCACACCCTCATATAATAGGTGGGTTCCCATCCTTGGGTTCGCTCAGTGCTATTTTCTAATCCCATCTGAATAGACACTGAACATGATTAATTGAACTGACTGGAGTAAGTTAACTGTGTTCCGTTGACTGATGGAAACTACTGAGATTACTGAGTTTTCTTGAGTCATAAGACTGACTGAATTCTATGGATCATGGATTGACTAAGAGTATCTTAAAAACATGACACTGATTATAGGAACACATCTAAATTTTCGCGTACAAATACCCCCAGGACTCAATGGGAAGAAACTGACAAAGCATGACTTTCTTGAATTCATGACCAACATCAACAATCCATAATATAATAAGTTGGAAATTTCATGAAGTACAAGTTCTAAAGCACCACAAGGGCTACACACATATCCATAATTCATTGACTAAGACATTTCATAAACAATGGACATGCATAAACTGGTACATAAATGGGGATTTCATATTATCATACTAGTATGACACTTTTCCTTCACATAGACATTTAATCGAAAACATGGGGAGCATGCTTGGGTTATACAATCATCAACACATCTAATAATCATGGATACATCAATCAACGTGTAAATTTAAGGGTTTATCATGATTATTATGAAAATCACCACATCCTAGGGTCAATCAATGGAATATGTAATTTCAAACATGAATCAAAACCCCACAACATCATGAATATAAATTTCAATTTAATTTAAATCATGAACATTCATAAATACACAAATCTTTGAGTTTAAAAATAGATTCTTGAGCTTCATGGGTGAAAGGGACCCATGAATCAACACATGACATACTTGGGTTGTGAGTTCCTTGAAGTTCTTGGACTTGAAGAACTTGAAATCTCTTAGTTTGTTGAAGAAGGGTTTGGATCTTGTTCTTGGGGATTATCTTTGAGAGAAAAAACTAATTTTTGATGTCTTTGGAGAGTATGAATCTATGTGCTTCGGATTTAGCTTTTATCTGATTAATAAAAGGGTGGGAAAAGATCAAAAAGCCCTTGTAAAAATGACATAAAATCATCGAATAAAATATGTGACGGTGGGTGCGATGGTCCATCGCTGGATCGATGGTCCATCGGTCCTGACCATTGCACCTGGGCAGAATAACGGTTCACTGCCTCTCCTATGATTGCTTGGGCAAGGTCCTTCGCTAGCTCGATGGTACTTCAGACTGAGCCATCGCCTTTAGGCAGAATGTGATCTTACTGCCTCCGCTGTGATGACTTGGGCGATGGTCTGTTGCTATCTCGACAGTCCGTCGACCCTCACCGTCGTACCTGGGTGGTTTTGATTGCTTTCTATATTTCAGCCATAATTTTCTACCTTGATACCGGATTTTGACGAAATGGGTATCAATGAAAAGCGTATTCAATTCCCACTCAACAAAAAGTGAAAATCTTAAAATTTCTACGTGTATAAAAGTGGATTCATCTTTCAAAGTAAGTTTGTAACATTCTTGGGATGATTTCAAGCTAGGTAGAAGTACGGGGTATTACATATATCCTTTTAGGCATTAACCATTTGTATCGTCATACCTAAACTAGAGCTTGTAAGTCTATCCTATTACGCCATACCAAAACCATTAAACCAAGTTGACTCTAAGTTTTTGATTAAAGTAAAACCATGGCCACAAAGGCATTTCCAAACCATTTAAAATCAACCAGACCAATTCAGGTCCCATTACGATTTATGCAATGCAAAGATTTCAAGAGTAGTCAAACTATGTGACAAAATCATTCTCATTGGTTTTTTAACAAACAAGTTGAGGAAACATAAGTTATAAAACCAACACCAGGCAATTTGGGGAATCAATAATATCCTAAAATCCATTTACCATTAACTTGCATCCCACAATGCACAATCATACTAAAAGCATGAAAGAAATCATAATTAAACCATGAGAACCAATATTCAATCATGAAGATCCAAAACCCCAACCATTATTTAAACAATAACGTTATGATAAAAATCATAAATTAAAAGACATGCTCTTTGTAAAATAATAACGAGAGAGGAGTAACATGCCTTAGACACCAAGGAATACGAAGAGAGACCATCCTTGAAAGCCATAATTAATTATCTTGATGAAACCCTTGCCTTTTACTTGAGAGAGAGTTTCAGAGAGATTTTGTGAGTGTTTGATTGGGAATAATAGGTTAATGAAGTGCCAAAGGGTGTTTTATATCATTTTATCAAATGGAATTCAAAAGGGAAATGTCCAAAATGCCCCAACTTAAAACTATAAAAGTACCACAGGTGGTTACAAGTCGATCCTGTGACTCGTGACCACAATATATGACTCGTACCATTAAGTCATCACCAATACAGTGATTTGGACACCCACACATTGTCCACCATACGACTCCCGGATCCCACTCATTACCAAACCATAAGACTCATATAGCCTAGTCGTACCCAAGACAAATTCCAAAGGTATTAAAACTGGACAATATACAATTCAATTATACCACTCGTACCCTATCCTCAATCTCTTGGAGACCCGCTAATACTCATAGCCAAGTCAAGTCACTAAGTTTCTTATTTGATGAAAGATCATCCTAACGACCCATCACCATACCTGATGACTTGTACCACCAAACCATAACCACAACAGAAACCCAACCACTATCTACTAGACTCCTTAGGACTAGGGTCACCTGACTCGTACCTACACCATATGACTCATATGATGAGTCGTTACAAGAACTGTGAGCTCAAAGCTCAGGAATTTTCCAAGGGCCAAAACCCAGGGTGTTTCAATTCTCCCCCACTTGGATCATTCATCCTTAAATGATGGGACAAAGCAGTGACTAGCACGATTAAGCCCCCAGACACCCCTTATGATTACATTTAAGACAGAAATAGATTACCAAGGAATTCATAATCCATTCTTACCTTTAACTAAGTAGAAAACAAAGATGTTAAGAATAATGCATACCTTACACATGATCTTCCGAAGTCAAAAAAAATGATGAATACTTTGACTTGATGTCCTATTTAGCTTTCCATGTAGCCTCTTTCACCTTGGGGTTCTTCTATAGAACCTTTACCAAAGATACATCCTTGGTCTGTAACCGATGAACCTGTCGATCAAAGATTTCAACAGGGACCTCCTCATAACATAGAGAATCTGGAATACCAATATCCTTAATAGGTGTAATCTGTGATGGATCACCCACACACTTCCTTAATATAGAAATATGGAATACCAGGTAAATGGAGCTCAAACTAGAAGGCAACTCCAACTCATACGGAGCATTGCCAACCCTTCTTAAAATCAAGAATGGACCAAAATATCAGGGACTGAGAATCCCTTTCTTCCAAAACTACATCACTTACTTCATGGGAGACGCCTTGAAGAGCACCCTATCCTCGACCTCAAACTCTAACTTTATATGCCTCATATCTGTATAGAACTTTTGAAATAACGTCCAAATGTGAGATGAGAACTGCATGCCACAATCCGAGATAATAGAAATAGGTACCCCATGTAACTTTGCAATCTCTTGGAGATACAACCTTGCATAATCCTTAACCGAGAAATTTGTCTGCACTGGCAAGAAATGAGCAGACTTTGTCAGCCTATCTACGATGACCTAAACTGAATCAAACTGATTCTGAGAATGGGGAAGACTGGTAACGAGATCAATATGGATCACATCCCATTTCCAAGAAGGCGACTCAATTTCTTTATATAATCCTATGGGCCTCATGTGCTCAACTTTTACTTGTTGGCACACCATGCACTTGGCCACAAAACTAGCCACATCCCGCTTTATATTGTTCCACCAATACATTTCCTTAAGGTCATGATATATTTTAGTCGAACTAGGATGAATAGCATAGCGCAAATCATGTGCCTCAACCAAGATTCTCTCTAGCAATCCATCCATATTTGGAATGCATAATCTCCCTCAGTACTTCAAGATACCATCACCACTGACCTCAAAGGCCATTAATTTCTACCCACCTATATCACGCTTGATCCTCATAAAGACAAGAACCAACACTTGCTTCTTCTTTATTTCATCACCAAAAGATGATTGCGCCACTTTCTGCTCAAACACAACACCATCCTCAAAGTCTAAGAGACAAAAGCTAAGGTTAGATAAACAGTGAATATGTTTAAACAACTCCCAGTTTCCTTCATCCACATGAGCCAGAATTCCCATGGATAACCTGCTAAGAGTAGCAAGCATATCAGCTTTACCTGGCTGGTAGTGCAGACACATGTCATAATCCTTCAGTAGCTCAAGCTATTTCTTTTGCTTAAGGTTAAGCTCTTTCTAAGTAAACACATATTGCAGGTTCTTATGATCGGAAAAGATATCCATGTGCATGCAACATAGATAGTTATGCTAGATTTTCAGCACGAATACCACAACCAATAATTCCAAGTCTTGGGTCAAATAATTCTCCTCATGCACCTTCAACTTTCTAGAGGCATAAGCTATTACCTTGCTATGCTGCATCAAAACGTACCCAAGCCCCATACGAGATGCATCATAATAGAATAAAAAACTGTCAGTGCCTTCAGGCAAGGTCAGAACTAGAGACGAAGTTAGCTTATCCTTCAATTTCTAAAAACTACCCTCACAAGCATCATACTATAGGATATTCACCTTTTTCTAAGTTAGCTTAAACATAGGGGTAGCTACAGAAGAGAACCTTTTTGACAAACCTTCTATAATAACTAGCTAAACCCAAGAAACTCCGAATATAGGTTGGATTCATCGGTCTAGGTCACTTCTTAACCATTACAACTTTCTGTGGATCTACTATGATCCCTTCACTAGAAATGACATGACCTAAAAAATTGGCAACATTTAACTAGAATTCACATTTCATAAATTTGGCATACAACTGTTGATCTTTCAGTGTCTACAACACTATATGGAGGTGATTATTATGAGCCACCTCACTCTTTAAGTAAACCAGAATATCATCTATGAGAACAATGATGAAAAAATCTACAAAATAATGGAAGACTCTATTCATCAAGTCCATAACGGTTGTCGGGGCATTGTTCAACTGAAAAGACATAATTGGAAACTCAAAATGCCTGTACCGGGTACGAAAGGCAGTGTTCGGCATATCCACATCCCTAATCTTTAGCTGATGATACCTAGATCAAAGATCAATCTTGGAGAAAAACTTAGCACCCTAAAGCTGATCAAACAAATCATCTATCCTTGGAAGAGGGTACTTATTCTTTACTATTACCTTATTCAATTGTCGATAATTAATACAAATACGATAGGAACCATCCTTATTATGCATGAATAAAACTGGTGCACATTATGGGGACACCATAGGACAGATGAAACCCTTATCAAAAAGTTCTTTTAATTGCTCCTTAAGATCCTTCAACTCAGCTAGAGCCATTTTATATGGGGGTATAGAAATAGGACGAGTGTCCGAAACAAGATCTATCCAAAAATCAATCTACCTATCAGGAGAAACACTAGGAAGATCATCAGGGAAGACCTCAGGAAATTCATTCACTATCGGGACAGAATGCAAGGAAAGACCCTCTGAGTTAGAATCTTTAACCCAGACTAGATGATAGAGACACCCCTTAGAGATTAATCTCTGGGATCTAAGATACATTATGAACCTTTCCTTAATAGATAGAGAACTACCCTCCTATTCAATAACCAGCTCATTAGGGAATTTAAAGATGGTCTTACGGGTTCGACAGTCTAAAGAAATATAGCAAAAGTGTAACCAATCCATCCTCTAATTCAAATAGATCCACTAAGGTTTCCCAACCACCCACAGATACCACACAACCCTTATAGACTCTTCTAGCCACCACAAAGTCACTCACTGGGTAGAAATAGAAAAAAGGTACAAAATATACTCAGGACCAAAACCAAAATGCACAGCTACAAATAGGGTCATATTAAAAATAGTAAACTCCAGATCAAGTAAATAGTACACATCACGGGAAAAGAGTTTCAATATACCAGTCCTAACATCAGGTTATGCCTTAGACTCATAGCGGGTGGTAAGAACATAGAGTTAGTTCTGACAAGTGTCAGAGCCAGATAGTGAAATCTTTGGTATCGGAGCTAAAGAAGAGGCAACAGGAACCTTGTTTTCCCTAGAAGCAACCTTACCAATAGGATAATTTCTAATTATATTCCCTGACTGACCACAGTTGAAGCATTTTTCCTTTCCTTTATGATAGTATCCCTGATGCAATCGACCATAAAATCTACAAGGAGGATATGATGGAGTTTACTAGGCCCCGCTAGCTTGAGATTGGGCATCTAGTGCCCTATAATAGTCGCATCTTCGAAATGTTTTTCGCCTAATGTCTTTGGGTAGGTTTTCGAGTAAGACCCAGAGTTGCCCTATTTCTTATTAGGCCACTAGCTACCATCCCTGCCACTCTGGTATTGGGCACCACTCTGCTAAAAAACTCTAAACTTCTTTCTTAGTCTCTCCCCAATATCCTCCAACTTTTCTTCCTCAACCTATAGCATGTACACAACCAACCTAGAAATTTACATGTCTTTGTTCAACGAGAAAGCCTTACTCTTCAAAATCAAATCTCAAGACAACCCAGAAACAAACTTCCTCATTCTAGATCTTATGCTACAGACCTACTCCAGAGTATACCAGGATAACCAGTGAAACTCCAAGGTATACTACTTGAGTGATATCTTGCCTTGCTTTAGGTTAACAAACTCTTTTTCCTTTGCCTCCCTTAACTCTCGAGGAAAGAAATAGTCTAGAAAAGCACTAGAGAAATTATACCACGGGGCTGACTAAGCATCGTCACCCATTGACTGCTCCTATTCCTCATACCATTGGTATGTTATGTCTTTCAGTTGGTAGGTAGCAAACTTCACACCCTCTGCATTAGTAGCATACATAACGCAGAAGATCTTTTCCATTTCATCAATGAAACCCTGAGGATCCTCCACAACCTTAACACCAGTGAACATATAAGGGCTCGACCTCATAAACTAGCCAACCCTTGTTGCCTTAAAAGATGGAGTAACAGAAGCACCACACTTAGCCTAAGAAGTTACCAACTGTGCCAATATATGGATACACTAATGAAACTCAACATTTGTTACATCTGCCTGGGGAGCTCGAGGAAGGCTGGAAGAAATTGGTGCAAATCCAAGAGGACAATCAGGAACTGGACCCCTAAACCGGGTTTGGACCCCATACGTAGGATGGATCCCACTAATATTTTCCTTAGGTGGGACAATGGAGTTTCTATGAACTTTAGATCGTCTGGGAGGCATGATCTAAATAGCTAACAAATGGGTATTAGAGAAGATTTGAGGTCCTCAGATTCTGCATCTTGAAAACAGAACAACATAAAGAGAAATATTCATAAATTCCTTTAGCCTCTCCTTTATGAGTGTGGCACACTACACACCCTTAAAAGAGACTCTACTCAACACGGCATTGTAGGACACCTAATTGACCATGAATATTGGGCTCTGATACCAATATTAGATGACTTAAACTAGGACCAAGTCATGGCGGGCATCTCAAGTCTAACCAGGACCGGAGAACACCCCCAATACCAAACCGTAATAGCCCTTCACCCTATGTCGAATGAATTTCAAACATAAAACAAGATAAATTAATAATAATTAAAACACAATAAATAAAGTCTATATTTGTAATCCAATAACCTCAATCAAATATCTAACTAGTGCCAACCCCAATGCCAATACCAATACCAAGGATAACACCAATACCGACAATGCCCATGCCTATAGTAGGCTGATAAAGCCTTTACCAAAAATCAAGTAATATCCGGTAGGTACATGCCCCCGACCATAGCCAAAACCAATATTCAAGAAACAAAAATAATAAAAATAAGTCCATAGCGTTAAATGGAATCTTCGAGGATATTGAAGCTCACCACTTTAATCTGACTTAATTTTTTCCCCGAATCCAAGTCACAGAGTAGAAGGAATGGTAGTATGGACCGTTTCTACATCGCATAGGGATACAGTGCCCGAAGATGGTTAGCAGAGTGAACGCTAGCATGTACTCAGGGATAAATATAAAATAATGTCATTATTCAAAATCAAATCAAATAATCACATGCAATCACACATATAAATATATATCGTGTCGGGATATGGAACTAGTTTAGCATGCATTTAAAACCTTAACATAGGTTGTGTAGCTCTGCAATCCTAAATATCTACCCACGGGCTAAATAGGTTCAGATCCCTCTATTGAAAGGTCCCTGGTGCGTGTTAGACGCACGAACTAAAGAAAAACCTAAGATGACTAGTACATCTCCAAAAATATAAAGTGTGACATCATGTACATGGTCACCATGACCAAATCTCACATCGGCAAATATGAGTTTCCGGTATTGGTTCCCCGGGGACTTCCACCTACCACAGCTTTGCTAACTAAACCCTATTTAAGCCAATATTAAAACTATTTGCACATTCCAACCATTTACCAAGGACTCTTTTGTTTATGCATTAACCGTTCAAATGGTCATACCAAAATTAGAGCTTTCAAGTCTATCCTTTTATGACATACCAAAGCCATTAAAGCAAGTTGACTCCAAGTTTCCAATTAAACCAAAACCATGGCCACCAAGGCCTTTCAAAACCATTTAAAATCTACCAGATCAATTCAGGTTCCTTTACCATTTAAGTAATGCAAAGATTTCAAGAGTATGTTACAAAATCATTTTGTTGGCATTTTAACAAATAGGTTGAGGGCACAAAAGTTTGAAAACTATCACCAAGTAATTCGAGGAATCAATAATACCCCATAATCCATTTACCATTAGCATGCATCCCACAATGTCAAATCATACTAAAATCATGAACGAAATTATAATTACACCATGAGAACCACTATTCAACTATAAACATTAAAAATGCCAACTATTCTTTCAAACCATAACATTATCATAGAAATCAAACATTAAAACACATGATCTTTGTAAAATAACAATGAGGGTAGAATATCATGCCTTAGACACCAAGGAAGATGAAGAGAAACCACCCTTGAAAGCCTTAATTGATTATCTTGATAAAACCCTAGCCTTTTGCTTAAAAGAGAGTTTGAGAGAGATTTTGAGAGTATTTGATTGGGAATCATAGGTTAATGAAGTGCAAAAGGTGTTTTATGTTGTGGTATAAAAGGGAGTTAAAAAAGAGAAATATCCAGAATGCCCCAACTTAAAACTACAAAATACCGTACGTGGCTACGAGTCAATCCCGTGACTCATGACCACAACATACAACTCGTACCATTGAGCCATCACCAATATAGTGAGTTGGACACCCATACACTGTCCACCATAAGACTCCCAGATCCCACTTGTTACCAAACCATACGACTCGTATGGCCTATTTGTACCCAAGATAGTATCCATAAGGGTTAAGACTAGACAATATACGATTCAGCTATACCACTAGTACCCTATTCTTACGGCTCTTGGTGAGCCACTCATATAAGTTTTTGATTTGATAAAGGATCATATTAATTACCCATCACCACACCTAACAACCCGTACCACCAAACTAGAACCACAACAGAAACCCAACCACCATCCACTGCACTCCTTACAACTAGGGTTACCTAAACCATACCCACACCATACGACTCATATAATGTATCATTGCAAGGACAGTGAGCTCAAAGCTTGGGAATTTTCCAAGGGCAAAAAACTAGGGTATTTTGGCATGGTTTCTTTATTCTTTCTTTTCACAATTTTTATTCTTTTTCTTTTTCTACCACCCCCAGCGCTACTTTATTTTTCATACCCACTATACATTATGCACCCTTAAGTTATCCACCCTCAACTTAGGTGATTTACCTAAGTTAAGGTGCACAATGTTCAAGGAGGACTAGGGCCAAAACAGGTTCATTGTAACACAAATGGGAAGGTGAAAGGTGTAAAAAGAAAAATAGGCATTCATGCTCAAAATTGGGATCAAGGGATATAATTCACACATGGAAGGTCATGTAGGCTAAAAGTGGATAAATATCAAAACTGGCCTATAATTCTTTACTAACCAACTATCATACAACCTAGGAAATACTAACCGAGAAAGTTATGGATTTAATCTCACAAAGGGAATTAAGTAGCATTTCAAACACACATGGCAATGAGTTACATCGCAAGCTACTACCTATCCGGTTTATGCAATTGTTAGCAATGGTTATCATGTCCCTAATTCTAATGCCATAACTTGATTCACAATGCTCACACATATATACATATCACACAGTTCAAAAACAAACTATTGAAGGGACACCATACAAAACAAAACACAATACGCCTAAACATGTCAGATTTACTAGGAACAAGACTCTGAGGAAAAGAGGCACAACAAAAAAGATCCAAGGAGGACATCAAGACCCACAAGCAGTCCAACCCCCAACTCAAAATCATGCATTATCCCCAATGTCAAACCGCTACAAAACAAAAGAGTTAGGAAAATACCTGTGGCACCATAAATGCGGAGATATGATGTTAATCACACAATAAAAATAAAAATAATAAAATACCTTGGGTTGCCTCCCATGTAGTGCCTAATTTCACGTAGTGGCATGTAGGGGATTGGTTGGATACTCAGACTTCCCCAACATGCCTATGGCTACCTTAATTACTCATACTTCATCAAGGTAGCCTAATAGTTGGCCTCCAATTTTCTCTTTCCACTTTAAACTTATGAACTGCACCCCTAATTTTTTTTATTTACTATTATGCTCACGGGGTGGTGTATAAAGGTAAAGGACCCAAGAAATAGATATAGTATGTTTTACTTCTTATCTCTTATGTGAGGAATGTATTTATATGGTTTTGGTTCAACAAATTCAAGATTATAGACATATGTTTCCTTCTCTTAGACCTCTTCTTTAGGCTCAAATGGCTAAAATAAGATCTGACTGTAATGCCCCGAAGCATCACACAGTGCTTAAGGCTATAAGTATCCCTAAGCTAACCCTTTGAGCCTGCTACTACATATAAACATTACTTAGAGATGAATAACACAAAATAATGGTCATGTTCTGTCATAATCACAAAAAATACAAAAAAAATACAAAAAAAATACTTTATCCAGAAGGTCACAATACTGAAAATCTCAACATACTAGTAACTTGTTAGACTAGTCTGACAAGTCTCTACTGCTCAAGTAAACTAGAGAGCCATTAGGACAGATCCTCAACTGACTCATACTAAAATAAAGAGAAATAAATCAACTACAGATAATATTGGAATGTCTAAAGATAGGTCCTCGAACCATGAGGACTCACCACTGTAAAGATGCAGATAAACGTACTCGAGATCATTGATGTGGCTGGGACTGAGCACCTGAACCTACATTATGAGACAATATAGCACACAAACGTAAATGTGGATCAGTACTTTGAAGATGTACTGAGCATATGAGGGTGTATGCAATTAAAGAATCAATATCATTAATCTTTATAGCTAACATGCATGCAATTTTAGATGACTCACATAGCTTGAATAAAACTCTCAAAATCATGAATACGAAGCAAGTGTATAAATCGCGTAATTCATTACACTTTATTCTAAATCTGGATCCTTTCTTCATTCTCAAACTTGTAAACTATATGAAGTCTTAAAACAATTACTTTAAGGACATATACTTCAGTCTTATGAAAACAAGGAACTTATTTGGACTTAAAGATTATGACATATGAGAACCTTAGAAATCTTAGAATCATAGATTTTGAAATACATATACTTTCAAACTCATACTTTTACCTTAAAGAGAGTAAAACTTCTTTAAAACTTAAAGACTCAGTACTTTAGGAACTTTAAGACTTGGGACTCTAGAAAACTTAGGAGTTTCTTCTAACCGACATAAACCATCTGAGTTATGTGGTGTCTAATGTCTTGCCCACGTTGGTGAGGGTTATTCTATCCTTACCATTAGAGTAGAACCTTTTACTTTTAGTGATCACTAGCTTAACCCACTGGGGTATATCAAGTCCTACGGTGGCTCGTAGTTCTGGGGAATGAGACCTTGGAATCAAGCCCACACTATAGGAGTGATCACCACACATACATTAATAAGTAATCACGTAGTTCGGGTCTATGCGCGCAGGGACGATGGTCTAAATCCTAGCCCAAAAGTATGGGGTATTACAATATCTCCCTCTTGGGAACATTCGTCCTCGAATAAGATTGATTTGACTGACAGAAATAATAAACTGAAAGTACATATTGGTTATGCACAACTGAAGCATGATTGCATGACTAAAACTACTGATATACTGAGTTTTCATACTGAACATGCACATCTGAAACAAATTGTTAAACTAACTCTACATCGTCCTAAACTTTTGAGTACTTTTAAGAATCTACGAACTTATAATAAGAATAGCTATATAGCTTATATAGCTTAATCATGGATTAGAAAGAGGCTAAATTAAGGATGACTAGTAATACCTTCAACCAGACCTGAATTTGCGGAGAAAAGGTGTGGATACTTGGCTTGCATGTCTGCTTCTGCTTCCCAAGTAGAGCCCTCAACTGACTGATTACACCATAAAACTTTGACCAAGGGAACTTCTTTGTTCCTTAGTCTACGGATCTGGTGGTCTAGAATCCCAACTGGAACCTCATCATACGAAAGACTATCCTGGACATCTGGGCTCTCTGAATGATCTACAACAGCAGAATCACCAATACACTTCCTAAGCATAGATACATGGAATACCGGATGAACAGCTGACAATTCTGCGGGCAACTCAGCCTCATAGGCTACTTTCCCAACACGGCTCAAAATTCTATAAGGACCAACATATTGGGGACTAATCTTCCCTTTTTTACCAAACCTTTTCACCTCTTTCATGGGTGAAATTTTTAGGTATACCAAGTCATGAAATTCAAACTTAAGGTCTCTTCTTCTCACATCTGCATAAGACTTCTAACAACTCTAAGCTGTATTCAACCTTTCTCTAATCAACTTCACCTTCTCCATATCCTCAAATACTACATCAGGTCCAATCACAACAGCTTTACCCACTTCGAACCAACCTATGGGTAATCAATATCTCCTCCCATACAAAGCCTCAAATGGTGCTATCTGGATGTTAGAGTGATAACTATTATTATAAGAAAACTCTATCAATGGTAAATACTCATCCCAGCTACCCTTGATATCAAGAGCACATGCCCTCAACATGTCTTCTAAGGTATGGATGGTCCTCTCATCCTAACCATCTGTCTGTGGATGAAAAGTAAAACTAAGATAAACTTGGGTACCAAGAGCCTTCTGAAAATCTCTCCAAAACTGCAAAGTGAACTGAGTACCCCTATTCGAAGAACTCCATGCAACCTGACTAACTCCCAAATATACAATCTAGCATGATCCTCAGCTGTATAAGATGTATGCACAAGCAAGAAATATGCTGACTTAGTCAGCCTGTCAACAACCACCCAAATAGAATCATGATGAGGATGGGAAAGAGGTAAACCATTTATGAAATCTATATTCACCTCTTCCCTTTTCTAAGTAGGACTACCAAACTCTTGCATCACACCACCAGGTCTTTGGTACTCTACCTTAACTTGTTGTCATGTTTCACACTTCTCTACAAACCCAGCTATATCCTTCTTCATACCACTCCTCCAATAGATTTTCCGCAAGTCACGATACATCTTAGTAGTGTCGGGATGAATAAAAAATCATGCGCCATGTGCTTCATCCATAATTCCTTGCCTTAGATCATCAAAACAAGGGACACACAATCTACCCTAGAATCTCAACACACCATCTCCCCCTTGGGAGAAAACCTTGACCTTTTGGTTCTTAACTGACTCCTTCAGTCTGACCAAACTATCATCTAAGTCTTGCTTTTCCTTCACTTCCGAAACTAAAGAGGATTCAGAACTACTTTGCACCAAAATACTTCCCTCAGCGGAATCAATCAATCTAACACCCAGTCTAGCCAAATGATGCACATCATGAGCTAACTCTTTCTTATCTTCCTCTACATGAGTAACACGGCCCATAGACAACTTGCTAAGGGTATCTTCCACTACATTGGCCTTGCCTGGATGATACAACATGCTCATATCGTAATCTTTTAGCAATTCTAAGAACCTTCTCTCTCTAAGATTTAACTCTCTCTGAGTAAACACATACTACAAACTTTTGTGATCCATAAACACATCAACATAAACACCATAAAGGTAATGTCTCCAGATTTTCAAAGAAAAAAACACAACAACTAATTGAAGATCATGGGTTGGGTAATTCTTTTCATACGGCTTCAACTGTCTAGAAGCGTAGGCTATAACCTTACCTCTCTACATCAACACACAACCCAAACCAACTCTAGAGGTATCAAAATACACCAAAAAACCATCAGTACCATCGGGTAAAGCTAATACTGGGGATGAAGTAAGTCGAGTCTTCAACTCCTGCAAACTCTTCTCACAGGAATCTGACCAAAGGAACTTAACTTTATTTTGGGTCAACCGGGTCATGGGAGACGCAATAGATGAGAAACCCTCAACAAAACAAAGGTAATAACCAACTAGACCTAAGAAACTCCTAATATCTTACGGGGAGGTAGGTCTAGGCCAATTTCTTATAGCTTTCATCTTTTAGGGATCGACTCTAATGCCTTCGGCAGAAATAATATGACCCAAAAAAGCAGCTGACCTTATCCAAAACTCACACTTTCTAAATTTAGTGAACAATTGATGATCTCTAAGAGTTTGCAGGACAATTCTAAGATGATCAACATGGTCATTCTACTACGGGAGTAAAAAAGTATATCTTCTATGAACACTATGACAAACATATCAAGGTACTGCTTGAACACTCGATTCATGAGGTCCATGAAGGCCTCTAGAGCATTTTGTTAGCCCAAAAGACATGACTAGAAACTCAAAATAACCATAATGGGTTCGAAAGGCTGTCTTCAAAATATCACACTCTCTAACTTTGAGTTGATAATAGCCGGATCTAAGGTCTATCTTTGAGAAATAACTTGCACCTTGCAATTGATCAAAAAAGTCATCAATTCTAGGAAGAGCGTACTTGTTCTTGACTGTGACCTTATTAAGATGATGATAGTCAATGCACATACGCAAAGAACCATCTTTCTTTCGCATGAATAGGAAAGGTACGCCCCAAGAAGAAATACTAGGCCTTATAAAACCCTTATCTAAAAAATCTTTGAGTTGATCCTTCAACTCCTTAAGCTCTACAGGTTCCATATGATATGGAGGAATAGAAATAGGTTGAGTGTCAGGAAGAAGGTAAATCCCAAATTCTATCTCTCTATCGGGAGGTACCCCTGGGAGATCTTCTGGAAAAACATCAGGAAACTCATTAACAATGTTGACCGACTGAATAGTCGGACTTAGTATCTTTAACTCTAACTAGATGATAGATGCAACCTTTGGATATAAGCTTTCTGGCTTTGAGGTAGGAGATGAAATGACTCTTGGGAGATACAGAATTCCCAGACCATTCAAAAACTAGTTCATCGGGAAATTAAAACTTAACTACACGGGTACAACAGTCTATAGATACATAACAAGAGTGAAGCCAGTCCATACCCAGAATAACATCAAAATCAACCATCTCCAACTCTATCAAATCAGCAAGTATGACTCTATGAAGAACAGTAACAGGACATTTTTTATACAATTTCTTGGCAACCACTGACTCCCCTACTGGAGTAGATACTAGGAAAGGCTCAGGAATCTTTTCGGGACTCATTTCAAAATTCACAGCAATAAGTGGGGTCATATAAAAAAACCTCGACCGAGGGTCCAACAACATATAAATATTAAAGTGGAAGACACGGAGCATACCAGTAACGACATCGGGAGAATCTTCCTTCTTCTGAAGAGATGGTAAGGCATAGAATCTATTCTGGCACTGACCACCAATAGTACTAGAAGAAGCGCCCTGAGGATGAGGTGAACGGGCTACAGGAGCTAGTGCACTAGTGGCTTATTACTGGGGTCGGGCATCTCTGTTTCCCTGCCTGGCATGCAGGCACTCTCTAAGTCGGTGGACCATCTTGCCACAACCAAAACAACCTCGCTGCTCTCCCAAACACTTATCTGGATGGGTCCTGTAACACTTAGCACAAGAAGGATAGTTAGGCCTGTTACTCACGCTTTTCTGGGACCTGGACATAGAAGGATTGTTCCCTTGCTCCAGTCTATTTCTAGGCATGGGAGAACTAGATGATGAAGGCACTGGCAGAGATGAACAACTCTATAATTGTGGATTGTTCCCTCTATGGGACCTAATCTGACCATACTCATGCTGGTCGGATCTAGCCCTCTTGTTCCCCTCACTCTATCTATCTCCCTCATCTTATCTACCTCTATCTGTTATGTATGCATCATCAGTTTGGATAGATCTATATCCCTGTTGAGTATAGTAGTCCTACACTCTTTAGCACTAAACCAGATACACTTATCATGAACTTGCTCATACTGGTTCGGGTGTCAAACATTAAATCAGGGGCATATTTAGCTAATTGGTTGAAATTCAAGAAGTACTCCTTAAATATCATGGAGACCTGTCTCAAGTTCATATACTTCTATATTTTATCTTCCCTCATCTCTAACAAGAAGAACTTATCCAAGAACCCATCTTAGAAAACCTGCCAAGTAATAGGGGCAGCATCCTCCCCTCTATTCTTCCTCCAAGTAACAACCCTATCATATGAAATATCTTTCAACCTGTAAGACGCCAGCTCAATATTTTTTCCTCAGAAAAATGCATCACTTGTGTGATATTCCTCACCTTCTAAAGATATAACTATGGGTCCTCACCTGCCTTAGACCCATAAAACTCTGGGGGATTTATCCGTATGAAATCACGAATCCTAGCAGCAGCTAAATCACCTCCCTGCTGAGGCAGAACTGTGACCTGGTTGTTGGCCTGAAGATTCGCGGTGACTACTTGGGCTAATGCCTGAAAGGCCGCCCAAAACTCAGCATGAGACACAGTCTCATTCAAGGGATAATAGGCTAAGGTTACTCATTATTATTTCTATGGGCATTCACTCTTAGGGGAGGCATTTTCTGAAATAAGAGAGCACGAATTAATAGATGAGAAACACAACTGTAAGCACGATAGAATCTGAAAAAAAGAAATAACTTTTTCCTAAAACGTCTTGTATCCCCTTGCTCATAGATGTGGCACGCTACACACTGATGATCAAGACTCTACATAACGCGGCTTGTCAGACTCCCGAGGACTCCTTAAACCTTAGTCTTTGATACCAAGTTTGTAATGCCCGAAAATCTCATCCAGGAGCGTCACATGGTGCTTAAGGCTACAAGTAGCCCCAAGCTAACCCTTTGAGCCTGCTACTATATATAAATCTTACTTAGAGATGAATAACACAAAATAATGGTCCTGTTATGTCATAATCCCAAGAAATATGAAGAAAATACTTTATTCAAAAGGTCACAATACTGAAAATCTCAAAGTACTAGTAATCTGTTAAACTATTCTGACAAACCTCTACTGCTCAAGTAAACTAGAGATCCATTGGGACAGATCCCCAACTAACTCATACTCAAATGAAGAAAAATAAATCAACTACAGATAATACTGGAATGTCTGAAGATAGGTCCTCAAACCATGAGGACTCACCACTGTGGAGATGCAGATAAAGGTACTCGAGATCACTGACATAGCTAGGATTGAGCACCAGAACCTACATTATGAGACAATGTAGCACACAGACATATATGTAGATCAGTACTTTGAGGATGTACTGAGCATATGGGGGTGCATGTAATTAAAAAATCAATAACATAAATCTTTATAGCAAACATGCATGCAATTATAGATGACTCACATTGCTTGAATAAAAATCTCAAAATCATGGATACGAATCAACTGTATAAATCACGTGAGTCATTACACTTTATTCTAAATCTGGAACCTTTCTTCATTCTCAAACTTGTAAACTATATGAAGTCTTAAGACAATAACTTTCAGGACATATACTTCAGTCTTATGAAAATAATGAACTTATTTGGACTTAAAGATTATGACAAATGAGAACCTTATAAATCTTAGAATCATAGATTTTGAAATACATATACTTTCAAATCATACTTTTACCTTAAAGAGATTAAAATTTCTTTAAAACTTAAAGACTCAGTACTTTAGGAACTTTAAGACTTGGGACTCTAGGAAACTTGGGAGTTTCTTCTAACCGACATAAACTATGTGAGCTACGTGGTGTCCAACGTCTTGCCCACATTGGGGAGGGTTGTTCTATCCTTTCCATCAGAGCAGAACCTTTTACTTTTAGTGATCACTAGATTAACCCACTGGGTATATCAAGTCCTACGGTGGCTCGTAGTTCTGGGGCTTGATTCCTTGGAATCAAGCCCAACTCGGTGCTAAATACTACTCCCTTACTTATCTTAGAACCTTTAAGAAAATCCACCTTAATCAGTACAAAAGGGTACAATAAAAGCCAACTATGCTTCCCTTTAACTTAAATCAAAATGTGGTGGATTTTTTCTTAGCTTAGGACCAAAATCGACTCTTTCTTGAAATATTGGTAGACCTATCACCAATCAACTTTAAAACTTCAATAGTATAGGAATATAGGTACACTTCTTGAAATACTTTGGAGAGTATCAATAATTCATTCTTAAAGAATCGCAATTCCATAATAAGGCTCAATTTATGACAATAATATTGGAGTTTTTTTGAAAAAACATCATATCAATATAGAAATGTGCAATTTATAACATTAATTATCAATTCAAGATATAGATATACGAAATAATCATACAATTCAATACTTGACACATTTAAATCTAATAAACCCAAATTATAGCATACTAGGCATGATTTCCAACTTGAAAATACGAAATTCTTTAAGAAAAACTAAAATTTTGGGCACAAGAACGAAAGGAGTGTTCTTGTTCAAACCCCACATACCTCAAATTATGAATTTGTATGAAATCTTGATTTTGGAACACTAATCGTACAATTGATGGGTGCTTCTTGTAGCTCTAGCAATGGGGATTCCAAATCTTGAATCACTTTCAAAAAACGACGGTTGAATTTTGAGGGATCTTGATTTTTAGTTTGAGACTAAGGGGTTTGGTTCTTGAGGGAATTGAAGAAAATGACCATATTTTGGTCAATTGGGATCTTAATCCCGTGATTATGGTTGAATAAGGGTGGGATAAAAGACTAAAATGCCCCTAAGGAAACAAACAAAATCGCAGCTGTCCTTCAGTTGACAGGCTGATAGGCTGAAGTAAATTCGTCATAACTCTTTACTCCGATGTTGTATTTGGATAAAATTTGTTCAATTGTAAAGAAGACTCAAAGATATTTCGTTTGATATTTAGTAACCCTCCCAGTTCATTATATACAGCAGGTTATGATTGTTGGAAGTTGACCCTAAAATTGTGGCCTGAAATGCACCCGAAATGCTGTTGCATTTCAAAGGCATATCAAACCAGTGTGTTATGCCGCTGAAATGCACCCAAGACGTGCCCAAGATGAGGGATCATTTCAAAGGCATCTCAAACTAGTGTTTTATTCCCCTGAAATGCGCCCAAAATGCACCCAAGATGCAGGAGAATTTCAAAGGCATGTCAAACCAGTTTGGACGGAAAATACTCCACTTTGCAAAGTCATAACTTTTAGCTCGAGTATTTGATTTAGGTGATATTGGTATCATTGGAAAGATAATTCGAAGAAATTTCATTATATATATAGTATACCTTCTAATTAGTTGAGTACAAGCAGTTAGGGTTGACGAAAGTTGACCCAAGTTGGAGTGTCCACTAAAACATAATCGATGGAATTATTTTCAACTCGTCTAAGAGTTAAGGGATTCCTGTGTCCTCAATTCATATCCAAGGGTTTTACCACACTATAGGAGTGATCAACACACATAAATTAACAAGTAATCACTTAGTTGGGGTCTATGCACGCAGGGATGATGGTCTAAATTCTAGCCAGGAAGTACGGGGTATTAAACTGACTATCCAAACACAATGTGGAAAAATGCTTCGATTGAGGTCCAACATGCCCCAACTCAGGATTTGTAGTCTCCTTTACATCCCCACATAACTCTAGTATGATTTCCGTAAGCATGACACTATCCATTAGAGTATGTGTAAATTTTGACTCCTCCAATTTTAGCTCCTTAAGTTGGCTTTTCAAAATTCTTTTAGTCTCACACGACCTATAACTAGGTTGTTGGATGTTACACGCAGCAAATTTTTCTTCCAAATCTACTTGTAGGTGGCAAATATCCAAGATAAACCTATCAACCTCTTGAATAAGCTTATGATTATTGTGGACAAGGTGTGTTACTGTTTCCAACAGGCTATCCTTCTGCTCACACACTATATTTTCCACACTCCTGCAATTATGCACCATATCAAAAGGAAAAAGATCAATAAATAAGGAGTCACCATCACTCCACACTTTCTCTAGCCAGGGTATCATCTCATGAAGATTAGGAAACAAAGTAAAAAAAAACAAATGAAAGTAAAACCCAATAATTCGAACAACTTCAAGCAAGAGCTTTGAGACCATATTCCCTGGAAAAGGCGCCAAAATTTGATAACCCACAAAACACACCTCCTATTGAAGGATGAAGTAGTTGCTATCAAATATAGTAACCCAACTAGGTTGGGGTCGATCCCACATGGAATAGGCCAAAAATCTATCTTGACCTTGTTGAAATCACTAGGTAGTGCGGGACAGTACAAGGGGAGATTTGATGAAATAGAAAATGGAATAGAATAGGTTGCTCTTGGTTGTAAACAATCTAAGATGAATGCTAGGTATGTGTTCCCCCTGGCTTCTCAACTCAGTAGACTTATCGTGCACTGTCGAACTATTTTAATACCTTGCAAGCAGAATTTGATAAGTTATGTACCATCAATAGTCTTTTGGATGAAGAAATGGATTTCAACCTTTAGCTTTTGAGTCTCAGGATATCTCTTTACTAACCCTTATCATGGATCCCAATTAATTATTACCTTTTGGGTCTCTAGTTATTAGATTATAGTTAATGATCGCACTTAGATAATACCTAGTAGCATGATTTACCATTAATCTTCAAATTACTATTGTGATCTTCTATTCTTGGTCACGACTCTTTTGGAGTAAGTAGTAATAATCTAAAAGGCATCTTAACATTGACAATATCTAAGAAATCAATAAGAATAAAGAAAACCCAATACATGCAAGAATCTTTATCTAGAATGACTTGACAGTTCCTCTACTTTGTTAATCCGCCAAGGTTCTCACAACCCTAGATAATGGAATTAGCCGTCGATAGTTATGAGATCAATCATGAAATCCACAAACAAAATTATAAAATCATCTCATAATAATGAAATAATAAATCCCAAAATCTTAACTTGAATAACAAACCAAGAACAACTAGATCTTTGTGAGCTTGGCCCCAAAGGGCCTCTCTCTAAGTTGCCTCAATCTATAACTAATGAATGTGTGAATAATACAAAGCCTAAAGGGTATTTATAGATTACAAGAAACCCTAGAAATCAAAACCTAACTTAAATAGGAAAACATAATTACCCATACACAATAGGACTTTAAAACATCATAGGAGTGTAATTATGATACATGGAAACCCTAGGAAATGATTTTGGAACGATCAAGAAAAGCTAAGTCAGTGGCCACTTACACCTTGAAATTGTGGTCTGCACTTGGGAATAAGTGGTACTTGTGGCCTATAGGGTGGGCTCAAGTGAAGATTGCAGGTATAAGTCGTGTCGCCTAGCTCTTGAGATTTTGGCTTTTATTACTTTCTTCAGCCACTTATGGACCGCAAGGGCTACTTGAAGTCCACATGAAGACTACGTAAGTGCAAAAGTCCCCACCATCAGATAGATAATTGAATTAGCTTTCCAACAATATTGATTTCTCCTTGATCCGATGTTAGGGTGAAAATTTATGGCCAAATTACTGAAGCACTATCAACTCTCAGAATCTTCAACTCTGGCACTTGCAACCAAGCTACAAATCTTTAACTTCAATCACATGTTTTGGTAACGTATAATCCATATAGTGTCATGAATAACCAATAATGATCATATAAGTAGACAAAAACATCAATTTCATATTCTTATCGAATTTAGCATCCAAAACCTAATTTCCAGCAAAACACTCCAAAAATACATCAAATCTAACAAAATAGCCTTAAGTACATGCATATTCTAATAGTTTTAAGCATCGTAAGTTCTATATTTATATAGCACATCAAGAACCTCAACGTATAACATTGTACGCCCTAAGGCAACAAAACATAACAGAATAATATGACGATGCTTAACCAAGAGAAACCTAACATACCTATGGCAGTCAATAATCAATTTTAGTTTAAAATCCTTATCCTCTCCAAGTTTAATACTTTAAAACCCAATTGTGTGTATTAATGAATCACAACAAGGTGACACAAAGGAATCAATCTATGACATTACATTAGCAATAAAAAATCATGCATATATATAAGTTACACTACCCAAACAAGTAAGCAGCTAGCAATACAATCCATGTGCCCTTACAACAAAGAAGTCCCACTCACTCATATATGAATTTAAGCATGTCAATGCTAGGACGGTCAACAGACACTCACACTAACAAAAGAATTTCCAATGAATCCACGTCAAATACCACAGGTTAACCCTTATTTTATTTAACTTAGCTTTCAGACAGTCAAGTTAGGATCAATATACGACTTTTCTCGGCTTGTAATGTTGTCTTGGGGCTTGTATGATACATATATGGAATTTTAAAGTGACTAAACCTCCTTGGCACTACACTAACTTTGGGGTCTCACTTATTGACTAATTTTCTTTTATTCCTCCGTTATTTCTCCATTTTATTATTTTATGCACATTTAGACCGTGTGTGGTTTCTTTATTCTTTCTTTTTCACAATTTTCACAATTTTTTCTTTTCTTTTTCCCTTTATTTTATTTTTCTACCACCCCCAACCCTACTTTCTTTTTCTCTTATTTTACCTTTTTTCATATTCACTAAATATTACGCACCCTTATGATAGCCACCCTCAACTTAGGTAATTTTCCTAAGTTGAGGTACATAATGTCTAAGGAGGACCAGGGCTAAAACAGGTTCATTGTAACAAAAATAGAAAGGTTAAACGAAAGGAAAATAGGCATTCATGCCCAAAATTTGGATCAAGGGATGTAATTAACACATGGAAGGTCAAGTAGGATAAAAGTGTACTAATATAAAAAATGGCCTATGATCCTTTCCTAACCGACTATCCTACAACCTAGGCAAGACTCCTAGGAAAAGATGCATGATAACAAAAACCCCAAGAGGACACCAAGATCTCAAGAAGTCCCAACCCCAGCATAATATCATGTGTTTTCCCCAATGCATCAAATCGCTACAAAATAAGAGTGTTAGAAACATACTTGTGGCACCATAGGTACAGAAATGCGACGTCAATTACGCAATATGAATATAAACAACAAAATACCTTAAGTTGCCTCCCAAGAAGAACCTGATTTCACATCGCAACATGACGGGGCTTGGTGGGGTACTCAGACTTCCCCTTCAAGCCCATGGGTACCTTGATTACTCAGACTTTATTAAGGTAGCCCAATAGTTGGCCTCCAGTTTTCTCATTCCACTTTAAACCTATGAACTGCACCCCAATTTTTTTTTATTTTCTATTATGCTCATGGGGTGGTGGTATAAAGATAAATGACCCAAATATTAGATATGGTATATTGTACTTCTTGGACCTTACATGAGGAATGTAGTTCTTTGATTCTGGTTCAACAAATTCAAGAATATTGACATATGTTTCCTCCTTCGTGCACTCTTCTTTAAGCTAGGATGGCTCAACCAAGATCTAATTATCCAAACACAATGTGGAAAAATACTTTGACTAAGGTCCAACATACCCCAACTCAGGATTTGTAGTTTTCTTTACATCCCCAAATAACTCTAATATGCTTTCCTTAAGCGTGACACTATCCATAAGAGTATGAGGAATTTTTCACTACCAATTTTAGCTCTTTAAGTTGGCTTTACAATATTCTTTAAGTCTCATACAACCCATAACTAGGTTGTTGGGCATTAAATGCGGTAACTTTTGCTTCTTATTCTACTTGTAGGTGGTAAATATCCAATCTAAACTGACACGACTAGGCACGACCCAAACCAGGGCCTAGTCGTGTCAGGCATCTCATGTCCAAGAAGGACCCGAGACCACCCCAATACCCAACCATAACCGCCATGCACCCTATGTCGGATGAATTTAGAACATATAACAAGACAATAATATTTAAGAGACATATAGTAAAGCCTACAATCATAATCCAACAATAATAATCAAATATCCAGCTGGTGCAAACCCCAATGCCAATACGAATACCAAGGTTGACACCAATACTGACACCGCGCATGCCCATAGTCTGACAAAGCCTCAATCAAGAGTCAATAACATCCGGTCGGTACATGCCCTCGACCATAGCAAAAACCAAACCAAATATATAATAAAAAGGAGTCCATAGCATGAAATGGAGCCTTCCGGAGTATAGAAGCTCACTACTTCAGTCTGGCTCAAAGTTGTCCCCTAATCTAAGTCAGTAAGCAGAAGATATAGTAGTATGTATGGTTCTTGCATCGTGTGGGGATACAAAACCTAAAGTCTATTAGTGGAGTGAACGCTAGCATATACTTAGGGATAAGATAAAATAATGCTAGTTTTTCAAAACCAAAGTAAATAACCATATCTAATAAAATAAATATATATATATATATCGTGCTGGAAAAGGAACCGAGTTTAGCATGCATTTAAAACCTTAACCTGGGTTGTGTAGCTCTACTATTCTAAATGTCCACCCATGGGCTATATGGATTCAGCTCCCCCTAATGAAATGGTCCTAGTGTGTATTAGTCGCATGACCGGAGAATAGAAACCTGGGATGACTAGTACATCCCCTAAAATATAAAGTGTGATATAATGCACACGGTCACCAAGACCACCCTCACATCAGCGAACATGAGTTTCCAATGGCGATCCCCCTGGGACCCCCACCTTTCATGGCTTTTTTACTCAACCCTATTTAAGCCCATATTAAAACCAATTTCATATTACAACCATTTACCAAGGAGTATTTTGTTTAGGCATGAACCGTTGGTATCGTCATACAAAAATTAAAGCTTACAAGTCTATCCTTTTATGCCATACCAAAACCAATAAACAAGTGGACTCCCAAGTTGATAATTAAACCAAAACCATGGCCATCAAGGCCTTTCCAAACCATTTAAAACAAACCAAACCAATTTAACCTCCATTACCACATTATGGAATGCAAAGATTTCAAGAGTAGTCAAACTATATGACAAAATCATTCTCATTGGCATTTTGACAAACATGTTGAGGGAATAAAGTTTCCAAAAGCAAAACCAAGCATCAATTGACCATTCCAATGTAACCACATGTTCAAATCATAATTATAACATGAAAACCACAAGAAAAACATGGGAAAACATCATCCAACCACGAACAATATAAACCCCCTAGCATCTATTTCAAGACCAAAACAATATCACAATAACACCATGAAAACCATTCATTGAAATATGCTTTTAGTTTAACTAACAATGAGGGAGGAGTAACATGCCTTAGACACCAAGGAAGACTAAGAGAAATCACCCTTGAAAGCCTTAATTGGTTATCTTAAAGAAACCCTAGCCTTTTGCTTGAGAGATATTTTAAGATATTTTAATAGTGTTTGAATGAGAATAATAGGTTAATGTTGCCCCTAAAGGTGTTTTATGTCATGGGGTCAAAATAAGTTAAGAGGGGAAATGTGTCAAGAATACTCCCAACTTAAACTGTAAAAATCTCACAGGTGGGTGAGAGTTGATCCTCTAACTCGTCACCATATCATATGACAGGTACTATCCAGTCGTACCCAGAACATAAAGTTGGACATCCACAGACTGTCCACCATACAACTTTAATAACCCAACTCGTTACCAGACCATACGACTAGTATGGTCAAGTCGTACCTAAGATAGAATCCAAAGAGATTTACACTGGAACACATACGACTATACCTTACCACTCGCACCCAATCCTTACCTCTCTTAATGAGCCACTCGTATTCAGAGCCAAGTAAAGTTACTAAGTTACTGATTTGATTAAAGGACCGACCCAAATAAATCATCACCACCTCTAATGACCCATACCAACAAAACTGTAACCACAACAGAAATCGAACCTCCCTGTACTGGCCCCTTAATGACTAGAGTCCCCTAACCTGTACCCACACCATATGACTCGTAGGGAGAGTTATTACAAGCACAGTGATTTCAAAACACAGGAAATTTGCAAGGGCCAGGTCAAGGGGTGTTTCAATTCTCCCCCACTTGGATTATTCATCCTAGAATGACGGAACAAGGAAGTAACTAGCATAATTAGACCCCAAAATTCCTCTACCCTAACCTTTACTCAAATTAGGAAACAAAGATACCAAGGAAATCAATCTTTTCTTTAAGGAAGTTTGAAAACAAAGATGGTATGATCAACACATACCTTATGCTCGAATTCCTAGAGAAGAAAATAGGACCGGATACTTGGACTTTATATCCTCTTCAGCTTTCCAAATTACCTTTTCTACCTTGTAGTTCCTCCATAGAACTTTTACCGAAGGTACGTCCTTGGTCCGCAACCAATGAACCTTCAGATCCAAGATCTCAATAGGGACCTCCTTAGAAGACAGAGAATCTGAAATACCAATATCCTTGATAGGCACAATTCGCGATAAATCACTCGCACACTTCGTCAAGATAGAAACATGGAACACCGAATGAATGGAGCTCAAACTAGAAGGCAACTCCAACTCGTACACAACATTGGCAACTCTTCTCAAAATCACGTATGGACCAACATACTGAGGACTCAATTTCCCCTTTTTCCCAAATTACATCACTCCCTTTTATGGGAGATACCTTCAAGAACACCCTATCCCCAACCTCAAACTCTAAAATACCTACGCCTCATATCCGTATAGAACTTTTGGCAACATTAGGCGGCTTTAAGCCTATCCCAAATTACTTTCACCTTCTGCATAGCTTGGTGAACCAAATTCAAGCCAAGCATCTCTACCTCACCAACCTCAAACCATCCAATAAGAGATCTACAACTCCCCATACAAAGCTTCAAACTGAGCCATCCCATTGCTAGAGTAGTAGCTATTGTTGTATAAAAATTCTACAAGAGGTAAGTTCTCAACCCAACTACCACCATAGTAAATCATGCAACCATAAAGCATATCCTCCAATGTCTAATTAGTTTGTTCTGCTTACCCATCCGACTGCAGGTGGAAAGCAGTATTAAGACATACCTTGGTGCCCAAAACTTTTTTAAATTATCACCAAAAGTGAGATAAAAATTGTGTACCACAATCCGAGATGATTGAAATAGGAACCCCATGCAACTTCATAATCTCATAGAGATACAACATTGCATAGTCCTCTGCAGAGAAATTTGTCTACACTGGCAAGAAATAAGTGGACTTTATCATCCTATCCATGATGAACCAAACCGAATCAAACTGATTCCAAGATCGAGGAAGACCGGTAACGAAATCCATATTGATCACCTCATATCTCTAAACAGATAAATTAATCTCTTGATAAAATTCTCTAGGACTCATGTGCTAAACTTTCACTTGTTGGCACACCATACACTTAGACACAAAACTAGCCACATCCCACTTCATATTGTTCGACTAATACATTTCCTTAAGATCATGATACATTTTTGTTGAAACAGAATAAATAGCATAGCGTGACTTATGTACTTCAGCCAAGATCCTCTCATAAACCATTTATATTGGGAAGACATAACCTTTCATGGTACCGCAAGGTACCATCACCACTATTCTCGAAGGAAATCACCTTCTTCCCACCTACATCACCTTTAATCCTCATCAAGACAGAATCCAACACTTACTTCTCCTTTACTTTAACACCAAGAGATGACTGTGCCACCTTCTGCATAACCATACCACTATCCTCAGAGTCCATGAGATGAATTCCAAGGATAGCCAAATAGTGAATATCTTTCACCAACTCCCTCTTTCCTATATCCATATGAGCTAGACTTCTTATGGATAACCTACTAACAGCATCAATAACCACATTAGCTTTACCTGGATAGTAGTGAAGACTCATGTCATAATCTTTGAGCAGCACAAGTCATCTTTTTTTTTTGGATTAGGCCCTTTTTTAGTAAACACATACTACAGGCTCTGATGATCAGAAAAGATATCCACACGTACGCCATAGTGATACCAAATTTTCAATGCAAACACCACAGACAATAGCTCCAAGTCATGAGTAGGATAATTCATCTCATGCACCTTGAACTTTCTAGAGGAATAAAATATCACCTTTCTATGTTGCATCAAGATGAAACAAAGCCCCACACGGGATACATAACAATATACCATAAATCCAGCCATGCCTTTGGTTAGGGTCAAGACTAGAGCCAAAGTTAGCTTATGCTTCAGCTTTTACAAACAACCCTCACACACATCAGGACACTAGAACCTTACCTTCATTTGAGTCAACTTAGTCAACAGGGCAACTCTAGAAGAAACACTTTCCACAAACCTTCTATAGTAACTAGCTAAACCTAAGAAGCTCTGAATATCTATTGGAGTCATGGGTCTAGGCTACCTCTTAACCACTTCCACTTTTTATGGATCCATCATGATCTCTTCACAAGAAATGACGTTACCTAAAATAGTTACAACATTCAGGAAAAACTCACATTTCAAAAATTTGGCATACAACTGCTAATCCTTCAAGGTATACAACACTATACAGTGGTGATTGGCATGATCCACCTCACTCTTTGAGTACACCAGAAAATCCTCTATGAATACTGTGATGAACAAATCCAGAAAAATTGAAGGTACCCAGATCAAAAAACAATCTTGGAGAAAAACTCAGCACCCTGAAGCTATCCTCGAAAGAGGGTACTTATTCTTTATTGTCACCTTATTCAATTATTAGTAATCAATACACATCAAAAGGGAACCATCCTTCTTACACAAGAACAACACCGGTGCACCCCATGGGGACACTCTAGGATAGAGAAAACCCTTATCTAAAAGATCCTTTAGTATCTCCTTCAACTCAGCTAGAGCCATTCTATACATAGTAATAGATATCAGACGAGTGTTTGAAACCAAATAAATCCCAAAATTAATCTTCTTATCAGGAGGAACACCAGGAAGGTCATCAGGAAAGACCTTAGGAAATTCATTCACCATTGAGAAGGAATGCAAAGAAGGACCCTTTGTGTTAGAATCTTTAACACAAACCTAATAATAGAGACACCCTTTGGAGGTCAATCTCTAAGCTTTAAGATATGATATGAACCTTCCCTTAGGATATAGGAACCACTCTCCTATTCAATAACTGGCTCATTAAGGAATTTAAAGTCAACCCTATGGGTTCAACAGTCTAGAGAATCATAGCATAAGTGCAACCTATGCATCCCCAATATAACATCAAAATCAACCATGTCTAATTCAAATAGATCCGCAAAAGTCTCTTGACAACCCACAAATATCACACAACGCCTATAGAACCTTTTAGATACCATAGAGTCACCCACCGGGGTAGAAATAAAAAAAGGATCTAAAATACACTCTAAACCAAAGCCAAAATACACAGCCATAAATGGGGTGACATAAAAGAGAGTGGACCCTGGATAAAGTAAAAAATACACATCATGAGAAAAGAGTTTCAACATACCAGTTACGATATCAAGCGATACCTCAGACTCCTAGTGAGTAGTGATAGAATTAGATAATTTCAACCAGTGTTGGAACTAGATGGTGCATCATTCGGCGCTGAAGCTAAATAAGAGGCAACAAGAAACTTGTTTACCCCAGAAGCAACCTTACCAATAGGACAGTTTCTAATCATGTTCCTTGGCTGACCGAAGTTGAAGCACTTGTCCTTCTCTTTATCAAAATAACCTCGAAACAACCAAACCACAGAATCTGCAAAGAGGATATGATGGAGTTTACTAGGCCCCACTAGCCTGAGATTGGGCACCCTATGCCCTATAGTTATTGCCATTCTAAAAATGTTGAGGACCCGACGGCTTTTGGTAGGGAGCACTAGCCATCGAGTAAGACTCAAAATTACCCCATTTCTTCTTAGGACATTTCCTACCATCCTTCCCACTCTATTGTTTGCCATCATCCTGCTCAGAAAACCTAAACTTCTTGCTCTGCATCTCCACAATCTCTGCCTACTTTTTTTCTCTTTCTCTACCTGCTGCATATTTACAACCAACCTTGAAATATCCATGTCTTTGTTAAACAGGTAGCCTTACTCTCTAGAATCAAGTCTTGGTACAATCCAAAAGCAAACTTTCTCATTCTAGCCCTCATGCTAGAAACCAACTCCGGAGCATATCGAGACAACTAGTGACACTTAAAGGAATACTCATTGAATGACATTTTACCTTGTTTTAGAAAAATAAAATATTTTTCTTTTTCTTACCTCAACTCCTAATAAAAGAAGCAGTCAAGAAAAGCACTGGAGAAATAATCCCACAGGGATGACTCGGCATCGTCACCCCTAGTTTGCTCCTATTCCTCATACCATTGGTATGCTACATCTTTCAGCTGATAGAAAGCAAATCCCATACACTCCATGTTGGTAGCATGCATAACACAGAAGATATTTTCTATCTCATCCACAAAATCTTGAAAATCCTCCTCAACCCTAACACCAGTGAACACAGGGTGGTTCAACCTTAGGGAATGGCCAACCCTTATAGCCTCAAAAGATGGAGTAATAGAAGTACCATGCTCAGCCTAAGAAAACTTAGCATTCATCACATTAGCCTGATGAGCTCTAGAAGGACTACAGAGAACTGGTGGAACTCTAGGAGGGCAATCATGAATTGGACCCCAAGACCGTTTCTGGACCCCATAAGTACAGTAGGTCCAATCAACCTTTTCCTCGGGTAGCACAGAGGAGTTTCTATGAGTTTTAGATAATCGAGGAGACATGATTAGAAAAGCAAAGAAATAGGCATTAGTGAAGATTTTAGGACCTTAGACTCTAAAACTTTAAAAACAAAACACAAAAAAAAGAAACATTCTTAAATGCCTTGTAGCCTCTCCCTTATGAGTGTGGCGCGCTACACACCCTTAAAAGAGACTCTACTCGACATGGCTTTATCGGAAACCCAATTAACAATGAACCTAGGGCTTTAATACCAATCAGACATGGCCTAAACCTGGGCCTATTTATCGCAGCAGCTCAACTCCAATCAGGATTGGAGACCACCCCCAATATCCAACCATAACCGCACTATACCCCATGATAGGTGATTTCCAAACACATAACAAGATAAGACAATAATATTTCAAGACATATAGCAAAGTCTATAATCATAATCTAACAACCTCAATCAAATATCTAACTAGTGCCAACCTAAATGCGAATACCAATACCAAGACTGACACCAATACCGATACCGCCCATGCCTATAGTCGTCTGACAATGCCTCTATCTAGAGTCAATAACATTTGGTCAAGACATGCCCCCAACCATAGAAAAAAAGCCAAAGAAATAATAAATATAAAATAATTCCATAGCATAAAATGTAGCCTTCCAGAGTATGAAAGCTCACCACTATAGTCTAGCCCAAAGTTGTCCCCGAATCTAAGTCACTGAGCAGGAGAAATGGTAGTATGGCCTGTTTCTGCATCGCATGGGGATACAACAACCAAAGATAGATAGTGGAGTGAACACTAGCATGTACTCAGGGATAAGATAAAATAATGCCAGTAATTCATAACCAAAGTAAATAAGCATATGAAATCACATAAATACATATATATATCATACTGGGTAGGGAACTGAGTTTAGAATGCATTTAAAACCTTAGTATGGGTTATGTAGATCTGCCGTCCTAAATGTATACTCACAGGCTATATGGGTTCAGCTCCCACTGCTGAAAGGACCCCAGTGTGTGTTAGCCACACGACCAGAGAATAGAAACCTAGGATGACTAGTACATCCCCTAAAATATAAAGTGTGACATAATACACACGATCAACAAGACCACCCTTACATCAAAAAATATGAGTTTCCAATGGAAATCCAAGACCCCTACCTTCCACGACATTGCTACTCAACCCTATTTAAGCCCATATTAAAACCATTTGCACATTCCCATTATTTACCAAGGAGTGTTTTGTTTAGGCATTAACCGTTAGTATCTTTATACAAAAATTAAAGCTTGCAAGTCTATCCTTTTATGCCATACCAAAACCATTAACAAAGTGCACTCCCAAGTTTCCAAATAAATCAAAACCATGGCCATCAAGGCCTTTCCAATCAATTTAAAACCAACCAAACTAATTTAAGTTCCATTACCATATTTTGAAATATAAAGATTTCAAGAGTAGTCAAACTATATGATAAAAATCATTCTCATTGGAATTTTAACAAACATGTTGAGGGAATATAATTTCCAAAACCAAAAAACAAGCATCAATTGACCATTCCCATGTAACCACATGTTCAAACCATAATTATAACATGAAAACCACAAGAAAAGCATGGGAAAATGTAATCCAACCATAAACAACAAAAACACCCCAACATATATTTCAAAACGTAAGCAATATCATAATAATTCCATTAAAACCATTCATTTAAACATGCCTTTAGTTTAACTAACAATGAGGGAGGAGTAACATGCCTTAGACACTAAGGAAGACGAAGAGAAATCACCCTTGAAAGCCTTAATTAGTTATGTTGAATAAACCTTAGACTTTTGTATGAGAGAGATTTTAAGAGATTTTAAGAATGTTTGAATTAGAATGAGAGGTTACTATAGCCCCTAAAGGTGTTTTATGTCGTGGGGTCGAAATGAGTTAAGAGGGGACATGTCCAAAATACCCCCAACTTAAACTGTGAAAATCTCACAGGAGGGTAGGAGTTGATCCTCCAACTCATTACCATATTATACGACTGTTGTCATCCAGTCGTATACGGAATAGAAAGTTGTACATCCACACACTATCCACCATATGACTGTATTGCCCCAACTCGTGTCCAGACCATATGACTAGTATGGTCCAGTCGTACCCAAGATAGAATCTAAAGGGATTGACACTAGACAACATATGACTACACCTTACCACTCTTACCCTATCCTCATGGATCTTAGTGAGCCACTCGTACTCAGAGCCAAGTCAAGTTACAATGTTACTAATTTGATTAAGGGACCGACCCAAACAAATTATTTCCACCCCTAATAACCCATACCCACCAAATCATAATGATAATGGAAACCCAACTACCTTTCACTGGAAGCCTAATGACTACGGTCCCCTGACCCATACCCACACCATACGACTCGTATGGTGAGTTGTTACAAGGATAGTGAGTCCAAAATGTAGGAAATTTCAAAGAGCCAAGACCGAGGGTGTATCACAAACCTGTCAACCTCTTGAATAAGCTTATGATTTTAGTGGACAAGGTATGTTACTATTTCAAATAGGTTATCCTTGTTCTCACACACTATATTTTCCACACTCCTGCAATAATGCACCATATCAAAAGGAAAAAGATCAATAAATAAGGAGTTATCATCGCTTTATACTTTCTCTGGTCAGGCTATCATCTCATGAAGAGTAGGAAACAAAATAAATAAAACAAAAGAAAATAAAACTTGATAACTCCAATCAAGAATTTCGAGATTGTATTCCCCGGTAACGACCCCAAAATTTGATAACACCTAAAACACACCTCCAATTTAAGAATGAAGTGGTCGTTGTCAAATATAGTAACCCAACTGGGTCAGGGTCGATCCCACAGGGAATAGGATGGAAATTTTTCTTGAACTTATTGAAATCACTAGGCAGTGTGGGACAATAAAGGAGGGATTTGCTGAAATACAAAAAGGAAATAAATTGGTGTCTCTTGGTTGTAAAAAATCTAAGATGAACACTAGGCTTGTTTTCCCCTAGCTTCTCAACTCAGTAGACTTATCGTGCACTGTTGGACTATTCCAATACCTTGCAGGCATAATTTGATAAGTTATGTACCATCAATAGTCTTTTGGACTAGCAGATGGATTTTACCCTTTAGATTTTGAGTCTCAAGATGTCGCCTTACTAACCCTTATCTTGTATCCCAGTTAACTATTACCTTTTGGGTCTTTAGTTATTAGATGATATTTAACGATCATACTTAGATACTTAGTTACCCATATATAGTAGGACTTAAAAACATCATTGATAGATATATAAAAATCATAGAAAATAATTTTGGGACAATTTTGAAAAGCTGAGTCGGTGGCCACTTGTGCCCTGCACTTCCAGTATGCCCTTAGGCGCATGTGGTACTTGCGGCCTATAGGATGGGCGCAAGTGCAAAATGCAGGTACAAGTCTTGCAGCCTAACTCTCAGGATTTTAGCTTATGTTACTTACTTTAGACACTAACGAACTACAAGTGCTACTTGCAGTCAGCATATAGATTAAGTGCAAAAGTCGTTACCCTCAGACAAATAATTGAATTGACTTTCCAACTATACCAATTTCATCTTAATCCGATATCAGGGAGAAAAGTTATGTCCAAATTACTTAAGCACTGTCAACTCTCAGGATCTTCAACTCTGGAACTTGCAACAAATCTTCAAATCTTCAACTTCAATCATATGCTTTGGTCACGTATAATCTAGAAAGTGTCACAAATACGTAATAATGATCATATAAGTGGCCAATAAATCACTTTTTATATTTTTCTTGAATTTAGCATCCAAAACCTAATTTCCTACAAAACAATCCAAAAGCACAACAAATCTATCAAAAAATCCTTTAGTACATTCATATTCTCATAGTTTAAGTATCGTAAGGTCTATATTTCTATAGCTCAACAAGATTACTTTTCAGATAATAGATACAAAGATATGTTGCATAATGAGATTTTATCTAGTATGAAGAATTTTAGGACAAAGCTAGGGATAAAAAGTTGTATAGCCTTACTTAGGTGACACAAACCGAACCAGGTCCTAGTTGTGTTGGGCATCTCAAGTCCAACCAGGACCAGATTCAACCACCAAAACCTAACCATAACTGTCTTATACCCTAAGTCGGATGAATTCTTAATATATAACCAGCCAAAAAAATAGTTTAAGGACACTAAATAAAGTCTATATTCATAATCCAACAACCTCAATCAAATATCCAACTGGTGCCAATCCCAATGCCAATACCAATACCAAGGCGGAAACCAATACTGACATCACCCCTGCCAAGAGTTGTCTGACAAAGCCTCTATCCATAATCAATAACATCATGTCGGGACATGCCCCGACTATAACCAAAACAAAACCAAAGAAATAAAAAAAATAAAAAAGTCCATAGCATGAAATGGAGCATTCCGGAGTATGGAAGCTCACCACTTTATTCTGACTCAAAGTTGTCCCTAAATCTAAGTCACAGAGTAAAAGGAATGGTAGTATAGTTGGCTCCTGCATCGCGTGGGGATACAACTCTTGAATACGGTTAGTGGAGTGAAAGCTAGCATGTACTCAGGGATAAACATAAAATAATTCCATCATAAAAAAACAAGTCAAATAACCATATGAAATCACATACATACATATATATCATGCCGAGAAAGAGAACTGGGTTTCGCATGTATTTAAAACCTTAACCTGGGAGAGTATCTTGACCATCCTTAAACCACCCATGGGCTATATGAGTTTAGCTTCCCCTAATGAAAGGGCCCCAGTGCGTGTTAGTCGCACGATTGGAGAAACGAACCTGAGATGACTAGTACATCTCCCATATATAATATATGACATCATGCACACGATCACCATGACCTAATATCACATCGACAAACTTGAATTTCCAGTGTCTATCCTTTCGGGAACCATACCTTCCATGGTTTTTCTACTCGACCCTCTTTAAGCCAATGCTAAAACCATTTACACATTCCAGTCATTTACCAAGGAATCCTTTAATTAGGCATTAACCAATGGTATCATCATACAACCATTAGAGCTTACAAGTCTATCCTTTTAGGACATACCAAAATCATTAGACCAAGTTGACTCCAAAGTTACCAATTAAACGAACACCATGGATACCAAGGCCTTTCCAAACCATTTAAAACCAACCAAATCAATTTAAAGTTCCATTACCACTTATGTAATGCAAGAATATCAAGAGTAGTCAAACAAAGTGACAAAATCATTTTCACTGGCATTTTAACAAACAGGTTGTGGGCATATAAGTTTCAAAGACATAACCAAGTAATTTGAGGAATCCATAAAACCCCTAAATCCATTTACCATTACTATGTATCCCATAATGTCCAAATCATATTAAAAGCATGAAAGAAACATAATCAAACCATCAAAAACATTGTTCAACCATGAACATTCAAAACCACTAACCATTATTTCAAACAACAATAATATCAAGAAATTCATACATTAAAACATATGCTCTTTGTAAAATAACAATGAGGGAGGAGTACCATGCCTTAAAACCCCCGAAAATGGAGAGAATCACTCTTGAAAGACCCTAACTAATTGTCTTGATGAAAACCTAGCCTTTTGCTTGAGAGAAAGAGTTTGAGAGAGATTTTAAGAGTATTTAATTGAGAATAGTGGGTTAATGAAGTCCCAAAAGGTGTTTTATGTCGTGGTATCAAAGGGAGTTACACAGGGGAAATATCCAGAATGCCCCCAACTTAAAACTATAAAAATACCACAAGTGGTTACGAGTCGACCCCTTGACTCATGACCGCAACATAGGACTCGTACCATGGAGTCATCACTAAGACAGTGAGTAGGAAAGTCATAAACTGTCTACCATACAACTCCCTAACCCCCACTCATGACTAGATTATACAACCCATATGGTCCAATCGTACCCCGGACAAAAACCTAAGGGATAGACACTAGATAACATATAATTCAACTATACAACTAATACACTATCCTCACGGCTCTTAGTGACCCACTCTTACTCAAAGCAAAGTCAAGTCACTAAGTTACTGATTTAATTAAGGGTTCGACCAAATGAACTGTCACCACCGCTAATGACCTGTACCACCAAACTGTAACCACAATAGAAACCCAATCACCATTCAATGGACACCTTACGATTTGGATCACCTAACCCATACCCATACCATACGACTCATATGATTAGTCGTTACAAGGATAGTAAGCTCAAAGATCAAGAATTTTTGTAAGGAAAACACATGTTGTTTTAATTTTCACCCACTTGGGTCATTCATCCACGAATAATGAAATAAGACAGTACAAGCACGATTTGGATTCCACACACCTCTACTCTTACTTTAAACTATGTTAGAAAATAAAGATGCCAAGCAAATCAATCTATCCTTTAACAAAGTCAGTAAACAAAAATGGTAAGATCAACACATACCTTACACACGATCTTCTAAAGAAGATAACAAATATGGATACTTGGACTTCATGTCCTCTTCAGCTTCCTAAGTCGCCTCTTTGACCTTGTGGTTCCTCCATAAAACCTTTTCCAAAGCTATGTCCTTGATTTGCAATTGATGAACCTGCTGATCCAAGATCTCAATAAAGACCTCCTCATAAGGAAGAGAATCCAAAATACCAATATCCTTGATAGGTACAATCTGCGACGGATCACCCACACATTTTCTCAACATGGAAACATAAAATACCGGGTGAATGGAGCTCAAACTAGAAGTAAACTTTTATGCATAAGCAATATTGAAAACCCTTCTCAAAATCAAGTACTAACCAACATACCGGGGACTGGGCTTCCCCTTCTTCCAAAACTGCATCACTCCCTTCAAGGAAGACACCTTCAAGAACACCTTATCCCCAATCTTAAACTATAACTTTCTACTCCTTACATCCGCATAAGACTTTTGGAGACTTTGAAAGTCTATATTGAATAACCTTCACATTCTCCATAGCTTGGTGAACCAAACTCAGACAAAAAATCTCTGTTTCTCCAACCTCAAACCACCCAAAAGAGGACCTACAACTCCTACCATACAACGCCTCAAACGGAGTCATTCTAATGCTAGATTGGTAGCTATTATTATATGCAAACTCTATAAGAGACAAATTCTTGACCCAACTACCACCATAGATAATCGTGAAATTCCTAAGCATGTCCTCCAATGTCTAAATAGACATTTCTTCTTTCCTATCCAACTACGGGTGGAAAGCAGTACTAAGACTCATCCTGGTCCCCAAACCTTTCTATAATGACCGCCAAAAGTGAGATGAAAACTACATATCATGAACTAAGATGATAGAAATAGTTAGCCCATTAAACTTCACAATGTCTTTGAGATACAACCTTGCATAATCCTCAGCCGAGAAATTAGTCCTTACTGGCAAAAAGTGAGCTGACTTACTAATAGGACAATTTCTAATCATGTGCCCTAGCTAACCATAATTGAAACACTTATCCTTTCTTTCATCAAAATAACCCCAATGCAAATAGATGATAAAATCTACATTGAGGATATGATGGAGCTGATAGGGCCCTACTAGCCTGAGATTAGGTACCTTGTTCCCTATAGTTGTCATCGCTCTAAAAATGTCGATCACCCAACGGCTTTGGTAGGGACTACTAGCCATTGAGTAAGACCCAGAATTGCCCTACTTCTTCTTGGGTCATTTCCCACCATCCCTGTTGTTCTGCTATTGACCACCACCCTACTAAAAAAATATTAACTTCTTGCTCTGCCTCTTAGCAATCTCTACCTATTTTTTTTCTCTTCCTCTACTTGTTGCATGTACACAACTAACCTAGAAATATCCATGTCCTTGTTTAACAAGGCAGCCTTACTCTCCAAAATTAAATCTTGAGATAGCCCAGAAGCGAACTTCCTCATTCTAGCCCTCATGCTAGAAACCAACTCCAAAGCATACCGAGAAAACTGGTGAAACTTCAATGCATACTCCTTGACTGACATCTTGCCTTGCTTTATGTTAACAAACTCTTCTGCCTTCGCCTCCCTTAAATTTTGAGGAAAGAAGCGATCCAAAAAAACACTAAAGAAATTATCCCATAGGGCTGACTCAGCATCATCACCCCTAGTCTGCTCTTGTTCCTTATACCATTGGTATGCTATATTTTTTAGTTGATAGGCAGCAAATTCCACACCCTCCATGGTGGTAGCGTGCATAACACGGAAGATCTTTTCCATCTCATCCACAAATTCTTGAGGATCTTCCACAACCTTAGCACCAGTAAACACATAAAGGTTCAACCTAAAAAATTTCCAACCCTTGTGGCCTCAGAAGATAGAGTAATAGAAGCACCACGCTCAGCCTAAGAAGATACCAACTATGCCAACATATGAATAGACTATGAAACTCAACATTCATCACATCAGCCTAAGGAACTAGATAAGGGCTGGAGGGAACTAGTGGAACTCTAGGAAGAAAATAAAAAATTGGACCCTTAGACCAAGTTTGGTCCCTATAAGAAGAATGGGTTCCATCAATATTTTCCTCGGGTGGGACAAAGGAATTTCCATGAGCTTTAAATCTTTGAAAAGTCATGATCTTTAAAGAGAACAAATAGGTCAAGAAAAATTTAGGACCTTCGACTTTACAGCTTGAAAATAGACCACAAAAAAAAGAAATATTGGTAAATGCCTCGTAGCCTCTCTTTTATGAGTGTAGCGTGCTCCACACCCTTAAAAAAGACTCGACTCAACACAAGTTTATAGGACACCCCATTGACCATGAACCTAGGGCTCTAATACCAATCTGACATGTCCCAAACTAGGGCCTAGTCATGTTGCACATCTCAAGTCTAACTAGGACCGAAGACCACCCCCAATACCCAACTATAACTACCCTAGATCCTATGTTGGATGAATTCCAAATATATAAAAAATAAAATAATAATATTTTAAGGATTTCAAATAAAGTCTATATTCATAATCCAACAACCTTAATCAAATATCCAACCTGTGCCAATCCCAATGCCAATACCAATACCAAGGCTGACACCAATACTGACACCGCCCATGCCCATAGTTGACAAAGACTCTATCTAGAATCAATAATATCTGGTCGGGACATGACCCCGACCATAGCCAAAACCAAACCAAAGAAATAACAAAAATAAAAGAAGTCCATAGCATAAAATGGAGCCTTCTAGAGTATGAAAGCTCACCTCTTTAGTTTAAATCAAAGTTGTCCCCAAATCAAAGTCTCTGAGAAGGAGGCATGATAGTATGGCCGATTCCTGCATTGCATAAGGATACAGAGCCCGAAGATGGTTAGCAGAGTGAACGCTAGCACGTACTCAGGGATAAAGATAAAATAATTCCAGCATACAAAACCAAGTCAAATAACCATATCTAATCACATATATACATATATATCAAGACTGGAAAGGGAACTGAGTTTAGCATGCATTTAAATCCTTAACCTAGGTTGAGTAGCTTAATCATCCTAAAACTACCTACGAGCTATATGAGTTCAGCTCCCCCTGTTGAAAGGGCCCTAATGCGTGTTAGGCTCACAACTGGAGAAAAAACTGAGATAAATAGTACATCTCCTAAATTATAAAGTATGACATCATTCACGCGGTCACCATGAACAAACCTCACATCAACAAATATGAGTTTCAAGTGTTGGTCCCCCTAGGACCCCCACCATCCATGGATTTACTACTCAACCCTCTTTAAGACCATATTAAAACCATTTACACATTTCAACCATTTACCAAGGAGTCTTTTAATTGAGCATTAACCATTGGTATCATCATACAAACATTAGAGCTTGCAAGTCTATCCTTTTATACCATACCAAAAACATTAGACCAAGTTGACTCCAAAGTTTCCAATTAAACCAAAACCATGGCTACCAAGGCCTTTCTAAACACTTTAAAACCAACCAAACCAATTTAAGGTTCCATCACCACTTATGCAATGAAAGGATATCATGAGTAGTCAAATAATGTGACAAAATCATTCTCACTAGCATTTTAACAAACAAGTTGGGGGCACATAAGTTTCAAAGCCATAACCAAGTAATTTAGGGAATTTATAATACCACTAAATCCATTTACCACTACCATGTATCCCACCATGTCAAAAACATATTAAAAGAGTAAAATAAAGATCATCACACCATTAGAAACATTCTTCAACCATAAACATCCAAAAACCCCAACCATTATTTCAAACCACCACAATATTATGACATTCATACATTAAAACACATGATATTTTTAAAATAACAATGAGGGAGGAATAACATGCCTTAGACACCAAGAAAGAAGAAGAGAATCACTCTTGAAACCTCAGACTAATTTTCTTGATGAAACCCTAGCCTTTTGCTTGAGAGAGAGTTTAAGAGAGATTATAAGAGTGTTTTATTTAGAATAATGGGTTAATAAAGTCCCAAAGGGTGTTTTATGTCATGGTATCAAAGGGTGTTACAAAGCAGAAATGTACAGAATTCCTCCAACTTAAAACTGTAAAAAAACCGCAAGTGGTTACAAGTCGACCCCTTAACTCGTGAACATAACATACGACTCATACCATGGAGTCGTAACCAAGACAGTGAGTTGGACACCCATACACTATCCACCGTATGACTCCTGAACCCCCACTCGTGACCAGATGATATGACTAATATGGTCCTATTATACCCAAGACAGAAACTAAAGGGATTAACACTAGACAACATTCGATTCAACTATACCAGTTGTACCCTATCCTTATGGCTTTTTGTGAGACACTCATACTCAAAGCCAAGTCAAGTCATTAAGTTACTAATTTGATTAAGGGACTAACAAAATGAACCGTCACTACCCTAAATGACCCGTACCACCACATCGTAACCACAATAGAAACCCAACCACCATTCATTGGACACCTTATGAGTTGGGTCACCTGACCTGTACCCACACCTTATTACTCATATAATATGTCATTACAAGGATGATGTGTGAGCAGATGCTAACACATTTGAGGCTTTTAACTGAGAATAATTGCAAACTCTTAAGCAACTTATGTCGTTTTTGATTGTTTTCTCTTTGATATTGCAGTAAAAGTCAGATGCAAGAGAACCAGCAATAATAGAAGTAAAAGAGTTGAATTTTAAGCAAAATAAGAAGGGAAGTATAGTTGACGACTTGTCTGATATGTCATCAACTCCCTGATAAGTTATCAGAATCAGTGTCAGCCTTAGATAGAGAATGAGATTCAGCTGAAAGAAGTGACAACAACCTGTGATAGGGTGTTAGAGTTGTGATAAGCCATCAGGATCATCTTTGAACATAGATAGAGAATGTCCTTCAGCTAAAATATGTGACGACATCTGTGGTAGGCCATCAGAAGTGTGATAAGTCATCAGGCTCATTGTCAGTCTTAGGCAGGGAATGGATTTTGAAGTGAAAAAGTGATGACATCTTCGATAAGTTGTCACATGTCTAATAAGCCGTCAAGCCTCATCGCCAGCCCAAGCCAGAGATTATAAAAGTGAAGAGGAGCCGACGATATTCCTGATAAGCCATCGGACTCCTGATAAGCCATCACACATGTTCTCACCTGCCCGAGAAAATACTGTGACCTAAGATTTTGTTTTCATAATTAGACTGAAGTATTTAAACCATAGTTTAGGGTTTTCACTGAGGATCTTGGACATCTGGAACTCATGTTTTGAGGACTTTTCTCTCCATCTTCTGACTTTAATTCTTTAGAGAGATTATTACAATTCTTTTGGAATTTTCTACTGGATCAAATCTGAGAAACACTTGTTGCTATTCATCTTGTTGTAAGATCATCTATCTAAGTATGAATTCAACTTGTTGTCTTGCTTATTTTATTATGAGTAGCTAAATTTCCTTAACCCGAGTTGTGGGATCTATGGGTTTGGGTTTGTAATATAACTAAGTTTTCAAGATTCTAACGGTGGTAGGAACTTTTTGTTAATTCCATTATTTTATATGTTGACTATTGGTTACAAACAATAGACTTTTATTACGAGTGATTTGCTTGAGATAAGAAATCAACCCTAGTAAGAAGTAAATTATCAACAGGGACTTGGAAGAATTAAACTTCCATTTAATAATTAATGTTGTAACAAGATTAATTAACTTGGGATAACATCCTGTTATGAAATATAAATTTCCTAAGTTTGAGAGAATTAGGTAATTAAATGTCTAAATAGGTTGAGAAATATTTATACATAACTTCGACAAGGATAGTCTTTTGTTCCTACCTACCACAAGAATCTTAAACTATTACTAGCGTATGTCAAATCCCAATACCCATAGTGAACATAACTCTGGTTTTCCTTATCATATTGATTTCAAACACTGAACTGAGAAGTAATTATTTGGTGCACTTCCAAAAAACCCCATTCATAGGAAACTGGTAACTATCAGTTGATTAACCTGCAGATAACTCAAATTCACACCCTATTCCCTGTGGGATTTGAACCCAACCTAATTGGGTTATATATTGACAATGATCACTTACATTCTCGTAAGAGAGGTGTAGTTTGAGCGTTATCAAAGGATGTGACCTCAAAGCTCAAGAATTTTGTAAGGGCCAAAACCCATGGTGTTTTATTAGGCTATTTTTTGCTTTTCTTCACTGGTGTAGTGTTGATTTTGCAAAGTTGGAATCTTTCAGAGTCCTACCAATCACATGACTATTTTTAGGTTTAGTTGTAGAATTTTACCAGGTTTGAGGATTTTTTAGCAAGTGAGAACTTGCTAGTAACATTTTACAAAAACATCAGACAAAATTCTAGTCATTTTCTAGTGTTTTCAAGTAATCCGACCATCTTCCTAAAGCAAAATACTGTTCATCTTTTGTCTATGAATTTTTGTTTATTATTATGAGATGCACTCTCAAGACAGTCTACATGTCTATCTCTGAAAATTATTTGAACTTTGGTTGCAAAAAAAAAAAGAGTCAATAATTTGAATAGTTATCAGATTATATTAAACCGGATAGTTATTCAAATTTACACTACATTAAACCAGATAGTTATTCAAATTTTCTAGTATATTTTTCTATTTGATCTGTTGTTGGCCTTTTATATGGACTTGAAGGCAGATATCTTTAATCAGTTGTGTGTTGTTCTTGCATTGGTCTTTGAATCTACGTGCATTTTTTTCCAGCCAGATTTGATAAACTATAGAAGAAAACAAATATATGAGGACCTGCGACCTTGCTTTTAAAGTTATTCATGAATGGGCCATGGTGATATCTCCTATTGATCTTTGTAGTTTCATTGGGTTACCAGGCTACTTCAGTCGATTCATCAAGAGTTTTTCTACTATTGTTCCCCTATGACTAGATAGACTAGAATAAGGTTCTATTTTACTAGTATGTAAGTCGTGAGGCAAAACTTTATGAAGCTTAAGGACTTGCTGACTTTAGTTTTTATTTTGACTCTTCCAGTTGAGGGTGAGGGGTTAACCATCTACTGTGATGCTTCTAGTATTGGTTTGTAGTATATTCTAACGCAATGTGGTTGTTTTATTACACATGCATCAAGGTATCAAAAGATGCACGAGCGCAACTACTCTACCCATGATTTAGAGTTGGCTACTATTATTTTTGTGCTTAAGATTTGGATGCATTACTGGTATGGTTTGTTCAGAGATCTTTACTTACCATCACAATCTTCTACATATGATAACCCAAAGGGAGCTTAATTTAAGGCAGCATAGATGGATTGAATTTTTGAAGGACTATGATATGTCTCTTTTATACCATATGGGCAAAGAGAATGTGGTAGTAGATAGGTGATGTCTATCTTTGATGGTTGGTTTGATACTTTTGAGGTTAGACCTTGTGGTACAGATTTACATCATGAGTCATTGGATTAAGTTTGGATGATTCAGAATAAGCTTCAGGCAACTCAGATCAGGTTGAAGAGTTATGTTGACTGTAGACTCCATGCCTTAAGGTTTAGAGTTGGTGACTGGGTCTTTTTGTGAGTATTACCTATGAAAGGCATGATGATGTTTGAGAAGAGGGGCAAGCTCAAACCCAGGTATATTGGATCATTTGATATCCTTCGAATATAAGGGAAGGTTGAATATAAGTTAGCTTTTCCTCCAGCCTTTTATGATATCCACCCAATATTTCATGTATCTATGGTACGACTATGTATTCCATATGAGTATCGCATACTTTAATGGGACTCGATTCAGTTGGATTGGTGGTTGACATTCTTAGAGGAGCCTGTGTCTATTTTGGCTAGAGATGTCAGACGATTGTTCTCTAGGGATATTTTTATAGTTAAGCTTTAGTGTCATCACCGTCTAGTTAAGGAGGATATCTGAGAGATCAAGCGTGATATGCGAACCCAGTATCCCTACCTGTTTGACCTTTCAGATCCTTCTTAATCCTTTACTTTTGCGGATGTAGGTCCTTTTAGTAGTGGATGTTGTAATAACCCACCAACTTATTTCCTTTGTTTTTGTTCTTTTTTGGTGTTTAGAACTTTCTTATATCTGCTCAACATTATTTATGACTTGTTGGTATGGATAGTTCGTTCACTAGGTAGTTTGTTTGGTTTTAGAGCAATTTCTCTAGCAGGAGCTTCTAAAGTTGAGAAATAGGCCTCGAGAAAAAACCTTAGGTCAACGACCTCATATTCTATTCTAATAGTCTCAACATCTCTAAAAGGTTGATTTTAGGCTAGGGTAAACTTGGTTTTTGTCTTGAGACCTCTGATCTCAATTTGGAATATTGGGTGGAATTTGGTTAAAATGACCCTTGAGAGTGTGGGACCCACTTTTTATCGAAATGACATCGATTGGAAATTTTGATAGCATAGTTGAGTTCAAATGTCAAATTTGGTACAAAATAATAGTTTATTTTCATTCTCGATACTATGAAGGAATCCCGAGGGCCCGATCGAGATATTTGTAACATGCCAAAGTTATTGGTGCATCAATATCTGGTGCAGGACAAAAAGGGCCTTCGCATTTCTGAGGCCTTGGTTGCATTCGCAAGGATCAGGATTTTGGACCTCCTCATTTGCAAGCTAGCCTTCATATTTCTGAAAAGGATGCTGGCCAAGATGGTCTTCATCATAATTATGGTGGGTCAATCGTGTTTGCAAAGGTCTATCTGGGTCGGCACCCACATTCGCAGCAAGGGTACTACATTCATAAAGAAGGGGCCTATGGTATTAGATATACCTTTTTCTCCATATTTTTGTAAGTACCAATGCTATTGTAGAGTAAATAAGATTATTAATTGTGAGAGAATCACATAGTTGAGCTTATATTAACTTTGGAATGTGTTTGTGGGACCTTTATCGTTGAATTCTCGTAAGCTTCTACTTAACTTCTTGGTTAATTTTCCATTTTAGTAAATTGATTTGGATTGTTATTGGGACTAGTTTGGGACTTTTTTTAGCTCAAAAGTGGCTCTATTTTTTATGGCTATTGATCCATGAGTTGTGTGGGATGCTGTGATGGTCTTAATTTTGTGATTCTACAAGTGGACCCTATGTGGGATTTTTAGTCCGATTTCTGGTTCAAAGCATCTATACACAATTTATCATTTTTCTCATCTTAATATATAGAGTCCTTTTTTATTGTACAGCATTTCGCGGAGGTCTCTCAAAAGGGGAAAACTCTAATTTAGAAGATTCACCAAGCATTTGATGGCATCCAGGTAAGGTAGGTTTGCCCTAATATAATATTGAGCTTATCTATAGTATTTGTGAGTAGGGTACTCACCCTATATCCATTCCTCCTTGTCGAATACCTCCAACAAAGTAGAGGTAACTATAAACTCAATTGTAAGAACTACTTGACAAGGGATTCATTAATCCAAGTGCCTCAACTTGGGATGCTCCATTCCTATTTATTAAGAAGAGGATGGTAGTATCAGGATGTGCATTGATTATAGATAGTTGAATAAGGTTACCATCAGAAAAAATATCCTTTGCTTCGCATAAATGATTTGTTCGACTAGTTGTAGGGTTTGCTGGTGTTTTAAAAAATTGATTTGCAGTCAGGTTTTCATCAGCTTAAAATTGGACCAGATGACATACCAATGACAATTTTTAGAACTCATTATGGCTATTATGAGTTTCTGGTGATGTCCTCTGGGTTAATGCACCTGCAACCTTTAAAAGCTTGATGAACGATATCTTTAAGTCGTTCTTGGATTCTTTTGTTATTATGTTTATTTATGATATTTTAGTCTACTCTAAGAGTAAAGATGAACATACAGGCCATCTTTGCATAGTATTGGAGATTCTATGAGATAAACAACAAAATTTTCAAAGTATGAATTCTTATTCTCTTCAGTTGCCTTTTTGAGGAGAGTTGCTTTCAAAAATAGGGCATGTTGGACCCCAAGGAGATTGAAGTAGTTAAGAATTGGATTCGACCTAGTTCAATGATAGAGGTAAGAAGCTTTGTGGGTTTTTGTAGTTATCACTATAGGTTTGTCAAGAACTTTGCATCTATTGCAAGGTACTTGATAAGGTTGACTTAAAAGAAAATGTCATTTATTTGGTCAAACCAATGTGAAGAGATCTTTAAAAATCTTAAGACACTCTTGACTACAACGCCTATCCTTTTGTTATTGGTTAAAGGTAAGGACTTTATTGTGTTTTGTGATGTTTCTTTAGGGCTTGGGTGTTGTATTGATGTAGGATAGGAATGTCATTGCTTATGATTTGAGGTAGTTGAAGCCTCATGAGAAGAACTACCTAACCCATGACATAGAGTTGGCAGCAGTGTGGTTTGCATTAAAGTAATGAAAACACTATCTTTATGGTGTCAAGTGAAAGGTCTTAACAGACCATCATAGCCTGTAGCATATGTTTACTCAAAAAGATTTGAATCTAAGGCAATAGAGATAGATGGAGTTATTAAAGGATTTGATGTGACCATTCAGTACCATCCAGGTAAGGCTAATATGGTGGCAGATGCATTGAGAAAAAAAGCTATAAGTATGGGTAGTTTTTCATTCTTGATTCTTTCTAGGCAACCTTTATATTGAAATGTGGGTATGCACCACCATTCTAGGGACCTAATCCCTAAGATTACGATAATGGCAATAAAATAGTAATGCACTAAAACTGGCAGGAATTAAAAGAACACAGTGATTTACATGGAAAACTTCTTGCTCAAGGGAGGAAAAACCAGGGTTTGCCCTCACAAGAACTAAAAATTCACTATAATCAAAACTCATTGATTACAGACTCCAAGAACTTAACTCTAAGTTCTACTAGTTGCAATAGTTCTACCATAACCACCTTTAGTCACTTCAACATCCTCAGAATGGACTAACTCTAATCAATTGACCTTAGGTAACTCTACCTCCAATAGAAAGACATTACTCTTATAAGATGATTAATTTGATACAAAGCAAGAATTGGCTCAAGAATAATTAAACATAAAGCACACACAGATTTGGAACTTGAGCAAAAGAGAGTTTTCATCATTTTGTTGATTCACCAATGTTGAAAAAACTACTTAAATGAGAGACATCCTCTTCAATTTATAATAGTGAGCAAATCAGGGTTGAATGTTGATTGGACCAAGTGTCACAATGGGTACACTATACTCCTTCATAGTTAGTCGCACTAGCAAAATAAACTGTGCAGAGATGTGACAGTTGTACCACATCATGATGAGCCAGGGACCTGGTCCATTAAAGGTAACTGGTCATCATCAAAACATAAGACATCAATTTTCCTCTATTTTGATGATGACAAACCATAACCTTAGAGCATAAAATTTATTTAATCATTAGAGCACCCACTACTGTCCATAGGTGTTCTGCCTATCACCATGCTTCTTCTTGTTGTGTTCCCCCTGTAAATATTCCCTTTATTTAAGATATATAGTCATATCAATATCTCATCATATCTCATTTAGAATAGCACCTGGTCCCATTTTAATATTCTCCCTTTTGGCATAATTGAAAAGATAAAACATTAAACAAAAAATAAAATAGTGTAATGCCCCGAATCTGGTACTCGGAATGCTACATGGTGCTCATGACCCCGAAGGACCACAAGTTAATCCATGACTGATATTTGTACCTGAACACTACATAATATACTGTGTAAATGCAGAAATAAAGGTTGTAAGGCCGTGAGGTTCAAAATTGAGACATAATATCTAATAAAATATAACATCTGTGTAGGGTATGAAATTCTCAAACCAAACTAATAATCTGACTGAACATGATAGTCTAAAAAGCCTATAATTGTCTGAATAAGGAGTTGATGGGACATGTCCCCAACTAACTCCAACTACAGAAATAAACTAAGTACTAAATGATAAGATAATGCCCATGTACTGAAACTAATTACTGAATGCATGTATAAATACATAATAACTATAACTGAGTTCGTGATAACATGATTACTGAATCTGAGTACTGATAACATGAGATACTGATAATTGTATAACTGAAATAACTAATACTGAGTGACTAAATCTGATAGTCTAGTTTCTGATAGAACTAGTTGAGTTTCGTTTTATTCTGACGTGACTACATCTGACAATCCTGAATTCTGTAGAACTATCTAAGTTCTATTACTCAGACTGAATGACTGTATCTGACAGTCCTTATCTGTAACTGAAACTGTGGGAAGTGGTCATCTAACCGACATGCCCCATATAACATAATAAAGTTGTGTTGGGGTCCAATCTGTAACCCCAATTAGAAGGGTGTCAATACCACACCATTAGTAAGGACAAGCTGTGGGTGACCCTCATCTGACAGTATCCCAAAAAGATAATGGTGGAACCCTTCTATAACAGTGGTTATCCACGTCAGTAACCCTCATCTGACAGTATTGATGTCTCAACCTATGCTGGCTACATAGTTCTAGAATGCAAGGATGACTTCTAAGAATCACACCCTTATCTGACAGTGTGTGTTCCCATCTTTGGGTTCACTCAGTGCTAATTTCTACTCCCATCTGAATAGACATTGAACATGGATTACTGAAATGAACTAGACTGAATTAACTGAGTTTTCGTTGACTGACAAAATAGTACTGAGATTACTATATTACTGAGCTTTTTGAGTCACATGACTGACTGAGTTCTATGGATCATAGCTTGACTGAGGATATTGTGAAAACATGACACTAACTCTAGGCACACAGCTATATTTTTTGGGTACAAGTACCCCCAGGACTCGATGGGAAGAAACTAACAAAGCATGACTTTCTTGAATACATGACCAACATCACAATCCATAATACAATAAGTTGGAGATTTCATGAAGTACAAGTTCTAAAGCACCACAATGGCTACACATATATCCATACTTCATTGACTAAGACATTTCATCAAACCCTTGACGTGCATAAACTTGTACATGAATGGAGATTTCATATTATTATACTAGTATGGTACTTTTCCTTCACATAGGCATTTAGTCAAACACATGTGGAGCATGCTTTGGTTATACCATCATCAACATATCTAATAATCATGGATACATCAATCAACTTGTAAATTGAAGAGGGTTTATCATGATTATTAAGCAAATCTTCATATACTAGGGTCAATCATTGGAATATGTAATTTAAAACATGAATCAAAACCCCACAACAACATTAACATCAAATTCAATTCAATTTAAATAATTAACATTCATCAATACACAAATCTTGGATTTCGAAAATATATTCTTGAGATTCATGGGTGAGAGACCCATGAATCAACACATGACATACCTTGATACTTGATTTGGGAAGATTGATGGAAGAATCCTCGAGATTTGGATCTTGAATTGAAAACCCCTCTTCTTGTTCTTGAGAGAATTTGAGAGAAAATAATGTATTTTGGTGAAATAGAGGCTAAATTCAGTGTTTATGGATCTTTGGAGTGAAGGAAAAATACCAAAATACCCCTCCAAAACATTTTAGAAAATGCTGAATTCTATGGCTGACGACATTGGGCTGATGTTGTCACATTTGTGATAAGCCGTCAGCTCATGTTGTCACTTGATGCTGAAATTTATGAATTTATGCCTAAGTCTGACGACATTAGTTGATAAGTCATCGGATATGTGATAAGGCGTCAGCTCATGTCGTCACTTAGTTGTCAGTCTAACATGCTGGAGTAAAATGGGTATAACTTTTTGGTCCAATATCAAATTTGGGTGAAATTGGTATCGTTGGAAAGATAATTCACTTATGTATCTATTGGTTGGTCATGAGATCAAAAATTCGTAGTATAATGAGAGATATTTTCGTTTGAAGTTCACTATAGCAATATCCTTCCCAAGAATTCAATCGGTAAGGAATGTTTTCATTCGCCTAATAGCTAGGACGTATTTGAGACCTTAATTGACATCAAACTTGATCATGAAACTACCAAAGAACCATTATTTACTATGCATAAGCTTGAAATATGGCGCTAATATTGATTAGCATTTTTTGGGGTATTACAATATGTCCTCCTTGGGAACATTCATCCTCGAATAAGACTGATTAGACTGATAGAAATAATAACTGAATGTACATACTAGACATGCACAACTGAAGCATGATTTCATGACTAGCATGACTAATAATCTGGTTTTATCATATTGAAAATGCATATTTGATGCATGAATACATGACTGGGCTGACACATGAATGCATGACTGAATATGTAATGGTACTTGGTACCAAGTTTATAATGGAAATCTGAACATGAAACTGAATATGATCAAGGAAAATTATTACCTTGAGCTGAGTCTAATTTTGCAGAGAAGAGGTGAGGGTTCTTGGTTCGCATGTCTGTTTCTGCTTCCCAAGTAGCTCCCTCAAAAGACTGATTCCGCCAAAGAACTTTGACTAGAGGGACTTCTTTATTCCTTAGTATATGAATCTGGATGTTCCTTAGACTACGAATCTGGTAGTCAAGGATTTTGACTGGAATTTATTTATAAGAGAGATTGTTCTGAACATCTATGCTCTAAATAGGGACTACATCTAGTGGGTCACCTATGCACTTTTTGAGCAAAGAGACATGAAAGACTGGGTGAACTGAGGCTAGATCTGAAGGCAATGCGAGCTCATAAGCTACTTTTCCAAAGAGACTGAGAATTTTGAAGGTACCAACATATCTAGGACTAAGCTTTCCCTTCTTGCCGAATCTCTTCACTTTCTTCATAGGAGAGATCTTTAGATAGACAAAGTCACCAATTTCAAACTCGAGATCCTTTCTACGTACATCTTCATAAGACTTTTGTCAGCTCTAACCAGCCTGAAGTCTCTCTCTGATCAACTGAACTTTTTCTAAGGCATCAAATACCAAGTCAGGCCCTATGACTGAGGCCTCAGAAACTTCAAACTAATAGACTGGATATCTGCATCTCCTACCATAGAGAGCTTCAAATGGAGCCATCTGAATACTGGAATGATAGTTATTGTTGTATGAAAACTCAATCAAAGGAAAGTGGTCATACCAACTTCCCTTGAAATCAATTGCACATGCCCTTAGCATATTCTCCAAGGTATGAATGTTCCTTTCTACTTGACCATCTGTCTGGGGATGAAAGGTTGTACTAAGATAAATTTGGGTACCAAGACCCTTTTAGAATACTTTCGATAAGTGAGAGGTGAACTGGGTACCTCTGTCTGAAATAATAGACAATGGAATACCATTTAATCTGACCAACTCCCAGATATAGAGTTTGGCATAGTCCTTGGATAAATAAGAGGTATGAACTGGAAGGAAATGAGCTAATTTGGTCATCCTATATACAATGACCTAAACTGAATCATGCTGACGACGAGTACGTGGCAAACCCGTCACAAAGTTCATGTTCACTTTTTCCCATTTCCAGGTGGGAATAATGAACTCTTCCATGGGACCACTAGGCTTCTGATGCTCTATCTTAACCTACAGACATGTAGAGAACTTAGCCATAAACTCTATAAGATCTCTTTTTATCCCACTCCACCAATAGATCTTCCGCAAGTCGCGGTACATCTTTGTGGCCCCTGGATGAATAGAGTAGCGTGCACCATGAGCTTCTGCAAGAATTCACTACCTCAAGTTATCTACACCTGGAACACATAGATGACCCTAACAATGCAGAACACCATATCCCCCTGGGAGAAAACCTAAACCTTCTGATCCTTGACTGACTCTTTCAACTTTACTAGAATGGAATCTTTATCTTGCTTTTCTTTTACCTCGGAAACTAGAGATGATTCTAAACTTCTCTGAACCTATACATCACCCTCCTCTTTATCGACTAACCAAACACCTAGTCTGGAAAGTTGATGGACTTCCTAATATAACTTCTTCTTAGTGTCCTTAACATGAGCAAAACTACCCATAGACAGTCTACTAAGAGCTCGGCCACTACGTTGGCCTTGCCTAGATAATAAGGACACTCATGTCATAATCTTTCAATAGCTCTAACCACCTTCTCTGGTGGAGGTTAATATCTTTATAAGAGAATACGTACTGAAGGCTCTTATGGTCTATGAACATATCTACATGAACACCGTATAGATAATGCAGCTAAATCTTTAAGGCAAATACTACGGCTGCTAACTCAAGATCATGAGTTGGATAATTCTTCTCATGGGGTTTTAGCTGTCTAGAGACGTAGGCTGTGACCTTATCATGCTGTATGAGGACACAACCCAAACCTACTCCGGATGCATCACAATATACTACGAACCCATCTGAACCATCTGGAAGAGCTAAGACTGGGGTTGAGGTGAGTTGAGTCTTCAGCTCCTAAAAACTCCTCTCGTAAGGATCTGACCATTGAAACTTGACCTTCTTCTGAGTCAATCTGGACATAGGGGATGCAACAGAAAAAAATCCCTCAACATATCATCTGTAATAGCCAGCCAAACCCAAGAAACTCCTGATATATTATGGAGATACAGTTCGAGTCCAGTTTCTTACCGCTTCAGTCTTTTGAGTATCAACCCTAATGTCATCCCCAAAAATGATATGACAAAGGAATGCTACTGACCTTAGCCAAAACTCAAACTTACTAAATTTGGTGAACAACTGACCATCTCTGAGAGTTTGAAGTACAATTCTGAGATGGTCTGCATAATCACGCTCACTGCGAGAATAGACCAAAATATTATCTATGAAGACTATGACAAACATGTCCAAGTACTTCTTGAACACCCGGTTCATCAAGTCCATGGAAGATGCTGGGGAATTAGTAAGACCAAAGGACATGACTAGGAATTCGAAGTGACCATACCGAGTTTGGAAAGTTTTTTTTGAAACATCACACTCCCTGACTCTAAGCTAATGATAGCCTGTTCTGAGGTCTATCTTAGAGAAATAGATTGCACCCTAAAGTTTGTCAAACAAATCATCAATATGGGGAAGTGAATACTTGTTCTTGATCGTGACTTTATTGAGTTGACGGTAATCAATGCACATTCTGAGAGAACCGTATTTCTTGCGCACGAATAAGACCGGTGCACCCCACGGGGACACGCTGGGACTAATTAACCCATTATCTAAGAGATCCTTCAACTACTCTATCAATTCTCTGAGTTCTGTTGGTGCCATTCTGTATGGTGGAATAGATATTGGCTGAATTTCTGGAAAAAAATCAATGTCGAAGTCTATTTCCCTTTTGGAAGGAATTCTGGGAAGATCTTCGAGAAAGACATCTGAATATTCATTCATGACTGGGACTGAATCAAGACTGGAAGTTTTGGAACTAGTGTCCTTAACTTGAACAAGATGATAGATACATCCTTTAAAAATTATTTTCCTTTCCTGAAGGTAGGAAATAAGATAACCTCTGAACGTTGAAGTACTACCCCTCTACTCTAGGACGGGTTCATTTGAAAGCCAAAACTAGACTATTCTATTTCTGCAGTCGACTGTGGCATAGCAGGAGTAAAGCTAAACCATGCCAAGAATGATATCAAAATCAGTCATCTCTAATTCAGCTAAGTCTGCTGAAGTGACTTTATGAAATATCATAACCGGAAAGTTCCTGTATACCCGTTGGGCTATGATGGTTTTACCCACTGGGGTAAAGATTGAAAAGGGCTCTGCTAGAATTTCAGGACTGATTCCAAAATTGCCTGCTATATAGGGAGTAATAAAAGACAAGGAAGCACCTGAATCTAGCAAAGCGTAAACATGAAAGTGAAAGATCTATAACATACCAGTAACCACATTAGGAGAATTTTCCTAATCCTATCAGGACTGGAGAGCATAAGGTCTTTTGGGCGTTGCCCACTAGTAGCACTGGAAGTGGCACCCTGCTGATTTAGGCGAGGCAGACTAATCTGAGGAACTATTCTGCTGACCTTGATAACCTGACTGGGGACAATTTTTGACTTTGTGGCCTGACTTGCCACATCCAAAATAGACATCACTGCCAGCTCTGTAAACACCCTTGTAGTTCTTACCACAAGTCGAACAAAGGGGATTAGTTCGGGCATTGCTGACACTTCCCTGAGACATAGATCCTGGCGCCCTATCTCTATTACAATCCCTGAACTTAGGAGCTGGAGCACTAGCCGAAAAAGGGGCTGGAACTAATGACTTAGGATAAAACTGAGAACGGTTTTCTCCTTCTGATTTGGGCTGAGATAAGTTAAAACTACCTTTCCTTGCTCTCTTATTTTGCTTCTCCCTAATCTTAATATTTTTCTCCTCTATATGCTGAGCATGAGTCATAGGCCTGGATAAAGTCATGTCACTATTCAACATCGCAAACCTACACTCGTTGACCACACTTTCATTCACCCCAGAAATAAACTTACTCATCTTGGCCATGCTGTCTACAACCAAATGAGGGGCATATCTGGATAATTGATTAAACTTAAAAGAATACTCATTCACCGTCATGTTGGATAATACCTTAGATTCTCTCATCTCTAGGGGAAAGAATCTTTCTAAGAATACGGTGACGAACTCCTCCCACTCTATAAGTCCTGCATCAATTGACCTTTCTGACTTCCACTGTTTGTACCAAGTATGGGAAACATCCTACAACTGATATACATCTAGCTCAGCACTCTCACTAGGAGTAACCCCCATGATGTCTGTAACCTTCTTAACCTGATCGATGAATTCCTGAGGGTCCTCATCTGACTTAGACCCGAGAAAGGATGGAACGATAGTTGGTTATTTATTTTGAGCAGCAACTAACTGATCAAGAGTAGTGAATGCAGCTCTGAACTCTACATGAGAAACATGTTCACCCAAAGGGTCTTCGGGCTGAGGGTCAGGCTGATTCTTATTTCTTCTTTTAAGAGGCATGTTCTGTAGAAGAAAGGGAGAAACGGATTAGACTGAGAGATTAGCTTAAGATTATGCTCACTGGCATGACATAAATACTGAAAGAAGGGAAACTGTTCCTAAAACATCTTATAGCCTCTTGCACATAAATGTGACGCGCAACATACCTATACACAAGACTCTACTAGATATGGCTTTCAGACTTCCTAGGTCACTATTGAACCTTAGGCTCTGATACCAAGTTTGTAACATCCCAAATCTGGTACCCAGAATGCTACACGGTGTTCATGACCCCGAAGGACCACAAGCTAACCCATGACTAATATCTGTACCTGAACACTGCATAATATACTGTATAAATTTGGAAATAAAGGTTGTAAGGATGTAAGGTTCAAAATTGAGACACAATATCTAATAAAATAGAACATTTGTTTGGGGTATGAAGTACCCAAAACAAACTAATAAACTGACTGAACATAATAGTCTGAAAAGCCTCTAACTGTCTGAATAAGGAGTTGATGGGACATGTCCCCAACTAACTCCAACTACTGAAATAAACTAAATACTAAAATGATAAGATAATGCTTATGTCCTCGAAGGATGAGGACTCACTGCTGACTCTGACTGTTGAGTACTAAAATTCTACTGATGCTCTAGAGCTCGTGCTTCTGAACCTATGGTATAAAACACCATAGCACAAATACGTCAGTTTGATTGAATGTACTAGTGTGCATGTGAGGTAGGCTGAATGCAAAGGGTTCACATGCATGAACTATACTAACTGAGTGAACAACATAAACGTGAGAATACATGCATGAATACATAATAACTATAACTGAGTTTGTGATAACATGATTGCTAAATCTGAGTACTGATAACATATGATACTGATAATCGTATAACTGAAATAACTAATACTGACCAACTATATCTAACAGTATAGTTTCTGATGGAACTAGCTGAGTTCTGTTTTGTTCTAAGATGACTGCATCTGACAGTCCTGAATTCTGTAGAATTATCTGAGTTCTATTACTGAGACTGAATGACTGTATCTGATAGTCCTGATCTATAACTGAAACTGTGGGAAGTAGTCATCTAACCAACATGCCTCATATAATGCAATATAGCTATGTTGGGTTTTAATCTGTAACCCCAAATAGAAGGGTGTCAATACCGAGCCACTGGTAAGGACAAGCTGTGGGTGACCCTCATTTGATAGTGTACCCAAAAAAGAATAGTGGGACCCTCATCTGATAGTGTTTATCCACCTCAACAACCCTCATCTAACAGTGTTGATGTCTCAACCTATGCTTGCTACATAGTTCTGGAATGCAAGGATGACTTCTAAGAATCACACCCTCATCTGACAGTGTGTGTTCTCATCCTTGGGTTCACTCAGCGCTAATTCTTACTCCCATCAAAATAGACACTGAACATGGATTACTGAACTGAACTGGACTGAATTAACTGAGTTTCCATTGACTGATAGAATAGTACTGAGATTACTGTCTTACTAAGTTTTCTTGAGTCACATGACTGACTGAGTTCTATGGATCATGGATTGACTGAGGATATCGTGACAACATGATACTAACTCTAAGAAAATAGCTATATTTTTTGGGTACAAGTACCCCCAGTACTCGATGGGAAGAAACTGACAAAGCATGACTTTCTTGAATACATGACCAACATCATAATCCATAATACAATAAGTTGGAGATTTCATGAAGTACAAGTTCTAAAGAACCACAATGGCTACACATATATCCATACTTCATTGATCAAGACATTTCATCAAACACTTGACGTGCATAAACTTGTACGTGAATGGAGATTTCATATTATTATACTAGTATGGCACTTTTCCTTCACATAGGCATTTAGTCAAACACATAGGGAGTATGCTTTGGTTATACCATCATCAACACATCTAATAATCATGTATACATCAATCAACTTGTAAATTTAAGGGGGCTTATCATGATTATTATGCAAATCTTCATATACTAGGGTCAATCATTTGAATATGTAATTTAAAACATGAATTAAAACCCCACAACAACATGAACATGAATTTCAATTCAATTTAAATTATGAACATTCATCAATACACAAATCTTGGATTTTGAAAAGAGATTCTTGAGCTTCATGGGTGAAAGAGACCCATGAATCAACATATAACATACCTTGATACTTGATTTGAGAAGATTGATGGAAGAATCCTTGAGATTTGGATCTTGAATTAGAAACCCCTCTTCTTGTTCTTGAGAGAATTTGAGAGAAAAGAATGTATTTTGGTGAAATGGAGTCTAAATTCAGTATTTATGGATCTTTGGGGTGAAGGAAAAATACCAAAATATCCCTCCAAAACCGTTTGGAAAATGCTGAATTCTACGGCTGACGACATTGGGATGATGTCGTCACATATGTGATAAGCCGTCAGCTCATGTCGTCAGTTGATGCTGGAATTTATGAATTTCTTCCTAAGGCTGACAACATTAGATGATAAGTCGTCAGATATGTGATAAGCCGTCAGCTCATGTCGTCACTTAGTTGCCAGTCTAACATGCTGGAGTAAAATGGGTATAACTTCTTGCTCCGATATCAGATTTGGGAGAAATTGGTATCGTTGGAAAGATAATTCTATTATCTATATGTTGGTGGGTCATGAGCTAAATAATTTGTAGTATATCTAGATATATACTCTTTTGAAGTTAACTATACAAATATTCTTCCCAAGAATTCAATCAGTAATGAATGTTTTGATTTGCCTAATAGCTAGGACGTATTTGAGACCTTAATTGACATAAAACTTGATCATGAAACTACCAAAGAACCATTATGTACTATTCATAAGCTTGAAATATGGCACTAATATTGATTTGTATTTATTGGGGTATTACAAATAGGAACAAATCAGTTAACTCATGGCAACTGGGGCAACACCAACATGAATGAACACTTAAGTAAAAAAGACAGATGATAAACACAAATAAGGAATTCATTTATGTGTAATAGGATTAGTACCGTTACAACATACAAAAAACATAAAACATCTAAATCTTCAAAAAGCCATATAGTAATCAAGGATAGGAAACTAACACAAAGAAGGATTAAGAATAGGAGGGAAGGGGATTAGGTAGATGGAGGTTTAGGGGAGAGGGTCCTTATAAGCATCTCTATTCTAGAACTTTTAGCAGCATGAGAATCCAAAAACTAATTTGTTAGGTCCTTCACTTTAGTATTAAAAATCTAGACCTCATCAGTAAGTGCTGAAACCTTCTTCTTTAGATCTGCATTCTCTGTTCTAAGTGCTTCATTGGAACCTGATCCCCTTAATGACATCTATTGATTTTTCAATTTCGTTTTGAGGATTTCTCTATCCTTAGTGGCCATAGCGACTTTCATCTCCTCCAACACTTTACTCAAACTCTCTTAAACTGCCAACAATTCTGACACTTGGGACAGGGTCCCAATCTTCCCTTCAACATACTTATTTTCAACCAAAGTAGTCAGGGTGAATATTTGATTCATAGTTCTAGGAGTTCCCTTTTCAAAGACTACCCCAAAATAATCAAACACCCTATTCAAAAATTTCCTAAAAGTCATACCATACTTTTAATATTTCTCATGGATTACTTTGAATATATGTTGAATCATCAATGCAGGCAAACTAATCAACTCAAATTTGCTAAGGCACTCCATAACATACAAATATAAACTAGAAGCAACAGTGTGTTTTCTCGGATCATGGTAACACTACTTTGTTAACAAAAGCAATCATCAGTTGAAATTCACCCTTAAGAAACTTCTTCCTGACCCTGTCCATGGAAGCTCCTCCCATTTTTGAAGCATCAACCATAAACTTAGTGGAGGGCTACTATTTTAAGATAGTCCTCACACCCATAATGGGAACATCCAAAATTTTCTAGGGAATCTCTTCATCCAATTTTATCATCTTTCCTTGGACTACAGTAGTCAAGCTTAACCAATCTTCAAAAAACTTCACACTGTAAATGAATTGCCTCACTTCACCTTTATAGATAGAAGGAACAGGTTATTCCAAGAGATGTAACCAACCCTCGTGTCTAATGTACTCCACAAGTTCCACCATTCAAGGTTTTTCAAGAATTCTGGAATTAAAAACCGTTCTAGTCAGAACTTTTTTATTTTTGAGCACTTCAATTCTTTTCTCTTTAGACACAATTTTTTCTTCATCATCCTTCTTTCTTCTGTTAGAACCACTGATTGGTTCCTCTTTTACAACTTTTCTCTTTTTGGGACCAAGTCCCTTAGAGACTTTCTTTATCTTAACTGCAATATGTTTGTATTTCATCCCAAGAAAGCTTCTAGACTTTCAAGCGTAGGACCTAGCCCTTCCTTCAACATGAATTTCCTTTCTTATCTTTTTAGTTGTGGAATCTATATCAGGATCAATATCCTTACCCTCTCCAATGTCTACAACTTCCATATTTTTATCCTACACTACACTGGCTTTCTTCAGTCATTTTCACTTAGCTGTAGATGACTTGCTAGCCTTCATGGCATCCCCAAACAACTTTTTCTTAGAACCCCAAATTGAGCATGTCCTACTATCCTTCTCACCAGTGTCAACAACCATCTCTTTACCTTTACTTTCTCTTTGTTTCTGCACTGACTACCTTAGTTGTGGTTTATCATTATCTGCCTAATCCTCCTTATTTAGAGGTTGCAGAAACTCACCATCCTTAGTATTATCTCCTTTAGGGGAGAAGTATCCTACCTTCTCACCCATCATTTTCTCTTCTAAGCCAAAGAAACCTTCTTTAGGATTACTAGAAAGTATAATCAAATTTTCAGCCACCTAGTCCTCACTTCTAGAGATATTAGACATTTTATTGGGATTTCTTCACAAAAAAGTTTAGAAAATATGGGATCTAATTCTGAAGGAGTAGGGGAACCAGGAGCGTTTAGGGTTTCAAAGGGATGTGTTCTTTCTGGTTCTTTAGAGTGAAAGGGAACTTGATAAAATTTAGGTTTAATAGGTGAACCAAAATCTTGATTTTATTCCACCACCATGGCTGGCTCGGTAGGAATTTCCATGGGTTTTGATGTTTCTTCTAAAATGAGTTCATTTGGAGTATCAGGAAATTCAAGGGAAGGAGTGAACTCAGATTTTTGAGAAGGATTAGAATAAGAATCTTATACAATTTCAGACAATGAAGGATCAGGATTTTCAATTTCATGATTTTTTTACTGAAGTGATGGGGGTTGAATATTTTTTTATTCTTTGGTGAGGCTTGAGAGAGTAAGAATTTCAGCCATTTGGAAATTTTGTGAGAGAATGAATGATAAACAAAACTTATTTCTAATAGAATGAACTTTGAAGAAGACGATTTTAGAGTTAATTTAAGAGAAAATGGGAGAGAAAGGATTTGATTTTAAATTTAAGGGAACTAACTGTTGTTATTTTAAAGACCTTTTAGAGGAAATGACATGTATGTTCCTAATATGTGCAACCCTTCACCTTTCTATGAATTTGACAGATTTTACTCAGAGAAAGGAACATGGCATTTTTAGACCAACTTTTATATTTTTAAAGTACATAGTTTTTGTACTAACATGATAGAAGGAACCAGGTCCCTCTCTTTCTTGAATAGATTCTCAGAGTTGTGTTTATCTCATTTGTTATCCTCAAAATTAGTTCACCATGTGTGTATACCTGCAAATTATAATAGTTAAACCAACAAGTGCATACCTTATGAAAGACACCTATCTCCCGAACATAGCCAATTTGTGTAGGAAATTTGAACCATTAAGTTGGTCAATTCAATTTGATCAGCCCCAATCTCAACCTATTATTCACAAATTGCTCCTTGCGAAGAGACTTTGTAAATATATCTAATATCTGATCCTCCATCTTGCAAGACTTCATGAAAATAGCTCATTTCTCAACATTGTCTCTCAGAATATGATGCCTTACATCAATATGCATGGTCCTTTTATGTTGCACTGGATTTTGTGCCATGTTAAAAGCACTTGTATTATCACACATCAAAAGGATGGTGTCTGAAACAATCCCAAAGTCTTTCTATTATTGTTTTATCTAGAGCAATTAAGCACAACATGAGGCAGTAACCATATATTCAGCTTCAGCAGTGGATAAAACAACTGAGTTTTGCTTCTTAGAGCCCCAGGAAATTAGGGAAGAACAAAGAAAATGAGCCATTCCTGAAGTGTTTTTTTTATCTGCCAAATATCCAATATGGTCCGCATCAGTCTCTAGATGGATAGTACACAGGTACCCTGTATTTTTCAGATACCTAAGAATTCTTTTTGCAGCTTTCAGATGAGACTCCTTTGGAGAAGCCTGAAATTTAGCACACATTCCCATAATGAATACAATATCTAGCCTGCTTACAGTGAGATATAGTAAGGATTTGATAATCCTTCTATATATGGTCTCATTTACTGAGGGACCAAGTTCATCATTATCCATCTGTGAACTAGTTCCAATTCGAGTAGCAATTGGCTTGGCTTCACCCATATTATATTTCTTCAACAGCTCCTTGATGTATTTTTCTTAAGAAATCATTATCACTTGAGAAATTTGTTTGATTTGTAGGCCTAGGAAGAAACTCAATTCACCCATCATGCTCATTTCAAATTCACTCCCCATTAGTTTTGCAAACTCTTCACATAGGGATTTAGAGATAGCTCCAAAAATTATGTCATCGACATATATCTGGATAATTAGCAAGTTACTACCTCTTGAATTCAAAAAGAGAGTATTGTCAATTTTCCCTCTTTTAAAGTCATTTTCAAGAAAAAACTTTGAGAATCTCTCATACCAAGATCTAGGTTCTTTTTAAACCCATAGGAGCTTTATCCAATTTGAGCACATGATATGGACAGTCTGCATCTTCAAAACCTTAAGGTTGTTTAACAAAAACTTATTTCTTCATATTCCTATTTAGAAAGGAACTTTTGGCATCTATTTGGAAGAGTTTAAATCCCATATAGGCAGCAAATGCAATAAGAATCCTGATAGCATCTATTCTTGCAACCGGAGGAAATATCTCATCATAGTCAATTCCTTCCTCCTAGTTATAACCTTGAAAACCCAGCCTTGCTTTATTTCTATTAATAGTTCCATGCTCATCCTTCTTGTTTTTATACACTCATTTAGTCCCAATAATTTTTCTATCAATCGACCTAAGGACCATGTGCTAGACTTTGCTTCTTTCAAATTTCTAAAGCCCCTCTTACATTGTATTGATCTAGTTAGCATCTTTAAGAGATTTTTTCATATTTTTGGGATCAATTAGTGAAAACAAGGCTGAGAAGGCCATGAAATTTCTTTCTTGAGATCTTGTTTGGACTTCACATTCCATAGGAGATGTCAGATTTTATAGGGGTGAGAGACTTTGTTCTTCAAATTTGTCATTTTGAGTTAAGTTCTTCTGGGACCAGGTCCTTCGAGATTTTGACTAGAGCCTTCTTGATGTTCTTAAACTGTAGTTGGAGTATGTAACTGAGATCCTGACTGACCATCACCTTCATTATTCTCAATTATATTAGCTTATCTTTGACCATTATTTTATCTATGTCATCTCTTAGAAGAGGAATGAGTTCTTCTATATCAGTCTTTATTTCCACTAGAATTTCTCAACTTTTTTGACTCATCAAAGACTATATGTACTTTTTCTTCAACACACAGATTTTTTTGTTGAAGACTTTTATGGTTTGCTTGTTGGGGAGTAGCCCAAAAATGTTGCTTCATATCCTTTAGAGTCATACTTTCCTAGCTCACTCTTTCCATTGTTTAGAACAAAGAATTCTCACCCAAATAGTCTTAAATAATCTATCTTAGGCTTTTTGTTAAACACAAGATCATATGGGGTCTTATTTAAGAGAGATCTGATCAAACACCTATTAGTCACATTAACAATCAGTATTAACAGTTTTAGCCCAAAAAAAATTTGGAAGCCCACTGTTAATCAACATGGTCCTGGCAATCTCTGTGAGAGTCCTATTCTTTCTTTCAACAACACCATTTAAGGAGTCCTAGGAGTAGAGAAATTATGAATAATTTCATTTTTAGCACAGAATTCTGTAACTAGGGAGTTTTTAAATTCTGTTCCATGATCAGATCTGAGTCTAGCAATTTTGCAGTTTAGCTTCATCTGAATTTGCTTGGAAAATGTCACCAGAACCTCATAGATTTTATCTTTGGTTATCAAGAACATTGTCCAGGTAAACCTAGAGTAGTCATGTCACGACTCGAGATAAGTCCCTGGTTACGATGGCCATCCTGAACCATCAGGGCCCAAGAGACCCCTGTAATGTCCCAACCCACTAGTGATATTATCCACTTTGGGCCCAGGCCCACACAGCTTTAAAATACATCACTAGTTAATAAGGCTTGCTTACTAATATACCTAACATCCCTCTAGTGTTTTTTCGATATGGGACTTATTACCATAAGTTAGGTTGTTACATACATCCCCCCTTATGGACTCAGCATCCTCGATGAGGTTTTCCCCACCGAATGGGATTTGCCTAGATTCAGGAATGAGATTTTCTCCGCCTTACCAAAATTTTTCTAAACTCAATTTGAACTCTGGCCCACATCAACAAAGGTGACATATGAGTGGCTCTGATACCAAGTTGTTCATGCCTTGAGACTACCCCCTAGACATCACACAGTTCTTAGAACCACAAATGGTCCTAAGCTAACCTATGATACTGGCATAACTTGTGAGAAACTAAATAAGATACATAAATCTAAAATAAATAAGTGGAAGAGATGTCTGCTGAATATGTTCAATACAAAATTGTTTAAAATATTTACATTTTGGTTATACAAAATAAAACTTAAAGTAAATACATCAACTCTGAAGGACCGTCTATGAAGCCTCTACTATACTGACTATTAGTAGTAGAGACAAAACCCCCAACTATCCCTAATCAATATATAAGAATAATGAAAATAAAATACAAGAAATGCAACTGGTTTGCATCCTCAAAATAAGAGAACTCATCACCTACTGGCTGAATGCTAAGAACTGTCTACAACATGATTAAGCCTTGCCTTTCATGCTTTCATTCATAGAACTTGTAAAAAATATCATGATCAATACTTACATAGAAATCTTTCATCAAAATTCAAGCCAACCTAATGAAATTCAGATCATAATTGAAATCCTGCAATTCAAAACATGAATATATGAAAACTCTTATGCACTTAAATCCTTCAACCACATGATAATGTTATACTTCAAAAGAGAGTACTTGGGTATGAACCCTAATTGGAATCATATAAATTCAACATTAAAATCAATTTTTTTGGGCACAAGGATGGAAGAGTATCCTTGTTCAAAAACCCTACATACCTGGATTTACTTGACTTGTAAAGAGAATATGAACTTAGAGACTTGAGAGATGTTCTTGCGAAGAAACCTTAGCCTTGTTGTTCTTGAGTATGAAAGGAAAAAAAGTGTTGTTAATTGACTGAGAATAGAGGAAAATAATACCTTTTTTAAGTTATGAGTTATGGGTTAGAAGTTTTAATAGGGGAAAAGACCAAAAGGCCTCTCAACTAAACTTATAAAAACTCGATCGTCAGTCGTCACGAGTCATCTCATGACTCATAACATCTATTTATGAGTGGAACCAGTAACTCATAACCTTGGCAAAAATAAAGAAAGTATGCACTAGTTTGGATATGATTTGTATCTTACGACTCATATCATGTCGCCACGACTTATAGAAACCACTCGTAACTTGGATAGAAACTTAGAGAACTAACACTTCTAACATTATGACCCTCACTATATGACTCGTGACTTCTAGTGACGACTTTTAGGGTTGAGCCGTCAAGTGACCAGAAACTGCAATCGTTACACACTTTCTTGGTTACAACTACATCATATGAATCATGATAAGTATTGACAACTTGAGGGATGAGTCATAAGTTCTACAGTGACTTTAAGAGCCTGGGGTATAACAAGTCATCCACAATAAAAAACACATATCACTTTCCATCTCTACTTTGGATTCTAATAGGTCCACGCAGGTCTATATACAGTAACTCAAGTGGTATAGAGGTACTAACCTAATTTTTTTTCTTAAAAGAGGATCTAGTTTGCTTTTCCCTAACACAAGAATCATAAACCTTATTGTCTGAAAACTATAGGTTTGGCATACCACGAACCAGGTCCTTTGAAACCAATATATTTAGCAAAGAAGAACTTACATGTCCCATTCTTTTGTGCCAAAGATCAGCATTTTCACCTTGAGCACTCAAACGGGTTAACTCATAGTCAGCTATAGAATCCAGATCAGCTACATATATGTTCTTGCACCTTTTAGCTCTAATAATGACTTTTCTAGACTTCAAGCTTAATACAGTACATAAATTGGATAGGAACTTCACCTTATTACCTTTGTCACAGATTTGAGATACATATAGAAGTTGTACTTAAGACCATCTACAAGATACACATCTTCTATTGCATGATCAAGAGATTTTCTACTCTTTTCCACACTGTGGATATAACCCTTTTTACCATTTCCAAAAGAGACACTTCCACCTTGAAGTGTCTTGAGAGACAAAAAAATAGAAAGTCCTCCCAGTCATATGCTTTGAACATCCACTATCCATGAACCAGTTCTGACTGTATTTCATTTCTCCTACCTACAAGCAGAGTTATTTGTTAGATTTGGGAACATACTTAAGATTGAGTTCCCAAAATAAAGACAAAGGTGTGATCAAATCCTTCTTGGCCCATCTAGGTAGTGGGTTCTTCTTCAGATTTCTCAAGGTCTTAAAACCTTTAGGACAAGATTTCTCTTGCTAGATGTACCTAACACTATTTATTTTACCTCTAAGACAACTTTGACAGTTCTCCTTCAAGTGTCCATCCCTTCCATAATGAGTACATAGAGGTATGTGAGTGTGTTCTATACCGATATCCAAGACCTTTACCATTATTAATTTTGGTAACTAGTTAAATTTGAAAGGATTTGTGAGGATGTGGCCTATTTTAGGGATTTGTTAAGATCTTCTCTTATACGACCCTTTATAATTCCTCATTCTTATAGAGTGTAGTCATGATGTGCTTTTGAGAATCCCTTAATTTATCTTTAAGCTAAATTTGAACACTTGAGGATTTTTTCCCTTTACCCACAAAATTATTTACATTCTCCAGTTAACTCACTAAACTCAGATTTTTAGATTTTAATTTTGTGGAGAGTTCCTGAGTTTCAGATAATTGGAGAGTTAAAGTAATCAATTCAAGATCTTGTTTTTCTCCTTTCTCTTTTATTTTTTTCTCAGTAGTCATTCACACATAGAATCAACCAATCTATTTCCAAGCTTCTTTATCTTTATAGTAGAGTAGTTATCTAAATTTTCCTTAATGTCAGAAAGATTTACCTCATTTTATTCTTCATCATATGTGTTTTCCATAAGAGGAAATAAGGAATCATAGGTGACTTCCCCATCCTCCGCAGCCATATCTTCAAGTTTCTCATCTTCATCAGCTTTACAGGAGGAATCTCCCTAGGCTGCTAAAGCCTGTTTCACTGCATAATTAGCTGAAACTTTTCTTCTTGACTTATTAGGGACCTGGTCTTTATTTCTTCCTTTTTTATCTCCAGACTTTTCATAATGTTGATAATCTATTTTTTGTTGCAGACAATCTTTGATGAAATTCTCAGGACTTCCACATTAATGGAAAACTTCAATAGTGCCTTCTTTTTTGTTGTTGCTTTCATTTATTTGAAACTAACCACTTTTATTTATTGCTATCACAATCCTTTTGGCCAAGTAGGCAACATTAGTGTCCTCCTTACTTGATTGAAACTTTGATGCTTTCAATGCCAGAGACTTTTCCCTTTTTGCCTCTTTTTTCTCTTGCCCTTGCTACTTCTTGAGTTCATGAGTCTTTAGATTTCTAATAAGTTCATCCATAGTGAGATTCTTCAAGTTTCTTGCCTCAGTAACAAATCTACTTTGCTTTCCCAGGACTTAGGAAGACTCCTAGAATTTTTCTCACTTGTTTATACAAAGAAATCACTTCTTGTAGATAGTGTAACTCATTTGTGATTGAATTTAATCTAGTGTGCATCTATTGAATTGTTTCTTCTTTCTTCAAAGAAAAAGTTTCATACTGAGTAGTCAGTATGTCAACTTTTGAATTCTTCACATCAGTTGTTCCTTCAAGATCAGCCTTCAAGCAATCCCAGACTTCCTTAGCATTTTCACAAGCGAAAATCTTATTATATTCATTTGTTCATATACAACACATAAGCAATTCTTAGCCTTGTAATTCTTCAAAGCTTTCTTACGATCTTCATTATTAAATTCTCTTCTATTTTTGACAACCATTCTCGTTATGTATCCTTCTTTGACCCCTCTAATAGGTGAATGAGGACTATCAAGTATTACATCCATCAGCTCACTTACCTTAGACATAATAAAGTCATACATCCTGGTTTTCCACCACTAGTACTGCCCATAAAAGTAGGGTGGTCTAGTGGTCGATTGTCCTTCTTCAAGATTAGGTGAAGCATCCATGATCAAGAAATCACTCTAGGTATGATCCTTTTAGAGTGCCCTTGCTATGATACCAGTTTTTGAAATGTGCGGGGTGCACCACCGTTCTAGGGACTTGTTCCTTGAGATTATGATAAAAGCAATAAAATAGTAACAAACTAAAGCTGGCAGGAATTAAAAGCACATAGTGATTTATGTGGAAACCTCCTTGCTCAAGGGAGTAAAAACCACGACTTAATCGCACAAGCTCTCAAACTTCATTATAATCAAAACTCATTGGTTACAGACTCCAAGAACATAACTTTAAGTTCTACTAGTTCCAATACCTCTACTACAACTATCTCTACTCACTTCAACAGCCTAACAATCAACTAACTCTAATCGATTAACCTTACGTAAATCTACCTAAGCACACTACTCCCAAGAGAAAAACATTACTCTTATAAGATGAATAATTTTATGACAAAGCAAGACTTGACTCAAGAACAATTAAACTTGAAGCACACATAAATTTGGAACTTGAGCAAAAGAGAGTTTTTGTTGTTTTGTTAATTCACCATTGTTGAAAAAATTAATTGAATGAAAGGCATCCTTTTCTATTTATAGTAGTGAATAAATTATGGTGAATTTTGATTTGACCAAGTGTTATGATGAGTACACTACACTCTTGCACAGTTAGTTGCACTAGCGTACAAAACTATGCAAAGATGTGGTAGTTGTACCACTTTATGATGTGACCGGGACCTGGTCCTTTAAAGGTAACTGATCATCACCAAAACATGAGTGATCACTTTAGCTAGATAATTTCAAACTCTAGTAAATCAGGGTATGCTTTGGGATTTAATACATAAGTGGCGTATTTGTGTAACGCCCCAATTTTTTGAACCGGAATGCTTCACGGTACTTATGACCCCAAAGGACCACAAGCTAACCCATGACTGATATTTGTACCTGTACACTGCATAATATACTTGTAAAATATGGAAAACATGAACAATAGTCCATAAGGTTCAACTGAATAAAGAAACTGTCAAAATATGACATCCATGTAGGTAGCAAATACCCAAAACAACTGAATCTGAACTGAATCTAACTACTAAATCTAAAAAATTCTAAGTACTTTCTGAATAAGGAGTTTAAGGAACATGTCTCCAACTAACTCCATAAACTGAAAACTAACTGAATTAATAAATAAATAAATCAAGTAATATCATCCTCAAATGAAGAGGACTCACTGCAACTCTGTGTGCTAAATGCGACTGCTACTGCTGGTCTGGAACTTGTGTCTCTGAACCTATGGTATAAAATGAAAAAAAATCACCATAGCTCAAATGCGTCAGTACAACTGGAGTACTGAGTATACAAGTGAGGTAGGCTAATACGAATGGTTTACATGTATGAATAATGTTAACTGACTGATATGAATGTAAGAGTGCAAACATACATACAAAGTAACTGAGATCATGAGTACGTGATAGCTAAATTTGTACACTAATACAAGGCTAAAAATGTAGTTCTAATAGCATAAGGGACTGTATCTGACAGTCCAGAATCTAATGGAACTGTCTGAGTTCCGTACTATAACTGAGATTTAACTGTTGATTTGACTGTATCTAACAGTCCTGGTATATGGATATCTGAAGAACTGTCTGAGTTCTTTTACTGAGACTGAGTCTGAAATAGTGGGAGGTAGTTGTTTAACTGACATGCCCCATGTATGATAAAGTAGCTGAAGTGGGGCCCAATCGCTGCCTTGATTGGAAAGGTGTCAATATCGTGCCACGGGTAAAGACATGTTGTGAGTGTCCCTCAAATCTGGCAGTGTCCCCAAAAGAGAACGGCGGATGTCCGCCCCATTAACCCTCAAGATGATAGTGTTGATGTCTCAACCTATGCTGGCTACATAGTTCTGGAATGCAAGGATTGCTTCTAAGAATCACACCTTCATCTGAAGCAGGTGAGTTTCCATCCTTGGATTAGCTCGGTGCTAACTCCTACTCCGATCTGAAGAGACTGAACATGACTTAACTGACTATACATGAACTGGGTTTACTGAATTTTCGTTGACTGACGGAATAATACTGATAACTGACTGAGATCATGAGGTTTCTGAGGTTTCCTGAGTCACATGACTAACTAAATTCTATGGAACATGGCTTGACTGAATATATCATGACAACATGACATGGCTCTAGGCACACAGCTATAGTTTCGGGTACGAATACCCCCAGGACTCGATAGAAGGAAACTGACACACATGAGATGACTTGATCACGAGATTTGAGTCCACAATTCATAATATCATAAGTAAGGGATAGTGTACTTCATGAGTCTATTCAACATCTCAAACATGGTAGGGAAATCATGGATATATTTCATGTACTTGTTCTATAATTCCATTATCACACATGCTTCAGACCATAACAATAGCAACACATAAATAGCATGGAATTCATATTGAGTGTATAGCTGATATGGACTTGCCATTTAGGTATTATAAAATCATGTAAATATGGACTTCTAGCATCCTAGGCATTTTAACAAACACCTTGCATGCACACCTTGGGCATAGGTTTTCTCAACAAATGTTAATTATCTTGAACCACCCAATTTCATGGGTTTTAACCACAAACATGCATACTTCATGGAAATCATCTTAAAATAATATTCTGAAGTTTAAACAATGGTCATTTACATGAACAACATCACATAGCAACAAGGAAATCAAAGTTTCTCATTTAAAATCATGGTTCTTGAACTCTATGAACGAAAGGGGTCCATAGATGAACACTACGCATACCTAACTCAAGGTTCTTGATATTTTTGAACTTGAAGGATTTGAAATCTTTTGATTCTTAAAGAAGATTGAGTCTTGGTATTGAAGATTTAATTTAGGGAGAAACCCTAGTTGTTTGTAGTGAAATAATGATGAAAAGTGGCTGAAATCGGGTGTAATTGGGTTTATATAGATGAGTGGTAAGTTACCAAAAAACCCCAGTTAAAACGACCTGGAAATAAACTAAATGTGGCATGTGCGGTCCGACTGACGGTCCGTCAGACTCTTGGTGGACCGTTATTTAGCCTATCAAACGTAGACCAGAAATGGGCTTCACTGGATAAGGTTTGACGGTATAAGTAACGGTCCATCAAATATCTGGTGGTCCGTCAACTCGTCTGTCACACCTTATCCAGAATGTGGCTCAACTGGCATGGCTTTGACGGTCCAAATAGTGGTCCGTCACTAAGTTGACGGTTCATCAACTTGGATATCAGGCCTTAACTAGAATGGGGACCTTCTTTCTTGGAAGTGACGGTCCAAGTGGTGGTCCATCACTATTTTGACGATCCGCCAACTGGACCGTAGCACCTGGGCGATTCTGACAGTTCCGAGTAAAACGTCCATAACTCCTTCGTCTGATGTCGGATTTGGACAAAATTGGTATCGTTGGAAAGACAACTCAATTTCCCGCATAATAGAAAGTGAAAATATCAAAAATACTGCATGTACAAAAACATATTTGTATTTCAAAGTACGTCCTAGCATTCTTGAGATTATTTCTAGCTTGGAAAAGGCACGGGTATTACAGTTTGCTATATTGAGGTAAAGCTATATTTTTAGAGTAGATTAAGGACAAACAATTTAAGGTCAAGAAGTTGAATAGACTATGAAATAAAGTGGTGCATGAAGAGGTGGCATATGCCATTCTTAATGCGAGTGGGGGTTGTGGTTTAAGATAAGGTTATATGTTTCTCTAGTTGGTAATTTGATTCATGGTGTACTTTTAAAATCTCATGGTTTTTATTATTTTATTCATCTGGGTATGACCAAGGAAGCTTTATTAGTGGCAGGGATAAAGAGGGACATAGTGGATTTAATGTCCAAGTAACACAATTGTTAATAGGTAAAGTATGCACATCAAAGGCCTACGGGATTGCATAAAAAAATTCCTATACCTATGTGGAAATAGAACATATTATTATGGATTTCATGGTGGGTCTTCCTAAGACCTTGGGAAAATATGACTGTATTTGGGTGATAGGGGATCAGTTGACAAAATCAACTCATTTTTTGTTGGGTTGGGTAGACTAGAGCTATTCACAATTAGCTAAAATATATGTCAATGAGATTATGAGACTTTATATGGTTCACCTTACCATCATTTCTAATATAGACACAAAGTACACTTTTAAATTTTGGGATAGGTTGCGAGAGGAATTAGGAACCAAGCTCACTTTTAAACTGGTGGGTAATCAGAAAGGACAATTCAAATGCTAGAGGACATATTGAGGTCCTACATGATTGAATTTGGTATTCATTAACACCAGTTCCTTCTATTATGTGAGTTTTTATACAACAATAGTTATCACTTCATAGGTAATATAGCACCATTCGAGGGACTCTATGGAAGGAAGTTTAGATTACCTATTGGGTGGTTTGAGACTGGAGATGGTAAACCTTTAAGAAATAACTTGGTAAAGAAATCTCAAAAGAAATCAAGGTGCATTTAAATTAAGTTATTGTCAACTCAAAGTAGACAAAAGAGTATGCATACCATAAGGTATAAGAATGGAATTCAAGGTTGGTGATCAAGTTTTTCTTAAGGTGTCTCCTATGAAGGGATTCATGAGTTTTGGTAAGAGAGGAAAGTTTATACCTCAGTATCTTATCTCTCTTGAGGTTCTTGAGGATGTGGGTTCAGTTGCATACATGCAAGCTTTACTATCGGGGTTGTCAATGGTCCATCCGGTATTTCATGTTCCATGCTTAAATGATCCCATTAGGATGGAGACTAGATCATTAAGTAGGACTCATTTCTTTTAGATAAAGATTTGGCTTACAAAAAAACCCATAGAAATTCTAGATCGGGATGTTCAAAAGTTGAGAATGAAGGAAATTAATTGGGTTAAGGTCCAATAGAATCATCATCTAATTGAGGAAGACACTTCAAAAATTAAGACAGCCATGCAGGACAAGTACTCTAAATTGTTTGAGGATATAGGTACTCTCTTTTTTCCTTACTTTAGCCTATTTTTTTGGTTTATCATTTGGGGAGGAATGATGGGTAATTGTTTTAGATTGTACATCATTATTTATAAGCCTTTCATTTAAAATTCAATGTTAAAATTCTTCTCGAAAATGTGAAGTTATGAATTTCAGGTTGGGCTACATTAGGATAAATTCTAAATGGGGTGTGGTTTAGGGAAATATGGTAATTAGTTGGGAAAGTTAGTGGTGTTTTTTATTATTTCTAGTTAGCTAAGATGATAAGGAACGCATTTGAATTTATGAATTGAATTTAGGTCAGTAGAACTCCCAGAATCAATATTAATATAAAGGGCATTGTCTGGTATGTTCTTGATTAAAGGTGTGTTGTGAAAATTAGGATTTTTAGATGATTCTGGACTTTCTATCCCATCTATGTCTCTATAGAAATGTGCATGTCACTATAGCAGAGACAATTTTGCTATTGTGATGGTCAACCCAGTCAACAATCACTTTAGTGACATGTCGCAAATGCGATATCACTATCGTACATATGTCTCTAAAGCAATGAAATTCTTAGATCTTTTTTTTAAATTCCCCGAAATGGGTTATTTTTCAAAAATATGTTTTAGGGAAAGGAAGAGCCAATTTTGGGGGATTTTCATCAGATTATTATTTTTTTTCTTTGTAAAGGTAAGGATTCCATCTCCGTCAGCTAGTAATTGATAATTTAGACTTAGAGTTTCTAGTTTATGGAGTTTGGGGAGGGTTTAGGACTAACTTTAGTAATTTTTCTAGTGCAGGGGAGTAAATTATCTATAAAATTAATAGGTTGTAATTATTAGTGGTTAATTTACCCTTTCGTCATGTTAATGCACTAGTCCATACATGTTATTGGTGATTTTAGGTGAATTATGATAGAAAAGCCCTAGAATGGAGAGAAAATGATCATTACCTTAGACTAGGGGTTAGGTGTGAATTATAATTCCCAATGTAGTAGGTAATTTTATTATTTATATATTTTTATGTATTTTTTAGACCGAGAGCAAGTGGAAATTGCATGTAAGGTCAAAGCTCCGTCTCAGAGAATTTGTGCAAACTTGGTTCGAGGTAGGTGGTGGTATTGTAGTTTAATCGAATATGTATTATATGTGCATGTTAACTACTTCGCAGTGTGTCTTGTTAGTGCATGTTGTTTGGTGTGGTCAATTCAAATGAGTTTTACCTTGTTGTGTGCTTTTGACCTATCTTATTAATTATTATGGAATGTCTTGGTAGTTTGAATGTTCTCACAACTTGTTGGTGGAATAAGGTTGGCAGAAGTACCTTTATGAGATTTTAGTACATGGATGAAATTTGTCCCCTACATGTCATGGCTAAACGGTGGTTATGATACCCACAACGGTGGCTAAACTCATGAGGTTCAATTGAGTTTGACGGTTCTATGATTGAACTGGGATATATAATCATATATGATTAATATTTGCTTAAGTTGCCTTGACTTGGCTTGGCTGAACTAGAATTGGTTGTAAGTGTATTGACTTGTTACTTGTAACTCTAAGTTGCTTATTTGATTCTTGTTGTGCTACGTGTAGGTTGTTTGAGAATATGTTAACTTGTTATACTATATTTTAGTTAAGTGATCATATTCTCATCTTGGGTTGGACAAATCACCCTTCTAGTACATTGTTGTTTTCTTATGTGTTGATACTACCTCTTCTCTTAGTTTTATGGGTGCAGCGCATATTCCAGTAGCTCTTGTAAGAGCTCACTTGTGATTTTTGGGTTGGACTTTGGATTCAAGGTGAGTAGCATGTTTATGGCTACTACAAATTCTTCTTTAATGACAGAGTCTTTATCTCTTGACTTATGCTTTTCATTGTAGTTTTTGGGGTTGCATCCGTTTCCTGAAAATCCTTAGTAGTTTTGGGATGGACGACTACCGGATATTAGGGATGGTTTTGGTTAAGTATAATGTTTTGCCTTTAAGTTGTACTTATGTTTTGTTTCTGTAGACTTGATATTTTATCAATGAATTAGTTCTATTTATTTCCTCTAAGTGTTGATCATAGGTCTAGTTTTGGGGTAGTTTATTCTCCCATCAGGTGAACAGTGTGGGTGTCACTCATGATGGGTTTGGGTTATGAAATCACTGCTCAAACTGTGGGAGAACTCTTGAAAATATGTTTTCCTCTAAATCCAAGGCTGGGATTACATAGTTGCGGTTGAAACTCCAAACTACAAAAAAAAGGCAATACTTAAATGGTTGAATATTTATAGAAGATAAAAATGTTTGTTGGTAATAGTGAAATAGCAACCCATCCAGTCATAAACGATGACTTGGTGTTGTACATTATTGGAGGAATTGGTCCTGACTACAATGCTCTTGTCGTGTCTGTCACTTCTAGACCAGAACCTATGTCACTAGCGTATCTTTATGGGTTATTGTAAGTCGTGAATATATACTTGAAAAAATGGGAATCCTTGAGCAGGGTTTAGGATAGATGAACTTGTTGACCAAGAATAAAAATTCTGGTTGCAAACAAGGCAACTCCCCCAGGCGTAACCATAACTCAGGTAACTATAACGAAGAAAGAGGAAACAAAGGTTGTGGTCATGAAGGTCGAACAAATAACTTCAATAATGTATCTCACTCAACTGTTACATAATTCCAAGTTTGTCAAATATTTATCACTCTACTATTAACTATTATCATGGGTTTTATCATGCATATCAATCCAAATTAAAATAAAATATAGTTGCGATGATTTCCCATCCCTCCATGGTTACAATTTCTGCCTGGTACCCTGACTCTGGTTCTACCAACCATCTCACTAACAATATCAATGCCTTAAGTATTTGTGGCAAGTACACAGGAAATAATTGGATTCTTGTGGGTAATGGAATAGGTTTGATGATAAATCATATTGGAGATTTAGTACTACCTACAGATAATTGATCTTTACATTAAAAAAATGTCTTTCTTATTTCAGAAATTACAAAGAATTTTCTTAGTGTAGGTCAATTCACTAATGATAAAAATGAAATGGTTCATTTTCCACATTATTTTTGTCTTGTGAAGGATCTATCAATGAGAAAAGTACTATTACATGGGAACCTTTAACGTGGCCTTTACAAACTCCAATCTTACATGCCTTTTAGTTCACAATCTTTCAATAATAAATCACAAGATCTCCTTGTGTCTGCATCCTCATTTGAACATTAGCATGGTGGATTAGGACATTCTTCAATAAATACTATTATGAATGTCATTAAGACACATAATTTATCATTTTCTAGCAGTGTGAAGTTGCAAGTTTATTCTTTTTGTTAATTTGGCAAAAGTCAAAACCTTCTTTTTCAAGTTTCTACTTCTGATTCAACTCATCCTTTAGAATTGATTCATTCTGATGGGGTCGGGCTCCCCAATTGGCTAGAAATAGTTTTCCATATTATGTCTCATGTATTGATGATTATAGCAAATTCACTTGGTTATGTCTTTTGAGCTCTAAAACTAAAGTTCTTCGTATATTTCTGCCATTCAAATCTCAAGTTGAAAATCTCTTTGAACACAAAATTAAAGTACTTCAATCTGATTGGATAGGGGGTATCAAAAATGCTCTAAAGTTCTTGAACAATTGGTAACAATACATCAAGTCTCATGCCCACATAGTTATGAATAAAATGGCACTGCTGAGAGAAAACACCGCCCCATTGTTGAAATGGGCTTAACTCTATTAGCATATGCTTCTTTACTACTTTATTTTTGCGATCATGCATTTTTTGGTGTTGCTTATGTTATAAATTTAATCCCTTCACCTACCTTAGAATTTTTTCACCTCTTGAAAAATTCTCCATATTATAACTTTCTACATGTTTTTGTGCGTGCTTACTATCCGTATATCCATCTCGATCATAAAAACAAGTTTTAATTTAGATCTCTTCCGTGTATATTCTTATCTATAGTAATTAGCATAAAGGTTTACAAATGCCTAAACATGGACACGAGCAGATTGTATATTTCTCATCATGTCATCTTTGATGAGTCTCATTTTCTTCTTATAAAGCCCAATTCTCCACAATTAGTTCCAGGTTCAGCTCGTACTCATGCCTCAACAACGTTACCTTATTATAGAACCATGTCACACACCTTCTTATCATGCTTCAAACTCCTCTGTTCTACCTAATGATCCAATTAAACCTTCACTATTTCCAAGATCTTTACCAACAATTCATTTTACAGTGGACATGTCACCCCTTCCATCTAATCCCAATGAATGTTCCTCTACTCTATCCACTAAACCTCATACTTATAATACAAGTTCAAATCAAAACTATCACATCTTGAACACTCCTCACCATATGCTCACAAGGCATAAATCCAAAGTTATATTGAAACATCAAGCCAATTCCATCACTAAATACCCTCTTCCACCTTCTACCCTACCATATGAGCCGACTTGTTTTTTCCAAGCTAACGAAGATCTTAAATGGATAAAGGCCATGCTAGAGGAATAAAATGATCTCATCCAAAAATGGTATTTGGTCTCTTGTACCATCTTTACTTGCCAAACATATTTGTGGGATTTAAATGGATTTTCAAGAAACTTATTCCTAATTATTTCATTGAATGTTTAAAGCATGACTAGTAGAAAAAGGGTTCAATCAAGAAAGAGAAATTGACTATCATGATACCTTTAGTTTGATGTTCAAGACTATGATAACTCGAGTTATTCTTACCATAGCTATGGAACAATGATGGGTTTTGCATTAGTTAGATTACATGGTCATTTATATGAGGAGGTATATATGACTCAACTAATAGTCTTTATTTATCCAAAATTTCCAACTCATATAAGCAGGTTATGCAAAGCACTTTATGGCCTCAAACAAGAACCATGGAATTTTAAGAGATTGAGCATATCTTTGCTTGAGTTCAGATTCATTTCCTCAAATTTTAATTCTTCCTATGTTTATCAGAAAGTGCACTAACACATCACTTTTATTCTAGTCTACGTTGACAATTTAATAGTTATTGGAAGTTCTTCTACTTTTATCTCCAGTCTACTTGTGAATCTATCCAATAAAATTGCTCTAAAGGATTTGGGTAATCTCCATTACTTTTTAGGGATAGAAGTTTCTAAATCAATAATAGGGATAACTTTGTGCCAAGCTAAATAAATTCATGAAATTCTTTCGTGAGCAAACATGGAAGGTGCCAATCTATATGACCCAATTTCTCAAGTCATGATGGCGCCTAATATAACCCACCAGTAGAAAAGCTAAACCTATAATCCATAATGGATAGTAACAGACTACTCAATATACAAAGAAATGAATTGCAGAATTGATGAAATAAAGAAACAATAACAAAATATAATCCCAAAACCTAGTGGTATCAGTACAAGAGCTTCTACAATAATAAGATTTCAAATTGAAGTACAAATAAATACGCTGATATAACTTATCTTCGAATACAACATAGAGACTAGATATACATAAGAGAGAGGTAGCAATACTCTGAACGTTAGGAGATCACTCCAGCATCTGAACCATGGCTGTTTTACACTACTAACACATCAATTGAGATAACTCGTACTTATGATCTGTAGGTTGTAGAAGTGTAGTATGAGTACCAAATAAATGGTACTTAGTAGGCAACTGCTGACTGAGCTCCAAAGATAAAGCATATATATAACATATAAGTAAAATCGAAACTATATCTAATGTTCATCATCAACAAAATATCCAATGAGATAATAAGGATAACCTATCATATTCATGTCTAATAGACTAAAAAAATAAGGCTAAGAAGGTATCAAGGATGAACTATCCTATTCCAGTCATACTTAGAAATCTCAACACTATATTGTATATCCCTGGCGAATATATGAATATAAAGGACAAAGAAAGATTTATATATATATATAAACACAAGTCCAAGGAATTAATATACAATATGAACAAATAAAGGAAGGGATATACGGTAATACCACAGCTACATATAGTTATATATGCATATGTATATATAGCTATAAGGTGATCTTAAGGTACAATCTAGGTCATCATATCTTTATTTTAAGGCCTGATTATACTCCTATCAGGATTTAGTATTAACATGCTCAGGGTTTCTAATCCATTTGTCCAAACAAGAAATAAACATGAATAATAATGCAAATTGTAAGATAGAGAGGCCGAAAACATACTTCAAATCTCAATACCGAATCAATGACCAATCTTTCATAAACTAGCCATAATAATGATCATAACAATGATAATAACAATATTAACCACAATTCAAAAAACCGGCTATTTCGAACAACCAAATACCTAGTCAAGCCTATACGTACCCCCACAGCCCCTAAAGTTCAATCAGCATATAACAACATAAGGCATAGTCATCACCCCTACCTATGAAACCATCCCATACAAGTTGATAGACATAGATGCATATTGGTGATAGGCGATGCGCACACAAGAATGAATGCTAGGTACATAATCAATATAATCACCTCCAGTCTTTTCGGGTATCAATTTCATCATCATAACATCCTCTGACCTTGGCAGGCATCATCACATCATCATAATATTCTCTAGCCTTGACGGGCATCATCACATTATCATAATATCCTTCAGCCATGTCGGGCATCATCACATCGTTATAATATCCTCCGGCCTCATCGGGCATTATCACATCGTCCTAATATCCTCAGGCCATGTGGAACATCATCACATTAACATCATAATAACTAAATCCATGTCAATAATAGAGAGCGAGCCCCACAAGGGCTAAAGTAAAGTGCAAAACCAACAAGTGCTAAAATAAATGGAAAGCCCTATGAGGGATAAAGTAAATGATCATGAGAAGAGAAACAAGGTAGAGTATATTTCCTTAAATCATCATTCATCATCAAAATCACATCATTAGTAAGTATATATATAATATCTGCACGGGCTCAAGCTGTGACTAAAAAAATGTAAATCTGTAAGTTGATTGCCCAGAGTGAACATCGAGACTAAGACTCTCTAGAAGTTTAGAAAGGGTCGGAATATATCATGACTAGAGTGAATAGTAGTGTCAAATCATGGACTGGAATATATCTCAATCAAATCTTTAATCATCATTATTAACCTCTTTTATACATGTAAATTATTCATTAGATTAGGCAGTTATTATTGTGAAGAAATCTATTTTAAGGTAGAAGGTGGGCGTTAGCCCTTAGTTAATGGAAAAAATAGAAAGATTATAATCTGATCAGAATCATATCAAGCATACATGATACAATCATGAATGTATCAAATCTATGAATGACATCACCAGTATTCAAACATTGGAATTATAAACATCATACCACATCTTTCTCCATCCCATACCGGAGAGATGTGTATATGTCAAATATTGTGACTATGAGGAATATCATCTCTATAGGCAAATTATCCTATCTAAGAGAAAAACATCTCTAAAGGCCCAATATCATGTCTAAGAGGAAATGGTATCTCTAAAGGCCCAATATCATCTCTAAGAGGAAATAGAATCTCTAAAGTTCCAATATAATTTCAATAAGGAATATCATGGTCATAAGCCACTAATCATAATCCAGGAAAAATCATCACAATCTAAATATGGACACGAGCAGATTGTATATTTTTTATCATTCATGATTGATGAGTCTTATTTTCTTCAAGTAAAGCCCAATTTTCCATAACCAGTTCCATATTCAGTTCATACTTATGCTTAAACAACATTACCTTTGTATAGAACCATGTCGCACACCTTTTTATCATGCTTCAAACACCTTTATTGTACCTAATGAGCCAATGAAACCTCCACTATTTCAAAGCTCCTTACCAGCAATTCACTTTACAGAGGATATGCCACCCCTTCCATCTAACCCTAATGATTGCTCCTCTATTCTATCCACTAAACCTCTTATTTATAATAAAATTAGCCGGGGGATGATAGGTTGGCGGCACGTGAAATGCATTTTTACAGGCTATTAAAAGACCCATCAAATGGTCTCTCAATTTACACATATGCAAAAACTCATAGACAACTCTTAGCATAGTTTGTCATTTAGCTTATTAAGTATTAAATGAGCCATTCTTTGGAATTCAAATAGCATATTTGTAGATCCTTAGCCAGAATTTACATGAATATTCTTGTTTTGAGTCAACAGTCTGTAATTCTTGTTGATTAATATAATAACTCTCTAGATTATTTCCTTCATTTTCATGATTTTTCTATGTTTAGAGCTTTACGACAGCTTCCCTAGGTCATTTATGACTTGTTAAAACTAACAGTTTGGTTATCGGGTAGTTCATTTGGTATTTAGAATAATTTTCCTATTTAGGAGCTTCTAAAGTTGAGAAATGGGTCTCGAGCCAAAACCTAAGATAAACAAGCTCATGTTCCATTTTTGACAGCCTTAATAACTCTAAAACATTGATTTTAGGCTAGGAAGACCCTTGGTCTAGGTCCCAAGGCTTTTGGACTCATTTAGGACTATTGAATAGAATTTGGTTAAAATAGCCATTAAGGGTGTAGGGCTTACTTTTTGTCAAAACAACCTTGGAAAAAAAATTAATGGAATTTTTGAGTCTTAAATATCAAATTTAGTATGGTAGAATAGATTATTTGCATACACGGGACTCTGAATAAATCCTGAGGACCTGGTAGGGAAATTTGTAACTTGCTAAAATTGCAGGTGCATCAGCACCTGGTGCATGCCAAAAATAGACTTTACGTTCATGGGGCAAAGATTTTGGACCTCCATATTCACGAAATAGCCTAAAAGGCATAAAGCCAAAGTTAGGTTGCAACATCCAACCAATTCCATCACGAAAGGCCCTCTTTCACCATCTACCCTACCACATGAGCTGACTTATTTTACTAAGCTAACAAAGATCAAAAGTGGATAAATTCTATTTTAAAGGAATACAATGCTCTCATCCAAAATGGTACTTAGTCTTTTGTCCTATCTTTACTTGCTAAAAATATTTGTGGAATGTAAATGGATTTTGAAGAAACTTATTCCTAATTGTTTCATTGAGTGTTTAATGCACGACTAGTAGCAAAGAGGTTCAATCAAGAAACCGAAATTGATTATCATGATACCTTTATTTTGATGTTCAAGCCTACGATAACTTGAGTTATTCTTACTATAGCTATGGCACAAGTATGGGATCTTCATTAATTAGATGTGAAGAATGTTTTCCTACATGGCCATTTACATGATGAGGTATATAAGACTCAACTAACAAGCTGAATTGATCCAAAATTTCTGACTCATATAGGCAGGTTATACAAATCACTTTATGGACTCAAACAAGCACCATGTCTTAGTTTGAGAGATTGAGCATATCTTTGCTTGAGTTTCGATTCATTGCCTAAAATTTTGATTCTTCCTTTGTTTATCAAAAGTGCACTAACACATCACTTTTATTCTCTTCTATGTAGACAATTTAATATTTACAGGAAGTTTTCTACTTTTATCTCCAGTCTACTTGTGAATCTGTCCAATGAATTTGCTCTAAAGGATTTGGGTAATCTCTCTTACTTTTTGGGGATAGAGGTGTCTAAATCAATAAAAGGGATAACTTTATTCCAACCTAAATTTATTCTAGAAATTCTTTAGAGAGAAAATATAGATGTTGCAAATTTGTCACGACTCAATTTCTCAAGTCATGATGGTGCCTACTATAACCCACTAGTAGATAACCCAAAGCTGTAATCTAGAATGGATAGTAACAAACTACTCAATATGCAAAGTAAAGAAATGCAAAATTGATGAAATAAAGAAGCAATTACAAAATATAATTCCAAAACTTAGTGATATCAGTACATGAGCTTCTACAATAATAAGATTTCAAATTGAAGTACAAATGAATACATTGATATAACTTATCTCTGAATACAACATGAAGACTAGTCTAATACATAAGAGTGAGGTAGCAGTACTCCAAACGTTAGGAGCTTACTCTATTCTCTGAACCTTGGCTGCTCTACATGACTCGCACATCAATAGCAATAATTTGTACTTATGATCTGCAGGCTATAGAAGTGTACTATGAGTACCTAACAAATAGTACTTAGTAGACAACTGCCGATAGAGCTCCAAAGATAAAGCAATAAATAGAATGAAAACTACATCCAATGTTTAGTAACTATAAAATGGACAATGAGATAATAAGGATAACCCATCCTATTTATGTCCAATAGACTAACATAATAAGGCTAAGAAGGTATCAAGGATGAACTATCCTATTCCAAACATACATAGAAATCTCAGCACTATAATATATATCCCAGGCCAATATATGAATAAAGGATGAAGGAAGATCTTATATATATATATATACAAGGCCAAGGAATGAATAAATAATATGAACAAATAAGGAAAGGGATATACGGTAATACCATAGATACATATAGCTAGATATGCAAATATATATAGATAGAGAGATAGATGTAAGGTCATCTAGAGGTACAATCTAGGTCATCATATCTTTATTTTAATGCCTCATTATACACCTATTGGGATTTAGTACTAACATGTTCAGGGTTTCAAATCCATTTGTCCAAATATGAAATAAACATGCATAATAACGCAAATCATAAGATAGAATAGGCCAGAAACATACCTTAAATCTCGTTACTAAATCAATGAATAATCTGTCATAAACTATCCGTAATAATGATTATAAAAATGATAATAACAATATCAACCACAACACGAGTAACCGGCTATTTCGGATAACCAAATACCTAATCGAGCCTATGCGTACCCCCACTGCCCCAGACTCGGAAGGTTCAATTAGCATACAATAACACAAAGCATAGTCATCATTATTAACGTCTTTTTTGCATGTAAATTATTCATTAGGTTAGGCAGTTATTATTATGAAGAAATCAATTTTAAGGTAGAAGGTGGGCTTTAGCCCTTAGTTAATGGAAACAATAGTAATATTATAATATGATCGGAGTCGTATCAATCATAGATACAACAATCATGAATGTACCAAATCTATGAAATCCATCACCAATATTCAAACATTGGGATCATAAACATCATACCACATCTTTCTCTATCCCATATCAGAGAGATGTGTAAATAATATTTAATAATCATAACCTACAATCATATCATTTACAAGGGTAATTACTTCCTGAATAACCAACTAATATCATAACGTGGCCCTTGTCCCAATAACATGTCCTAAATAATCATAATGTCATAATCATGGTCTTAGGCCCACATACGTATTCATATCTCTTATCAATAATCATGTGTATATAAATTATCTCATGTCTATAGGTCATAGCGTATTCACGAGGCATAACATCTCTATAAACTTTGAAGCATATCTATAATCATCTCACATATAGGAGGTCTCTCACTTTTAAAATGCATAATGCATAAATAAAGCATAACTCATAGCTATGAAGCATGTCACATCTATAATACATCTCACATCCATAGGTCAAATACTATGACTACAAGGAATTTCATCTCTATATGCCAATTATATTATCTAAGAGGAATAACATCTTTAAAGGCCCAATATCATGTCTAAGAGGAAATAACATCTATAAAGGCCGAATATTATAGCTAAGAGGAAATAGCATCTCTAAATTCCCAATATCATTTCTATAAAGAATATCATGGTTGTAAGCCATTAATCATAATCCAGGGAAAATCATCACAATTTACCAAGCCATGAAGTAAACTTATTCTAAAGGATCAATAGTCTCAACTATGCCTAGCATTTGTAAATAAGTCCACAATGGCTAACACAATTCTTGGCCTAAGTAGGCCGGACAATCCCAATTCTAATCCTTAATTTCCATATTTTTGCAATATACACCCTAAACTAGGCTAATGTATCTAGTTCAACTTCTAGATGTCAAGGAAGCCATAACTAAGTCTAACATAGGGACTACATCTAGGAACAGGGGAATTTAAGTCTACTCCACCTATAGACTAAGACACCCTAAAATTAAGACAATTGTTTGTCCTCAAGCAACTCAACACTATACCACATGTATAACAAGAAAATGACTAGCAAAAATAACTGTTGGATCTCGCATTAAGTAACCAATTAATTTACACTCTACTCTTGCATTCTCAACATAAAAGAATACATGCTTGGTATTACCCTATAACTTAGCTAACATGTATACTCATGAGACACAACGTGCAAAAGAGCCAGTAATAACAAATATAGTTAAATTGACCTCACATTCAAAGAAGTTCGAGGCACACTTACTCATTTATATTATGGACTAACAATCAGAACTCCCACTCTCACTAAGAAAATTTCAAAGAAAGCACACACACCCATAAGCTTACCCTTATCATCCCGTTCTGCATATAGCTGATTAGAAAAGATCAAAGAAGGACTTTTTATTGCTTGTTATAAGGTTTCAATTGTAGGTGAGGAATGTTTTTGGAATAGTGACTTCACCCTTCTTATCATTAATGCTACTCACCATCTTCACTTCTTTCGGTTTCTTTCTCATTATACACAACTCTTTCTACTTCCTAATTTATTTTTATTTTCTCAAAACCCTTTTTTATATTTTATTTATTTAGGAAACTATTCTCTTAAAATCACATTATCTATATCAGCCACCCTCAACTTATGTTGATGCTATAATTAGAGGTACATAGTATCCTAAAGGATCAGGGCCAAATAAGACACACTCAGATAAACCAAACCACTTTCTTCTAATCATTAACTTCTTAACAGTAGCCAACCTCAACTTAGGCATCTTTCCTGAGCTGAGGTACACAATGTACAAGGAAGGACCAGGGCCAAAATAGAGTTTTAACAATCAAAAAAAGGGGAGTTTTAGGGTTTGAATAAAAGGCAATAGGCTCAAAAAGGGTTCAAAGAAAAAATATACATATTTTTGGTAGGGATTTTAAGGCTGAGTTGACTACGATTGAAAATGGCTTGTTATCCTATCCTATTGAATCAACTACCACATTACACATATGAACTAGGCAAGTTCTAGCTGTATACACAATGTTAGAAATGCATCAAATCCTCACACACACTACAATGAAATAGTACTCACACTACTAACTATCAAACATTTTGTTATCATGATCATGTTTTCTCAAGAACAATGCTCTAATACAAAGAATAAATTCATGGTGGTCAATCATCACAAGGTATGTACATCAAATAACGTAAAGAAATATTTTAAAGTAATTTTTCAAAATTTAACAATCTATAGTTCCACAGCTTTCTACCACATATTTTTCTTCAACACACATGGTATATAAATAAAGATAAAACACTTTAAATAACAAATGTCATAATGAAACACAAACCACAAAGAAATAATGCATATTTATAATCACAAAAATCAACAGAAAAGAAAAATCCTAGACATGTCGGTTCTCCTACATAGTAATTGAGGTAAAAGAACACAAGCAACAAAAATCTCTTTGGTGAAATACTTCACACAACAATTACCACACATCCACTAAAAAAGGCATTTTCCTCAATACATCATAAATAAAGTACAAGGGACCAGAATACTTGAATCGGGGCTTGTAAATTTGTCGAGTCAAGAAAGGTCTTCTTGGCCTCAGTTGTAACAAAAGTACACCCTCGGTGACTGGGGTACTCAAATGAGTCTCTTCTTAAGTGGCAAGAATGGAAATCGATAACTACTCTGGACTATGCCCACTTTCTCACACCAAACTAGTGGATACCCTAGTCGTTTCATCTGCAGTTATCTTTGTTCTATTTTTTCCATCTTTCTTTGACGTTTTCATTGCTTTTCGTAAATTTCTTTCCTTCATTGTTTCATCACTACACCTTTTCCTTCTCTCCAACCTTTTGTCACCACGTTCATCCATCTATGTACCTTTATCTTTGAGTGGTCTTCATATGAGGTCCACAATGTCTTCTTCCTTATCACTCACTACCAATGCTGGATCAAATGCACTTGGACGTGGCTACTTCTTCAATTCAGCAATATCAGCCTGTGCTTGCTTAAATTAAGCAGTAAACCTTGCTAAATCTGGAATTGACAGCTCTATCAACCTATTATTCACATGCTCTTCCATATCATCCACCTGTGCATATAGGTTTTCATATGGATTCATAGCTTCAGCTATAATCCTGCCCATAAATGACTTGAATTTCTTTGCCTAAATACTCAGTTGTCGCTCAAATCTATTTTGAGCTTTCACCATCTTTGCGAAATTCTCTTGAGTCAACCTATACACTGAATATCTCAATAGTATAGAATCAGTATCTGATATGTCTCCCATCGAAAGTACAGATCCCAAACCTAAAGAGGTACCCTATGGAACATAAGTGAGTTGAGGCAATGGCATACCTGAAGGCATGACTGATGCCTCTGGAGTAGGTGCAGTATATGTCTCATATATTGGAAGCTTTTGGACTCGTATTTCAAATTTGGAGTCATTTTTTGTCCACTCAATGTATTGCCTTCTAAAATCCCAAATTTCATTATCCACTCTTTGAATTATAGGCACATTTTGTTGCCTACATAACTCTATAATCAAACATAGGAATGGTAATGCACTTGCTGTCTTGTGAGCACGAACAAATATTTTGTCACCAATTATTTTCCCAAAGTTGATCTTCAACTTCTCTATTATGCTTGACACCAACACTTTCTTTTGATTATCTAGGTTAGCATCTCCTCCAGTAGTCATAATCCTCAATCTAACTATGGCCCACCAAAAATTTTCCCTAAAACTTAGGGATAACTTTGTAATCCACTATTTGCCCTGAAGTTGGGATGGGTTTCCATCATCTGTAAGAATCCAACCCAACCACGATCTTTAGTTAGCTATCGTTGTCATTTGATGCTCTAATTCTGGATTGATGGTAGAAGCCACATACTCTGGACCAAATAACATCCTGTTGATCGTACAATTAGAGATATCAACTGTTACCCCTCTCACCAGTCTGATTGGAATTAACTCAGTCCTCTCATTCGCCACTACTATCATGCCTCTTTTCTTGGGCACACACTTCTAGGGCGTACCTACTTACTATAAGAAATTAGGTAAACCACCCCAGCATTCAACCACTTTATTATCTCTTTCTTTACTACTTCTTACATTGGTGGATTCAACCTGTGCAAATGCTCAATAGTAGGTATGCATTACTCCTCTAACTGAATCTTATGTGTATACATGCTAGGTGGAATGCCTATGATGTCGGCAATTGTCCACCCAATGGACTTTTAGAAGCATCTCAAAATAGAAATAAGATTCGCCACTTGGTTCTCCACCAAATGTACCATAATAATCATGGGTAAAGTGTTTCCATCACCTAAAAATACATACCATAATAGCCTGGCAACTCCTTCAACTCTAACACTAGTGGATCTTCAATGGAAGGCTTGGCAGACGGTGTTGGATGTTTTTTTGGGTCCAAATATAATTTTTGGGGGCATATTAGTATGACCCATTCCAATTAAAGAACATACAGTCTCATCGTACTCATCTTTCTTCAGTGTCAAAATTTATCAAAACTACAGCTAAAGTTTCCACAACAAACCTTTCCTCAATTGGCACCTTAGATCATCTTTATAACTCACATTAATGACTGAAACTACTTTTATTTCCCTCTATTTCTACATAGATTGACACACATCAAAACTAATCTCTTCATCATTGAGCCTAAATTTAATCTCATATAGCTCTAAATCAACCAATACTCTACCAGACTCCAAAAATAGCCTACCCAATATTATAGGTACTTCAAAGTCTAGTTCACAATCAAGAATTATAAAATCTGCTAGAAAAATAAAGATAGCGACCTTCACAAGTACATCATATAAAATTCCCACCGGTCTCTTTACTAACCAGTTTGTCATCAAAAGTCGCATAGTAGTAGGCTTAGGATCCCCTAAACCCAACTATTTTAAAATCGCTAATGGCATAAGGTTGATGCTTGCTCCAAGGTTACAAAGCACTTTTACAAAGCTAAATGCTCTGATAGTACAAGGGGAAATAAATTCTCCCAGATCAGTTTTATTATATACTATATATCTAGTGTCAATTGCACTACAATGATAAAGACTATCTATAGGCTCATAGCTGACTGCTCTTTTCTTTGTAACAAGGTATTTCATAGACTTAGCATATCTGGCCATTTTCTATAATGCCTAACTAGAGGTATATTCACCGTTAACTTCTTCAACATAGCCATAAATTTTCTAAATTTACGCTCATCCTTATTTTTTTTAGTCTATATGGATATGGATGTGGTAGCTTCTGGTATTCATGTTGGATTAGCCTCAACCTCCTTTCCTTTATTTTTCTCTACATCATTAACCTGCTTCTGCTCAAATGACTTTCCCAGTTCTACACTTTTCTTCTCTATATTTTCAAGCTTCTCAGACCCTACTGTACATTCATCATTCACTTCTTCTTCTAGTTCCACTACATCATCATGAATAGTTGTGTTTGAGCATAGACCAGGTAACAACTTACCACTCCTAATTGTAATAACCATACATAAACTATCATTTCTCGGGTTATGCACTATGTTACTTGGTAAAGTCCCACTCTTCATTTGATTGAATGTTGTTGATAATTGACTCATCTGTTACTTGAATTTCTTGATATATGTAGAATATGAGTCAACTAATTGACTCATGTTTGACAAGTCACTCTTTATTTCCCTCACTCCAGTATATGTTGACTCCACTCCTTTAAGCAATTTCGCCATGATATCCTACATTGACATATTCTAAGAATTATTTATAGCATAGCCACGGCTACCTAGTGTACATATAGTACACTCCTTTCATTCTTGTTCTTTGAGCTTGTGTGGTCATGATCTCTATAACCAGTTTTATAATAATAAGTCCGACCTTGATTTCCTTAGCCACTGGCCTAAAAACCCCTAGTTATTCAAGTAATTTGCCTTCTCCTCAAAATCAAATTCACCTCTTCTACTATGTGACCCCACATCTTTTACCTTTTCTACCTTCCTCGATAGCAAGTGCTTTGTAAGTAAATCTATCTGGGTCTTCATGTGAGCCATATCTTGATTATGCTCCTCTTTTCTCTGATGTTGCTCTACCGACATCCCTCTAGAATAAGTATTGCTTGCTACCTCAAAATTCCTGGTATGCCAAGCTCTACTTGTTTTAGTTATTTTCTCCAACATTTCTGAAGCCTCAGTAAAAGTGATATCCATAAAATCTCCTCTTGTTGCATTGTCTATAGTTGGCTTTGTAATAGAATTCAAAGCCCTATGAATGTCTCCATCAAGTGCTCTTTAGTTAACTTGTGATTCGGATACTATGTCAGCTTCTTTTTTAATCTTATCCATGTTTCCTGATGGTCTTCATTCGGCAACATCCTAAAAAGTGAAAAAAACCTTTCTAGGAAAGCTCCTTTCAGCTACCTCTAGTTTGTTATAGAATCGGGAGACAATTCATTCAACCACAAAGTTGCCTCCCCATACAGAGACAAAGGAAATAACCTCAGACAAATGAAATATTTCCCCACTCCAGGATTGTCAAAGGATTTTCAAATATTGATAAAGTTTACCAAATACATGTTAGGATCTTCCCCCAGTAGTCCACCAAATAGCCCCTTCAAATTGTGCAACTGAATCATTATTTTCATAATATTAAAATTTACTCTCAGATGTAATTTTAGTGGAATTATTGCTCCAGTAAAACCAACTCCATCCAAATCAACTTTATCATCATCTTTGAAATCAAACTGCACTACAGGCTGGCGGTTCTCTCTCCCTCTAGATCGTCAATATGGATTTGCTAGTACAGCCACATGTTTTACACGTCTCCTATTCATAGGGTCCACCAACTCATCATCGTCTGCATTAGGTGCATGACCAGGGCTATCTGTATTTTATTGATTAGCCTATTGCACCCTCTTGTTATTCAACCATACTCCCAATTCTTTAAGGTTTTATGTTAAAAGGTAATAATGGCCTTCCTGACCTTCGGGTTTGTGACATATACAACAGAGAGACTACAAGTATCAAAAACAACAAATAAAAGTAAAATTAGAAAACTTGACCAAAAGTCAATTAATTCACATATACTTAATTCACAACCGTATTCTCCAACAATGTTACAAAATTTGATACACCCAAATTACAACTCTCCTAAAAGAGTGTAAGCGGTCATTGTAAAATATATAACCCTACTATGTTAGGGTCGAATCCCACAGGTAATATGGTGTTAACTAAGTCTTATGATTATTAATAGACTGTCAGTCATAAGCTTGCAGAAATAAGGGGGTTTGTGTTGCTAAAAATATTGGTTTGAGAGTTTAAACAATATTAAGAACTAGTGTTTAAATTGCAATGTATAAAAAATGAGATTTGGTAAACTAAGATTATGATCATCAAGGTGTTTCAATACTAAGGGTTGTGGATTAATACAAATCCATACTTAACAATTTCAATTGCTAGGTTAAATTTTTAATTAACTCCATCTAATTATTTCTCAACCTTCAAAGATGGATTCAATTTAATTCTTTCAAACTTAAATTAATAAATTGGTTCAACAACTAAATCCCCAAGAGATTGATCTAATAAAGGCCTCAATCATAAAATCAAAGGGAAATAACTCCAATTATCTTGTAACTTTTCTCTTTTCCCAATATCAAATTCTCTGCTCAAACAATTTGTGTTCATGTGCACATCCTTCAAGTTTGCAACAAACAAAAAGCATTAAATTGAAGAGAGATTTATGCAATTGAATTTATTTTTAGGATTCTATCAACCCCACAATCCTAATAATGTATTACACCACGATTCGCATAACCCTAGTTATGGGAGCTTTATCCAAACATAATTAGGGCGAAAAAATTCAACATAAATTTCATCAACAATTCAGAAATACTTACAAAATACAAATTATTTTCCAAATACCAAATTACTTATGACAAATGGTGAAATCCCTCATCTTTCAGCTTGTTTCTCAGTGAATTATACGTTACAACATTTGATAATAGCCAAAAATACCTAATCTAACCCTAAGTTGGGTATTTATAGGATCCAAAAAGTAGGAATTTGAAATTCAAAACCCAGGCTATCTTGTCATCGCTGGAAATTGACCTGACAGTCCGTCGCATATGTGACAGTCAATCGGTCACCCCATCAGTGATATATGGAATTGAACTAATTCTTTCTTGAAATCCTGACAATAAATGCCACGGTCCATTAGAGATCGAATAGTCTGCCAACTAGGTCATCAATAATGCTAAGATTTTATTGATTCTTCTTATGTGTGATGACCAAGGTGATGGTCCATCTCCTGAATCTGGTATATTCTATTTTTTTCCTTAGGCTTGACGATCATGTTGATAGTCCATCGTAGAGGTGATGGCTCGTCAGTTTACCCATCGCGTGTAACTTGTGTTCACTATTCCAAGTTGTTCTTGCTCCAGATTTAATTCCCTAAGAACAAGCAAACCCAGCATCAAATGCTTTAATAGTTTCTAGAAAACAAACAATTATCTCTTGTAAAAGATGTAAAATGTTCCATCAATTGCTGGAACATCACTAATATTTCAAGATCATAATAATAGTGCAAATAAGGTGATCATACTAATTATTTCCAATGCTAAAACCACATCTCAAAGCTATAATCATATCACATTTATTATACAAATTAGTGAAATCTAGGTAGGAGGAAATAGGATTCTAAAAGGGTAGAAACATATCATCTTACGGGTCCAAAACACTCATCTAATCCACAAACACAAATAATCAAGACTAGCATTCATATTCACATGCCAAATATAACACACATAATCTTCAAATAAGAGTATGTAGAATCCTAGCTCAAATACTAACTGCAAAACCTTACATCATTCACCAAATGCCTATCTTCACTTCACAATTGATGTGAGGTGTATTTATGCATTCTACCGCTACTATTCTAGCCTATTTAGCCTTCTTTTGAGGATGATTCATGTTATTAATGTGATGATAATGATATAAATGTGCATATAAGTGTCCATGTATATGTTTACAATGTTTAATGGTGTTTTCACACAAGTTTTGATTCAAATTTATCATTTAGAATTCAACCGAGAAAACTAGTGTGACTAGCTTGAGCTAGGTGTTTATCTAATCTATCGTGTTGGGTTCTAACATGTTTAATGAGTTACTAAGGTTTTTATTTTGTATTTATATGTGAAAAAACTTGGTTATAATGTTCAAAGGTCAATTGGATCAATACAAAAGTAAAAACAATAAGCTTAAGATCAACGTGGGCAATCCTAGTCTTAGCTCGTGTTTCTAGTTCACCGTTGAAGATGTTGTGTTATTTTGAGCTCTAAATTGTTGATTTTAATTATATAGGATGTTTTTATAAGGTACTATGATGATATATTAAGGATTTAAATTCTTCAAATCAAGAGGAAACAACTCAAAAAGTCTTGGAATGGAGCACGGAAGAACAATACACAAATTTAACTCAATTTGGACACCTAGAATGTCCAGGGCATGTGAGGATTTTTGGAATGGACTGGTGGAGATTGTGAAACACCACTGGATTTATAAGGGACCCAAAATAGTGACCGACCACATCGCGTTCCTAATAGCGATGAATGAGGCACCGCATCACGGTGAAAAGTAAATCTGCAGTTTTTAATTTCTAGAATCTCAGCGCAATTACATCGCTTTGTGGGATAATAGAAATGAGCCCACCACCACGATACGATGACCATCAAAAGTGGGATTTTTGTGCCCATATGAAATATGACAACGTGGAAACCTAATCCCATTTAATTAATGACTTGTCTACTATAAATATAACATCTTAAATTATATTTTAAACATCTTGGAAGACCCTAGATCAACTTGAAAATCATTGGAGGCTACCATAACTTATTTTTAGGTTTTACATTCTTAATTTTTAGTTTATTTATGGTCTTAATCATTAATACAATTATTTGGATATTGATTATGGCTATGAGTGGCTAAAAACTCTCTTTCCGGGGTTAAAGCCAAGAACATGAGTACAATTGTTTTGAATTAATTTAATTTAATTTTCTTATCATTATTGGTTATTTTTTTACTCTTGATTTAACTATTTTGAGGATTGAACACCCTTGAAATACATCAATTGTCAACCTTGTCATCTCGAGAGAGGGAATAGGGGATAGAACATAGGAATGAACAAAGTATGGTTTGTATTCTTTTATGAAATAAGGAATTCAAATTAGTGGCTAGGACAGGAATGTACTTAGATGCCTTACTTGATTCAGACGTAGTATGATAACTTAAAAAACTTAATTGGATTATTACATCCCTGCTCAATGATGTAGTTGTAATGTCCAAGTTAGGTAAACGGTTAGAGGTCGGGAGATCATGATCATACAATTAACCCTACAAATCAATAACCAAGATAAGCAAGTTAACGAATGAAGTTCAATAACATAGTATGATTGTTTGAAGTGATTTAACCCTGGGTTTCTCGTATTTATATTCTAAGACTTTTAATTTACGCATTGTTACTTTTCTTAAGTTTACAAATTACAAACTCTCTTTTTGGTTATGATTGCATCAATTAAAATCTAAATTGTGAACTGGAATAGAATCGTTATTTAATCAAGTCCTAGTAGGGTCGATAACTCAGCTTTCTTGAAGGCCACTTTACTACTTGGTAGACCACGTACACTTGCACGTGCGCTTGGGCGCTATCAAGTTTTTGGTTCTATTGTTGGGGACTTGTAATTTGGTGACTGTTTTATTCTTAGTTTTACTTGTAGATTTTATTGGTGTTTTTACGCTTGGTCTTTGTTTGTGAATTTGTAGGAAGTAGGTACAAACTAGTAAGCTAGCAAGGGATCTGAAGTTGGTTGAAGCAGACCCCGAACCAGAGCAAAGTTTCCATCAAAGAAGGAGAGAAGAAATCTTTCTCCCTCATATTCCTCAAATCAAAGAAGGCCAAGAAAATCCTGCACCTATGGTTGAAGAACAAGAAGCACGTAGGATAGTTCGTGAAGTGGCAATCCCACATCTGATAAATCTGACCTCAATTTTTTTAGAAACCAACTACTGGAGGAAGGTTTGAGCTGAAAAACAATATGGTCCATCTGTTGATTAGCAGTGGACAGTTTACAAGGCTGTCACATGAAGATCCTTAAGTCCATTTGCAGAATTTCATTAAGATCACTGACATATTCAATTCGACAGATGTAAATGCTGATTGTGTGAGGATGACACTCTTTCCTTATTCACTTATTGGGGAAGCTAAAAAGTGGTTGAATTCTAAGCCAGCAAATTCAATCACATCATGGGATGGCTTGGATAAAAAGTTCCTTATCAGATTCTTCCTGTCTGACAAGACTATGAAACTTCTTAGTGAGATTGTGAGCTTTAAACAAAGGCCAGATGAGAACCTCTATCATTCTTGGGAGTAGTTCAAGGCACTTCTTAGGGACTGTCCACATCATCAACAGTCCAATGAGGTACTTGAGCATACTTTTGTAGAAGCACTTGACCATAATATTGTAACGCCCCCATTTTTTGAACCAAAATGCTACACGGTGCTCATGACCCCGAAGGATCACAAGCTAACCCATGACTGATATCTGTACCTATAACTACATAATATACATATAAAATACGGAAACATGAACAAAGAGGGCATAAGGTTCAATCTTGAATAATAAGATATCTGAAATAAGGTGGTATCACAGTACCCAAACAAAACTGAAAATACTAAAGTCTAAATCTGAAAACTCTATAAGCGTCTGAAAGCCTCTAAATTATCTGAATAAGGAGTTGAAGGAACATGTCTCCAACTAACTCCCTAAACTGAAAATAAACTGAAATACTGGAGTAATAAATGTAATGATCATGTCCTCAAAAGATGAGGACTCACTTCTTACTGAAGTGCTACCACTGATCTGGAATCTGCACCTAAGAACCTATGGTGTAACATAAAAAGAATGCACCATAGCGCAAATGCATCAGTACAACCAAAGTACTGAGTATACGTGAGGGTAGGCTAAATGCATGGGGTTTATATGCATGAACATGATGACTAATATGAACGTGAATACATACATACATACGTAACTGCTACTGAACTCGTGGAGATACTGACTACTTGAGTTTGAACTCTAACAACATAAGTTTTGTGATACTGAGATACTGAATGACTGATAACATGGATGACTGTTTCTAACAGTCCTAATTCTAGGGAAAACTATCTGAGTTCCAAACTGTATCTAAACATCTAAGTCTGAGATCATTCCTAGCTAACGAGTGATCTCTGAAACTGATAATGAGAATACTCGACTGAATCTGAGATTGAGATCAAGCCTGTCTGCCGGGTGACCTCTAGATATAATAATAAGCATCTAAATATGGGACCAAGCCTATCTTATGGGATGGTCCGAGAATCAATGGAACTATCTGAGTTTCTCACTGAGATCGATGACTTTATCTGACAGTCCTGATTCCTGATTTCTACTCTGAAGGCTAATACTAAAACTGTAACTGTAACTGTAATTATAACTGTGGGAGGTAGTAATTTAACCGACATGCCCTGATACTCTACTGGTGGGGTCCAATCTTTGCCCTGATTGGAAGGGTGTTAATACCGTGCCACGGGTAGAGACCTCTACTATGATCAAGCCTCTCTGAAGGGTGACCCTGAACAGGAAATCAAGCCTAAGGCAATATAATAGTCAAGTATAGCCTTAATCTGATGGGTGACTCCTATCCTGCACTGGCTACACAGTTCTGGAGTACAGGGATTAATGCTAACGGCTCTACCCTTATAATGGGAAAACTGCCATCCCTGTACTCGCTCGGTGCTAGTCCCTACTCCCAACTGAAAGACTTTGAAAAGATTAACTGCGCTGAACTGACTAACTGAACTGAACTGATTTATAAACGGATTAACTAAGCTGATAATATTTTCTTAGCTGAACTAAGCTGAATTCTCTGAGTTTCGTTGACTGACGGAAAAGCTACTTAAGATCTGAGGTCTGACTGAGAGTACTGAAACTACTGGGACTACTGCACTACTGAGATTTTTAAGTTTTTCTGAGTCGCATGACTAACTGAAATCTATGGAGAATAGCTTGACTGAGGATATCTTGAAACATGACACTAGGTCTAGGCACACAGCTATAGTTTTTGGGTACAAGTACCCCCAGGACTCGATGGAAGAAAACTGACACACATGACTGACTTGATCATAAGAGTAGAGTCCATAATTCACAATATCATAAGTAAGGATTTCATAATAAGAATGATTCTCAGCAAACTATCATATGATTGGGAATACACACAACATGTATATACTTGTATGGCTTCAATAACATGGTCATTCCATATCACAACAATATCATGAGCATCTCATACAACATCTTCAATTCAAGACAATAGCATGGGGGTCACGTTGAACATAAACTTAGAACATGGAATAGTCATTTAGGACTTATTATGTCATAAAAGCATGATTTCTATTCCCTTAGGTATTTTCACAAACACCTTACATGCACATCTTAGGCATAGGTGGATTCATCAAGATGACAAACATTCAACCACCAATTTCGCATATTTATACATTAAATACCACCATATCCTCACACAAAACATACAAAGATCCCATCTTAGGCATCATCAAACTCCAACCACATGAACATCAACCATAAACAACATAAACATCATAATACATAATTTAGAAGATATTTCTTGAGCTTCATGGATGAAAAGAGTCCATGAATCAACTCACGCATACCTTAGAAGGAAGATTCTTAATAATTGACGGAGGAATTTCCTTAAAATCGGATCTTCAAGCTTAATTATGCAACCCTAGTTTTTTTTCTCTTTTAGTGTTCTTGGATGATGAGCTTTGAGATGTTAATAGGGTTGTAATATGTTTAGAAGCTATATATTTCGTAGGGTTAAGATTAGGGACGTGTAAGGAGTGTTAAAAGACTTAATTACCCTCAAAATAACTCAAAACGGAGTGTTTTTGGCACTTGGAACTGACTTAGGTGGCGCCCAAGTAATTGCACAAGTCAGGTTGGGTGGCGCCTAACCAATCGCCTAAGTTTGGTTGGGCAGCGCCTAACCAATCGCCTATCCTTACTGTCTCTCACGAAAATGGGCATAACTTTTCGCTCGAGTATTGGATTAAGGCTAAATTGGTATCGTTGGAAAGCTAATTCGGTTCTCTATAATTTGGTGGGTCTAAATCATCCAAAATACCACATTAATATCGAGTTATACTCGTTCAAATATGACCCTTACAAAATCGAACACTAAAACTTGATGGATTCAAAAACTCTTAGTTTGTATTACCTTAAGTGATTCATATGAACATGCTTAACGCATCATAAGCTATATTATCACTAGGATACTCATTGTAAGTCATGTACTCAAGTATGAATCACAGGATAGGATATTGCATATGTAGGAAAAATGGTTCGTCTCCTAGCTTAGAAACATGCGGGGTATTACAAATATGAAAATTTTGCTAGATTCAGATGTAGGTGGTCAAGCATTGGAGTTAACTCATGATAAGATGCACACCTTATTGAATTTCATTACACAAGGAAATCCAGAGTGGCATGATGATTGTAGGAGTTCCACAAAGAAAGTTGCAGGTTTGTTGGAGGTAGATCATTACACCACTTTATCAGCTCAGGTTGCAACATTGCAAAATATACTAAACACTCAGTTCAGCAGCCTAAAATTAAGAGCTCTTCATCCTACCAAAGTAGTCACTGCAGTTCAGCAAACTAGTGGTTGGTGTGAGGTTTGCAGAAATAGTGGTCATTCTACAGCCTTGTGTGCGGCCAATCCCGAATCTGTGATGTATGTAGGAAATTCTCAAAGGCAAAATTATGGAAATGCCTACAACATGAAGTGACAAACTCAACCACTAAATCAACCTATGAATGCCCAACAACAGCAAATTCAGTAACCATAGGCTCAAGAATACCAGTCAACTAGCAACATGGAAGAGATGAAGAAGATTTTAGCTAATCAAACATAATTGGCTATGGAGGTAAAAATTCAGCAAGCGACCACAAGAAGCTTAGAGTTGCAGTTGGGGAAGTTATCACAAAAATTAAATTCCAGCCCTCAAGGTAGGTTGTTCGAAGATACAAAAAATTCAAAAAAAGTTTTGGAAATCACTTTGAGGAGTGGTAAAGAGCCACAGGGAGAACCTCCAAAGGAAACTGAGAAAGTAGATGCTGATGTGGTGACTGAACAGGTGAATGACAAAGTTGTTAAAAATTTGAGAAAGTTTGAGTAATCAAAAGAAATAGTTGCTGCAGAAGAGAAAAGAAGATGTTCCCACTTTCTTTGCCTCAGAGGCAAAGAAAAGCGAAGGAGAATGCATGTTTTAAAAAGCTCTTTCACACGTTCAGAGAGCTTTACATCAACCTTCCTCTTTTACATATTTTATAGGGTATGAATAAGTATGCTAAGTACTTAAGGTATGTGGTCTCTAATTAGGTAAAGTTGTAGGAAGTTGACACGGTACCACTCTCTGAAGAGTGTAGTTTTGTAGTTACTCAAAAGATGTCAAAAAAGCTTAAGGACCCAGGTAAATTCACTCTCCCCATTCAAATTGGCAATAGCTAGGTGGTACAGGAACTTAGTGATTTAGGGGAAAGTATCAACATAATGCCACTATCTTTGTTCAATAAATTGGGTTTAAGGAAATGTAGACCGAGCTTTATACTACTGCAGTTGGCAAATGGGACCAAATCCCATCCAGAAGGAGTGATAAAGGATGTCTTTATAAAGGTTGGTAAATTTATTATTCCTACTAACTTTACTATTCTATATTTTTAGGCAGACGAATAAGTACCAATCATCTTGGGGCGTCCATTTTTACCGATGGGCGGAGCTTTAATTAATGTGAGAGAGGGTACTTTTCAAAGTTTACAAATTGCTTAACACACTATCACACTATAAAGACTTGTACATGATTACTATTATTGAAGGGGATGAGTGTGGGTGGTTAGACTACTAAAGACCTCTTCGAACACCCTCATTAAGCATCCTAAAACACTACCACCACCGTTTGACATAATTCAAATTGATGAACCTGAAAAGGCTATTTTTGTTGAGACACCGGTTACCCTTGAGATTTCACACCAAAGAGGTGTGAAAAGAATAATAAGATGGCTCCCAAAGAGGAGTAAAAGGATAAGGGAATTTGGTTGAGTTGAGTTGGGTCATGTCGCGATACTAAATCAGGCTTTACTTGGGAGGCAACCAAAGTTAAGTAGGTATGTTTTATTTTTTAATTTTTAGTTTTTAGTTCACGTAGTTTTTTATTTGATTGAGTCACGGGTTGATGGAAAGTCTGAGTATCGGAAAACCTGAGCTAAGGAGCATGGAAAAGACTAAGTATGGGGTCCCCGGACCCTCTTAATTATAAAGATGCTACTATATAGTCTTAGAGGCCTCAAGGAGTATTTCTATCTCTTACTTTTAAGTTCACTTTGGGTACAAAGTAGATTCTTAAGTGTGGGGTGAGAAAATTCCCAAATTTTGGCTCAATTTAAAAAAAATTATAAGATATTCTTGTTGGTGCTATAATTGATTGTATGGTGCAAGTATTTTTGTTTGTGTAAGCATGTGATTGTGATAATTACTACTTTTAAGACTCCTAGGCTCATGTGTGTGACTCTTGTACTTGTCGGCTTAAATTTGAATTCATGTTGTCATTTGGTTGAGAGTCTATGATGATCCTATGTGAGTTGAGCATGTGTCGTATGTGTAAGGTTTTTATTGTATATTCCTTGTTGCATGTGAAGTCTAGAACTTGTTCGGTGTGTGTGCAAAGAGAAATAAAGAATATGAGTTTAGGAGATGATATAGGAATTTTTTTTGTTAGCCTTGTTTTTACCTTCTATTTGACCTATCTTTGTGCATAATCCTAGTAAAGCCCATTGAGCCTTTAGATTTTTCCAAGCCTCATATATAGCCTAATCCATTCTATGATAGACCTTGATTTGATACAAAGCTCCTAGTCACTTTAAGAAAAAAATAATTGAGTTAGCAGAGTGAAATTGAATAGGAGAAAAGGTTAAATTGAAGCCCCCAAAGAGATAGTTATTGGTGTTCTGAAGTATTATAATGTGTCATGGTGGGGAGTTGAGTAATTAAAAGAATAAAAAAAAAAAAATTGAATGAGTTGTGCAAAGAACCCTCCCACCACCATAGTGTGTGTGAATGACCTTAATAAGATGGGGTGAAAAAAAAGAATGGGGTATTCGAAATGGTGTAATTTGGTTGTCGGAGATTGGTTTTAAAAGTAAAAAGTGACGTAGAACTTAGGGAAGATAGTTACTATTCAGCCAAAATAGTTCCTACCCGTACCTTAGCCTACATTACAACTCAAAAAGGATCTATTTGATCCTAAGCTTCATCATCTTGATATTAGTGAAGCACTACACTAAGGGCAAGCCTATGGTTCATTATGTGTAACTTATGAATTCTTTGTGAGAGTGAGCGTAATTTGATTTTTGTACCCATTATTATAAATTGCATTATTGTGAGTGATTATGGGTAACTCTTTTGTTGTGAGGTCACATGTTTGATGAATATGGTTGATTCTTAGGATTTCTTTGATTGATGAATATGCATGAGTTTTTCACTAGTGGAGTCAATTCTTGGGTCTAGGATGTTTTGAAGTAGGATTCTTGAGCTTGCAATTGTGTATAACATTCTTAGTGTAGAAACTTGCACTCCAGGTAGTCATTGTAGTACAAGCTTAAGTGTCTATCTTGTAGTAGAAGTGTGGAGTCTCTTCATCTCATGATGTTTATAATTAAGGTTTTTTCAAGGATTAACAAGGCTTTAAGTGTGGGGTGGTGATATGGGGTGTATTTATGCATTCTACCACTACTATTCTAGCCTATTTAGCCTTAATTTGAGGATGATTCATGTACTTAATGTGTTTATAATGATATAAATGAGCATATAAGTGTCCATGTATGTATTTACAATGTTCAATAGTGTTTTCACACGAGTTTTGATTCAAAATGATCATTTAGATTTCAACCGAGAAAACTAGTGTGACTAGCTTGAGCTAGGTATTTGTCTAGTCTATCTTGTTGGGTTATCACATATTTAATGATTTACTAAGGATGTCATTGTTTATTTATATGTAAAACAACTTTTTTGTAATGTTCAAAGGTCAATTGGAACAATACAAGAGTCAAAACAATAAGCTTAAGACCAATGTTGGCAAGCCTAGTCTTAGCTCGTATTTCTAGTTCGTCATTGAGGATGTTGTGTTGTTTTGAGCTCTAAATTGTTGTGTTTAATGCTATAGGGTGCTTTTTTAATGTAATATGATGATATATGAAGGATTTACAAGTTTCAAATCAAGTGTAAACAACTCAAAAAGGCATAGAATGGATCACAGAAGCATAATACATAAATTTGATGCAATTTGGACACCTGGAATGTACAGGGTGCGTGAGGATTTTCCGAATGGCCTAGTGGTGCATGAAAAACACAAATGGATTCATAAGGGACCCAAAATATTATCCCACTATGTATCTGTCCTAATAGCGATGAAGGAGGAACCACATCGCGATTAAAAGTAAATTTGTAGTTGTCAATTTCCAGAATCTCAACTCGATTACACCGCTTCGCGGGCTAATAGCGATGAGCCCACCACCGCGATGCAATGACTATCAAAAGTTAGATTTTTTTTCCCATATGAGGGAGGACAATGAGGAAACCCAATCCCATTAGATTTATGACTTGTCTACTATAAATATAACGCCTTAAATTCCATTTTAAACATCTTGGAAGACCCTAGATCAACTTGGAAATCATTGGAGGCTACCACAACTTATTTTTAGGTTTTACATTCTTTATTTTTAGTTTATTTATGGTATTAAACATTCATGCAATTATTTGGATGTTGATTATGGCTATGAGTGGCTAAAAACACCCTTTCTAGGGTTAAAGCCAAGAACATGGGTACCATTGTTTTGAATTAATTTTGTTTAATTTGCTTATCACTATTGGTTGTTTGTTTATTCTTGATTTAACTATTTTGAGGATTGATCTCCCTTAGAATACATCAATTGTCAACCTTGTGATCTCGGGAGAGGGAATAGGGGGATAGAACATGGGAATGAACAAAGTATGGTTTGTATTCTTTTATGAAATAAGGAATTCAAATTAGCGGCTAGGACAGGGATGTACTTAGATGCCTTACTTGATTCATATGTAGAATGATAGCTTAAAAAATTAATTAGATTATTACACCCGTGCTCAACGATGTAGTTGTAATGTCCAAGTTAGGTAAAGGTTAGAGGTTGGGAGACCATAATCATGCAATTAACCCTACGAATCAACAACCAAGATAAGCAAGTTAACGAATGAAGTTCAATAACCTAGAATAATTGTTCGAAGTGCTTTAACCCTAGGTTTTATCCAAGTAATTTGTTACTTTTCTTTAGTTTACAAATTACAAACTCTTTTTTTGGTTACGCTTGCATTAATTGAATCTAAATTGTTGACTAGAATAGAATCGTTCTTAAATCAAGTCCCTGTAAGATCGATAACTCGTCTTTCTTGAAGGCCACTTTACTACTTGGTAGACCACATACACTTGCGTGGGTGATTGGACATTATCAAAATTCATCAAAATGCAATCAAACTATCAAAATAGTAATCTACTCATCAATACAAATCTAACAATACACATATTCCACCATTGTGCTTCGGGTCCAAAAACGACACCAAAACCCCAAGTGGGTTCCACCTATGGAAATTGCATTTCCAAGGTCAACCCAATATTCATACATGAACAAAAAATCATAACCCTCAAGAAATGGGTTAAAACTAAGAAAATATTTGGCTACAATCAAGCCCTAAGCTAAATTAGGGTTTTAGGTCAAATCAAAGAAATTCAAGAACGAATTTGAAGGATTCTTACCTTAAATTCAAAGATATTTGATAATAGATGACAATCAAGCTCATAAGTCACCCACACAACTCAATTTTGAGTTATCATACCCATTTAGGGTTTTCTTCTCTCAAGAATGAAGAGGAAATGGCCAAAATTGCGACATTGGGGTCTATTTATAGACTACTTAGGCAAAGAGATGTTGAGATCGCCGTCAATAGATTCTTATGGCATTAGTGTGATCACTATAAGGCTCACCTGATCACCATAGTACGATCTCCTTCCACCTTGTGCAATCTCTATTGCACTAGAACCAGAAAAACTTAGAAATTTTTCAAGTTTCCAACGATGCCTCAGGATTCTTTCGGAATCCAATTTAGTAAATAAACTATGTAACCACACTAAATTTGACATTTTGGATCTGTTGGCGTAGTCGTATTTTAAATCCAAGGTCGTTTCGACAAAATGTGGGTCCCACACCTATATTTCCAAATTTCCAACATTTTGACCAATAGGTTGAAATGAGCTCAAGCGCATTGGAACTCAAACGAAAGGCCTACTTAGCCTAATATTGCTATTCTGGAGTTGCTGGCATAGATGGAATTTGCATCCGTGATTGTTTTACTGAAGTTTTTTTCTAGTGATCATTTGGAACCAACGAAGACTTTTAAATAAGGAATTGGTTTTAAAAATAAAATGAATTACCCGGTAGCCAAATGGCCAGTCCCAGCAAGTCATAAATGACTTGGGGAAGCTATAGAGAATCCCTAACGGTGAAGATAAGTGGAAAAATGAGAAAATGACCAAAAGGGTCAATATAATATCCAATACTAAAAGGATTTTCATCCCCAAAATTCAACGGATAGAAAGAACCTCAAAAGCTCAAAGGGATGAGGTACTGGGCCCATATGCTCCGAGAATGACTTCCCAAATAACCTCAACGAAGAGGGAAAACTTGTAAGGGATTTTGCAATAGGTATCCCTTTATCCAACCAGAACTCTTACTTTACTTCCAAACAGCAAAAATTCAAATTTAACCACTTATTGGCCTCCAACTGAATAGAAAAGGTTGACGCACATAAATATGAACCACAACACATCGATATCATGTCGATATTCGCAAAAATCAATAAAGTCTTATTTGAGCCAAAACAATCCCAATACATGAGTCATACCACTGACTCCAGATCTAAAACTAACCTTCCTTTACCATTTCACACCTGCTATCTACTCCAAACCAGAAGAAAAATCACCTGATTGTGATCCGTGAAATCTTATCATGGAGAACTCAAAGGACTAAAGCCAAAACAATAAAAGTCCATATGGCAAACATGGGAATAATCACATAAGGTGCTGCTCGGGCACACAAACGGAGATAATCAAGGAATGCAATCTATGCCAATGCTACAACTAGTCTAGATTGTTATCAAACTAAAATTTGGAAGATCAAGGCATAACTACTCATCACTGAACAATCTACTTTAGGATATCCCATCAAATAAGAATGAAACCATACTAAATCCAAATCAAGCATATTACTCGCACTGAGTATATATCAAAAATTCCCAAAGAAAATTGAAAACTTATGGTCAAAGCTAAAAGGAATAATATCGGGTCCATGGACTATCATCTGGACACTTATGAACTATAATTCGTCTAAAGTCGAATAGACCCAATTAGGTAACCACGGAGTAAGATCAACCAACCTATAAATGAAGTCTGAACTTAGATAAGTCTAAAACAAAGGTTGCACACAAGCTCTATAGCTCCAAGCTGTGATTCACCACCAAAGTTTAATTGCTCGATTTCAACTACCCAAATCAAACCTGAAGACAGTTAGGCATCCATACTTCAAATATATCATAACATCCAAATTTCCATTCCATGGTGTCAAGTCACAATTGAGCCAACATGTTTATATCAATGTCAACCATTCAAATCGACTTTAGTATCCAAATCTGATATATCTGAGGCAAATCATAACAAGCCAAAATTGAAACTTAGTAAAGGAGAAAAGTCACCACAAGGATAAACCATCAACTAAAAAAAAAAAACTAACTCGATAATAGGAGATCTACACTTCTATTTTCCTGATTTTTTTCTCTCTCTAAAAATTTTCTCCCTTCTCTCTAGAATTTTCAGATGAGTTTTTCCATCAAAATGGCTTCACAGCCGCCGGTGGAACTTGCTCGGCCACTAGACCAGTTCCAAAATGAGAATACCAGTGATGTACACCAACCCCTTGAATAATTACAAACTAAGTCATCTCACAATTCTCAGAAATTTGAAAAACTTAAAGCAGTCCTTGGGATATTTTATGAGGAAAAGTGGGAGTTGGTTTAAAAAATTATGTCTCGTGAGGAATTTGAAGTGAGTGAGATGAATCTCAATAAGTCTAATATTGAAATTTTGCATGCCAATCCAATTTGCCCACTACTGTGGCAACGAAACAACAAAATTAATCACAAAATTGACCTACTTGTGAGGAAGATTGTGATGTTTTGAATGTTGGGGATGATAGATAAAGGAGTTCATCCCAAACCACTTCTATCGCAGATCATATTGACGCCGACAACACTGTCGGGAAAGTACAACAGTCCGACGATATAATTTTTTCTGGTGAATTTGGAATTTGCAATATAATTCAAATTCTGGGGAGGTAAGGAGTGATTTACATGCAAAAGCCCCAAATTCTCATGATCCTAGCAATTCCAATTTCAATTTTAGGGTATCTAGCTCTAATTCGCCCATATCAATTGAAAGTGAAAAATTGCAGAGTATTTCTCAAAATTCTAGACTTAATACAATTAAAAATATTGCTGGAAGTGTAGAAATGACAAAAACCCCATCAAATTTACCCTCTAATCATACAAATATGATTTTTGGGAATCTTGAGGTGGGGGATTTGGTCGACAAGAGTGTTCAGAGTGCCGTAAATAAAATTAGTCAATGTAGTGATGGTAATTCTGGTATGGGGATGGTGAATTTAACAAAATCCCTAATTGTAGATTATCATAACAAGTTCAATTTGGAAAGCAGTGATGCCGATGCCAAAATAACGCCGAAAAGCCAAAATGGAATTCCGACGAACTCAAGCGCAAATTTGCATAATGTAGTGCTGCAACATGATATTGCTAATGTTGTTTGCTGAAATCCCCTTCACAGGTAATTTCTAATCAAAAAAATTTAGTTTTTGAAGATAATATGGTTGGAAATATGGTTGATCAAGGTATGTCCAGTTTGAAAACTAAGGTTCCTACTGATGTTGTTAATGTTATCGATTCTGAGGAAGAAACTTCAGATTCCAGCAGTTCTGATGGTATTATAAATACTTCAAAGGAGTTTAGTTCAGGTGGGTCAAAGAATTCTATGTTTACAAGTGATCAAAGTGGTGAAAGTGGGAAGAATACTAATGGTTTGAATACTGATAAGGTTGTTTCAAAAGAAATTGAGTTTCAAAATCATACTATTCAGCAAAGTTTAGGTACTGGGAACGGAAATAAGCCCGAAGGTGTTGCTGATGCCCAAAAACAAGCTCCATATATGCCTATCAATAAACCTTTAATCATTCCAAAAGAAAATGATGACAATTACAAATCTAGGAGTCATGAGGTTGATCTCACACCTACTGTTCCTATTGTTCATGTTGATAAGGCTAAGGATAAAGAGGCAAATTCAAATTCTGGCAACAAAAATCAACCTCAATCTAATGCTCGGAATACCAAAATTCCTGATCCTGCTGCTCCGGTGGTTACTCATAATTTGGCTACAAAATTGAGGGCTCAAGAAGAAATGAAAATGACTACTATTGGTATTTCTCCTCCTAAAATCACATCCATACAAGAAAGGCCAGCTATTTTTTTTAATCTCAAAGATTTTAAAGAGAAGTTAGCTGTGAGATGCAGATTTACCTTAATAGGCAAGTTCATTAACACTATGCCTAAGATGGAGATCATTAGGAAGCAGTTTATTGCTCAAACTGAATTGAGAGGTAGAGTAAAATTGTCCCATTTTAACTCTAAGCATCTCTATATAGACTTGGATAATGAGTATGACCAAGCTACTGTGTAGTCAAAAGGAAGAATGTACATTGAAGGGCAAATAAAGGATTGCAGATATGGACTCCTACTTTTAAACCTTAAGAAGAGACGCCTTTAGTTCCTATTTGGGTTCTCTTGCCAGAATTACCTTGGAATTGTTATTGTATGGAGGTGATTTCTCCTTTAGTTTCTCCTATAGGTAAAGCTTTATACCTTGATTTAGCAACCTACAAGAAGACTAGAGGGAGTATGGCTAAGGTTAAAGTTCAAGTTGATCTTACCAAGGAAAGACCTGATCATGTATGGTTGGGATATGATGTAGCTAAAAATGGAGAAGGTAGGTGGTAAAATATTTAGTATGAGGGAGTTCCTGACTATTGTAAACATCAAGGTCATACTATCATAGTAGGTACTGTTAAGGAGATGGAAAAAGTTACAAAAAATGTTGAAGTGCATCAAAATAGTACAGACAACGTTAATGTACAAAATGATGTAGCTGACAGATCAGTACATATTAAACAAAATGATACAGATATGTCCCAGGAGAATCACAATGCGCCGGCTCAAGATCAGTGGTAAATACAAAGAAGAAGAGGTAAAAGAAACAATCACTCACAGCTGTAGCAACAACATCACCAAAGCCAAAGAGATACCAGTAATCAACAACAAAATTCTAGATCAAAATCACCTCTAAAAGGTTATGCTACAAATCAACATGATCAACACAATCAATAGGCAGGTATGATTTCTCAACTTAATAGAAAACATCCCAAAGATTGTAATGTTGATTCTGGAGTCCATAATCAGCAACCCCAACCCCATATTTTTACTATTAATTCTGGTAATCCCAAAACCCAAAATCCCAATAAAAAGGCAAGATTTCAACAGCTCAACAACCACAGCAAAGTTACTTATAAGCAAGCAAAGGAAAAGGATACCAGTAAAGCTACTCAAAATGATTTACATGCTAAAAATATTTCAAAAAATGGATGCACAGGTATGACTTCTATTACTAATAACCCTCATTGTGATGTTGATTCTAGAGACCAAAATCAAAAACCCCAACCCCCTAATTCTAGTAATACCTTTCTTGATCCCATTCCCTAACATCCCAAGCATAAACAAAGAAAACAAAGAAAGCAAGCTAGGAAAAAGGTGCAAATGGAGGCTGAAAAATCTGGTGCAAAATCAGTTGAAGAAAATGCAAAAAGGGATGAAGAAAATATTCATAATTTGAATATTTCAGCACCTGATCAGGTTGAGGTTGAACAAACCCAACACCAACATGTTGCAACCACTGGAAATGTCCTTAAAATGACTTCAGGTATTGACTCAATGCCCCATGAAACCTACCCCAATAATTTTAATGTTTTTGCTGGGACTGCTGTTGTAGTTGATGGGGGTGAGGTTAGTATGAAAGAGAAACATACTAACATGTAGGAAGGGGTGTCCACGGATGGGGGGTTAAACTCCAAAACTCTTGCTACCACTCTACAACAACAGAAACAGAATACTGCTAAATTGAATATCACTACTGAAGTTTTGTCTAGCATGAGTGATAAATGCTCGAGTACTCAGAAGAATAGTTTGAGTGTTGAGTCTGACGGTCAAAAATCTACAGATATTTCTTTTGACATTCAGATTCAGGGTGTTCAAGATAGATAAATAGAGCAGTTGATTGATAAAGTTAATGATGATTATACTATCCCGGCCAATATTGAGTCAGGAGAAAGTCTGAAAATTCATATGAATATTTTCGAGATTCAAAGTGTTACAGGTCAGGTTCATGGTATGAACAACAAATATATATTTGGTTTCAGAAAAAAGAAGATAAACCATATTAAAAAGAGACAAGAAAGAGGTGATACTAGTCATAACAATCTGCAGCAAAAAGGTAACCAGAATTTTATGTTTCTTACTGAACAAGCAGGTCTTGATGTTAAGCCTCTACAAATTGATGAGCAAGTGATGTCTAGTCCTAAAGATCCATATCATTTCAACACCATTCCAATAAGTTTAACTTTAGAAGAGAATTTTATTGATGAGTATAGTGTCATTCACTCAGAAGATGAAGTTGATGAAGATACTTTGCCTATGGAAGAAGATGAGGAAGGTGACACTAGTGAGTATTTACATAGAGCTTCAGGCTCTACTTTTGGAAATAAAATGCAAGATAAAGTCCAGAAAATTAGTGATACCCATGGGCTTTCCCCAAGAGGACAAAAAAAGTAAAATGCAAAGATCAAGCAAAAAAACACTAGCAATTCTGTTGTTGTTGACAGAATCCAAACAAGGTCTCAATCTAAAAGTTTTAATGATTAGTACAATCTGTTGGAATGCTAAGAGCATCAATACTTAGGATGTTCTTAAAATACTTCAGAAGCTCAAGAATTTTCATGAAATTTCCATGATTGCTATTTTGTAACCTTTCTCTGATAATTCTCAATTAAATTTTTATAAAGCACAGCTCACTATGGAGAATGCAACTTGTAATATGAATGGTAAAATTTGGCTCTTTTTGAATCAAGATGTGGAATACAAGGTGCTAGACCAAGATGATCAGCAGATCACCTTTGAGATTAAGCATGTTTCTTATACTAGTAATTTTCTCAACACTTTAGTTTAAGATAAATGCAGAAACTACATGAGAAGACCTTTGTAGGAAAAGATACTTCTCTTTTCCAGGTTCAATAAACCTTGGTGCATTCTAGGTAACTTTAATACTATTGTTGATATTGATGAGAAGTTAGGTGGTCAGATGTACAATATGAATAAAAGCCTCGAGTTTATTGGAGTGATTGAGGCTTGTGTACTTATTGACCTTGGTTTTCATGGTAAAAAATTTACTTGGTGTAATCATAGAAATATTGATGCAAGGATCTAGAAAAGGCTTGATAGGGCAATGGTTAATGACCAATGGATGGAGATCATGCCCCAATATACTATTGCTCATCTTTCTTCTACTGGTTCAGATTATTGTCCTTTCTTGTTAGAAATTATTGAAAGACAAAAGAGGGTGATTAAATATTTCAAATTCTTGAACTGATGGGTTGAAAATCCTACTTTTATTACTACTGTCAAGAAATCCTAGGATATACCTATTAAAGGCAATCCTATGTGGAGGTTTCACATGAAAATGAAAAGAGTTTCTCATACGCTGAGTAATTGATCTAAGAGCGAGTACAGGGATATTTATGCTACTGTGAAATAGTATGAGGAGATGGTCAAAGCTGCGGAAGAAGAAATCATTCATAATAACACTGAGGAGACTATAGCAAAGTTAAATCGTACTAATGTTGAATACATAAGGTATCTCAAGTTGGAGCAAGCTGTTTTGAAACAAAAAACTCAACTTCAATGGTTTCAGAAGGGTGATGCTAATTCCAAGTACTTCCATGTTGTTATTAGAGGTATAAGAAGGAGATTATTTATTCATAAAATCAGTGATGAGCAAGGTAATAGTATCGAAGGGAATGAAAACATTGCAAGGGCTGCGTGTTCTTACTTTGATGGCATCTTTACAGGTGAAGAAAAGGTGATAAATGAGCAGGTGCTTACTTGTATTCCTAGGTTGGTCACACAAAATCAGAACCAAGTGTTACAAGAGATGCCTACTATAGAGGAATTGAAAACTGTTGTGTTCTCCATGAGTCCTACTTCTGCTGCAGGTCCAGATGGTATGACGGGAAAATTCTTTCAAGCTTGTTGGGAGGTAATACAAGGATCTACTGGAAGTGGTAAAATTCTTCTTTTGTGGTCACTCTATGCCGAAATATTTTTCTCATGATTTTCAGGTTCTTCTACCCAAAGTGGAGAATACAAATAAGTTATTGGAGTTCAGGACTATATCTCTCAGTAACTTCACTAACAAAGTTATTTCAAAGCTCATTTGCCTTAGACTTGCTCCTATTCTACCTCTACTTATTTCGGATAATCAATCAGGATTTGTTAAAGGTAGAAATATTTCAGCAAATATTATGCTTGCACAGGAGATTATTCACAGCATCAGGAAGCCAAATGAGGGTGACAATGTGGTTATCAAATTAGACATGGCCAAAGCATACGATAGGGTTTCTTGGTCTTATATTTGTTTGGGTCTGCAGAGAATGGGCTTTGGAGAGATTATTATTTATATGATATAGAGAATTATGTCTAATAATTGGTAATTAGTTATCGTGAATGGCTCAAGACATGGATTTTTTTCATTCTACAAGGGGTCTTAAGCAAGGAGATCCACTTTCTCCTTTACTTTTCATTTTTGGTGCGGAAGTGTTGAGTAGATTGTTGAACAATCTACATAATCATTATCTTTATCAAGATTTTTACATGGAGAAGAATGGTCCTCAAGTGAATCATTTGAGTTTCACAGATGATGTTATTATTTTTCCATCCACCACCAAGTATTCACTTCAGCTTATCATGAAAATGCTTTTGACTTATGAAGAGACTTTCGGGCAGCTAATTAATAAAGACAAGCAATTTCATTATGCACTCCAAAGCTCCAGTAGATGATATTGACAAGGTGAAAATAATTATGGGTTTTAGCCGCAAAGACAGTCTATTACTTACTTGGGGCATCCTTTATATATTGGGATATAAAGAATCATTTACTTCACTAGAATGGTGGCTAAGTTTAGTGCAAAAATCAAAGGTTGGCAAACAAATATGTTGAATTACAGAGGTACAGCTACTTTTATAAAATTGGTTCTTCAATCTCTCCCGATTCATATTCTTTCAGTGGATTCTCCTACATCTACTACTCTTAAGCAGATTAAGAGCTTGTTTACAGATTTATTTTAAGGATGGGTCAAGGAAAAGAATAAGTACCATTGGTCTTCTTGGGAAACTCTTAGTTTTTCATACAAAGAAGGAGGTATTGGTGTTAAGAACCTTGATAATGTTTGCTTAGCTTTGCAATATAAGCAATGGTGGACCTTTAGGTCCAAAAAATCTCTTTGGGGTGACTTTCTACGAGCTAAGTATTGTCAAAGATCAAATCCTATTAGTAAAAAATGGGATACTGGTCAATGTATTACTTAGAAACATATGATGATCAATAAAGGCAAAGCTGAAAATTACATTCAATGGCACTTGAAGAGTGGAAATTGTAGTTTTTGGTGGGATGATTGGCTTGGTGTAGGGCCTATTGCTTTACACAACAGCTACATACCAAGGCTTGACAATTATATGGTTTCATACTTCCTTGTTGATGGTTTATGGAATGAAGAAAAGGTTATACAACATGCACCTCCTTCTCTTGTTCATAAAATTCTCAATACGGTGTTCACATATCAAGAAGGTGCAGATGATTGGGCCATTTGGAAGCTGAATTCTAGTGGTATCTTCTCTTGTTCTTCGGCATGGAATTTAGTTAGGGAGAATAAAAGCAACAGCTGGTCGGATTCTTTCATTTGGCATAAAAATATTCCTTTAAAGACATCTTTTCTTTTGTGGAGAACTTTAAGGTGTAACCTACCAACTAATGACAAAATTGTTACTTTTGGGCATGAACCAGTAGATTGTTCTTGTTGCTATAGGATGGGTCTTGATACAATGGAGCATATTTTTGTTACCGGTAATTTTGCTACACATATTTGGAGGTATTTTTCAGCTTTTTGGGACATTCGGCATGATACCACTCCTATGAGGAATTTGTTGATGTAGTGATGGATTCATAAATATAATACTGACATTTACAAACTCATTCTTCAAGCAACTCCTATTTTTATTTGTTGAAATATTTGGAAAAATAGGTGTGCTAGCAAATATGGGGGAAGAAATCTAGTACTAATAGAGTTATATTCTCCATTATTAAGCAGCTTCATATGTTATTGATTACTGTTTATCCATATATTTCTTGTCCAAATAATTGGAGTGATCTTGTTATTCTTATTGAGAATTGCCAACATGAGATAAAAATTACTCAAGTTTTTTGGACCAAGCGGTATCATACCATGGTAAAGCTGAACATGGATGGAAGTGCTTTGGAAAATCTCAGAAAAATTGGACCAGGGGGTATTCTGAGAGATAGTAAAGGCAAGCTTATTTTTGGTTTTGCGGCACCTCTTGGAGTTGGTTCTAATAACCAAGCGGAGTCTCAGGCATCTATTATTGGCATCACTTGGTGTATACGACATGGCAATAGTAGAATTATATTAGAAGTGGATTCTGAACTTCTAGTGAAGTGGCTCAAAAGTGATATTACAGCATCGTGGAACATTTGCAGGTACATTGAAGAGCTTCAACATCTTACTAGTATACTTAATTGTTTCAGATGTGTTCATGTATATAGGGAGGCAAATTTTTTAGAAGATGCTCTATCTAAGCATAGCCATGAGGTGGATTCTACTCAGTATTATTATAGCTTTCACTATCTTCCTCAAGAGACTAGAGGATTCTTCACTTTTGAAAAAATTGGTATGTCCAATTTTTGAAGAAGGATGTTGAAGCGTATCCAGAAACCAGCCTAGATGGAGTTGGACTTTCTTGGCCTTGGTATCTTCTATTTTGTTTATCTCTTCTTATCAGCTTCATCTATGCTATTCTCTTTGGTTTATAGATTTTATGAAGAGGCTTAGTTTTGTTTTGATTTTCCTTTTACTTTGTAAGGGGAGAGTATCCCTTATTTGTGCTTTCCTAGATTATATTTTACTGAGACGAGTCCTCTCTTCTAGGTGCTTATATCTAGGTTCCATTTCTAGTATCGGGGATAAGTTGACCGGCCTTAGTAGGCTAGTTGACTTTGAACCACCATAGAATTGGAGGAAAGGTCTATATCCCCCTCTTTGTACTTTCTTTTTATTTATTTATGATAAGGCTTGGGGGTGTCTCAATCCCTGACCTCCATGGGAGGTGAGAGCCCCGTTTAAGGTCCGTTTCTCAAAAAAAAAAACCTGAATCAGCTAGAGGCCACTTAGTAAAGCCATAGAACAAAAATCATATCAAAGGGTAAATCACCAGCTGAAAATATAGATAACCCGCTCCATATCCGTTGGGTATGAAATATTAGACATACTCAAAACTCCCCAAGGCTGCAAACCACACCAGTAAAGCCAAAAACTCTAGAAACTCAGGGAAATACAATTTTAGCCGACAACCAATCATTCCAACACTCCATCTAAGCAAAGAATAGCTTTAGGCACATATCATCAAGGAAAATGTAATGCCCCGTATTAGTCTTAACTCAGTTCAGCCCATAGTACATGTATAAGAGGCTCAGCACCTAAAAATTTAGCTAAGTATTGGGGACTTAGTTTAATTTTTGGCCTCATAATCTTGACGATTTTATTAAAGTGACCTTCTCAACCCCGAGACATAAGTTTTTGAGTTGATTTATGTTTAGGGGTGTAAGTAGCATATTTTGAGTAAGTTTTAGATTTTTCGGACGAGGTTTGGACCATGTTTGGATTTCCAAAGAAGTAGCTCACCGCGGTTGGACTACGTCGCGGTGAGTATAGAGATTGAGGGGTCACCGGTTCACGGTGAAGTCCAAAATGGCAATTATCAGATTCCAGCAAGTCACCATGATTACACCGCATTGCGGTGGAAATCATAATGACAGCCTTGGTGTATCGCGGTGAAGGCATAATTGCATTCCAGTTATGAATTTAAATTCCCAGGGGCAATCTGGTCTTTTCCCATGGCCCCAATCCATAAAAACATGGGATTTATCATCAGATAAGGCATTATATGCCCTATTTTCACAATTTCTCTTCAAAATAAACCCTAGTCACCACCCAAATTCATCAAGTTCAACCATTATTTCTTCAAGGAAACTCAAGAATTCAAGCTTCTCCAACCAGGAACCATCAAGAACGTCAATTCTCTTGTGAGATTAAAACCTTAAGGTATGTTAGATGTTTATTCATGGGTTTCTTTCACCCATAGAGTCCAAGAACCCAATTTCAAGTTTTAAAGTTATGGTTTTTACATGTTATCATGAATTCTATCCATGAATTTCCAAGAATCTTGATTTTATATCATCTTTACATGCAATTGTTGTTGTTATTACCCTACACGTGTTAAATGGTGCTTATATGCTAATGTAAGCCTTAATTGGTGATTTTAGTATTGAAAACCATGCTATTTTTACATGTTAAAACTATCCCTATGTTTAAACCATGAATTGCAAGTGTTTGATGAAATGTCTAATAGATGAATGTTGAGCAATGACTATTTATTATGCTTTTAAAGCTTTGATATGCTTTTACTATTAATGTTATCGAGTCCTAGGGGTTATGAATACCCGAAATTTAGTTGTTTACTTAATCTTAGTACCTTTAGAATGATTTTCAGGCATATATTATTATTAGTTCAGTCAGTTATCTTATCAGTCAAGTTTAGATCAATTTAGTATTTTGAGTTAGTTTAGTTGGGAGTAGGATTTAGCACCGAGAGAACCTAGGGATTGAGGCTCACTTGCCAGTTGAGGGTGTGGCCTTTAGTTGCAGTCCCTAAATTCCAGAACTATGTATCCAGCATAGGTTAGAGATGTTAACCTACCAGTTGAGGGTTGACACATAGCTCACCAGAGCACTTACCAGTAGAGGGCGACTCTCTAGTCCTTCAAGACTTCATTTAAGTGAATCCACACAGCCAGTATTAGTACTCGTGGCACGGTACTGATACCCTTCAAAGTGGGTTACAGTTTGGACTCTACCTAACTCTTATTGGGGAATGTTGGTTAGATGATAGCTCCCACAATTTCAGTCTAGTATTCAGTTCAGAGTTCAGTTTTCAGGCTTGCTTGACTATGCATACAGTTATTAGTTGTTCAGTATCAATATTTTAGTATTTTAGTTTACAGACTATCCTAGTATCATGTCATATGCTTGGTTATGCATTCTCAGATTTTACAGCTTTCTCGCATACTATACATCAGTTATCTCATACTATTTATTCAGTCAGTATTATTCATGCATATGAATCATGCACGTCAGCCTAACCTCATTTAGTATATCGGTACATTCAAAGTACTGATCGTATACTCATTTAGTATATCGGTACATTCAAAGTACTGACCATATACTTGTTTCTTGCACTGTGATGTCTCATATCATAGGCTCGGACACTCAGGTTCCCGGCCACACTTAGACATTCCAGCACATCAACAGTAGCAGCAGCAGTGAGTCCTCATATTTCGAGAACCGTTTATGTTTATTTCAGTGTTTCAGTTTAGTTATTTAGTCAGTCAAAGTTAGTTGGGGAATTGTCCTATAAACTCTATATTTAATAAGTTTAGAGGCTTTTCAGAATAGTATAGACAGATAGTCAATTTTTAGTCGCTATTATCAGTTGTTTTATCAGTATTGATAGTATGTTTCATACGTTTTAAACTATCATTTAGTATTGATTTTCAGTTGTTAAAACCTTATGGCGTTTCCAATTAAATTCTACACATATTCTTTGTTAATTTATTTAGTGCTCACAGCAGGTGCCAGCATGGGTTAGCTTATGGTCCTTCGGGGCTATAAGCACCATGTGGCGTCTAGGGTGTACTCTTGGGGCATTACAGAAAAACACTTCACCGAGCCTCATTAGTCTGAACAAACTCTGAAATGAGGATTTCATGAATCCACCCAAGTAGGACAATCATAAATCGATCAATCCATTAATCACCTCGCCAAAGAAGAAAATGCCAATCTCAACACCAATGTCCAGATTAAGGCCACTATTGAAAAAAGAACCAAACAACTCAAGATAGGAATTTCATTCTGACAACTCAAGAAGCAATCACAGAAAAGTCCACCTGCCTCTAAATTTCAAATTCCACTTAAGAAAAAACCATATTATAGTAAGAAAGGACCATCCAGTCTCCACACTAATAACAAGGGCAAACCATCACAAGGGAATGACCCAACAGATCTAAGAGATGAATCAATGACATCTCAACCTCAATATCAAAACCACTATTCGACGATAAAATAGACACAAACAAAGAATGGACCCCCTAATGGGTCAAGCTCAAAAAGGGATAATGGGAAGGGATAGACAAAGTAAAAACCTTCACAAGATAGAAGGCAAGTCTAAGAATCCCAAACTTAGAAATAGGCAATATAGCTAAATTGGCAACTTTAGACCCATAAAGAACCACAAAAGGTCATCTTACCTTCGATACCATTATGCATTCCCGAATCAATCTAACGCAACTAAGCAAAAGGGAAAACAATCAACCTCGCTACACTATGGGAAAGAAATCATCAAATCAGGCTATATCTACTCAAGCCACCAAATAAGATCACAAATAATGAAATTCTAACTAGGTAACACTAGTCGAAATAGCTACCCTATAAGGATAAATTTTATTAAGTAATAATATCAAATAATATCAATAACCTCAAGAAGTGATAGAAATAGTAACAATAATATCATATCAAGATAACGAATGGGCGGTACCAAAGTAAACATCAATATCATGTACCACTCAAGGGCCACAACAAGGCCAATGTGCCAATATATATGGGACTCAAACCCAAAAGCTACACCCATAGGGGAAAATATCAACATAGATATACTCTATCCACTACTAAAAAAAACATGGAGTCGTCACATAATCATAAATTCAATGACAAGGTACAAAATAATCATTATGAACTCATCCAGGCATATAATCATCAATGGGTATGAAAATCCCAATACGCATAATGAAAGATAAATGTGGGCAGTAAAAGCACACATATCACGGTGAAATCCATAATAACATACCCGGCGGGCATAGGCGGAGTAAATCTGAATGGTTCCAAACTCAAATCGACCAACGAAATCATCAACTGAGGCACCAAGCACACTATCTCTAACTGAATATACCATAACATCACAAGGCTAATCTAAATAAGTTGATAGACTAGAAATCCGACATTGGGGACACTCTTAAGACCAATAGTCAATCACTTTGTAGTCGTAACAAAATTTTGAAGTTCCAACATGGAGAACAAAAAACTGAGCCTAAATGGCTGGCCAACTGATGCTGAAAGCAAACTCTAGAAGCATATCTGTTCTTCTCACAGTCATAGCCTATCTGCAAAACTATGGGCTAGCGGGGAATGCATGCTAACTCCGTCTAATCAACTAACTCATATCTGGGGCACTCTCAGAACTAGTGTCTCATCACGACACTACCAAAATAAGATCCTGGAATACTTTGAGATACTACCCCTCAAAATCCAAAATGGTCATTATGGCCGAAAGACTTATACCAGAACTCCACAAGGTCTAATGAAGACTCTACCCACTATGATCATCGCGACTAATCTGAGCACTACTCATAGTCTAGAATACTATCTGCATAAAGTTGATAGGCTGTAATGAAGTTGAATTCTACTGGAAGGATTCTCACCCTCGAATAAAATACCAATTGCACTATACTAATGGAATATCCTCTTGCCACCACTTCTATAAGTCTCAATAGATGCTCTATCTATGGTCCTCGCATAATCAATGGTCTGAGAGAAGAAAAACCCAGCAATTATCAGGTGCTCTGATGCTAAAAAGAGTGATAATACTAGTCCTCTAACACATCCATAAACTAATGTTCGACTAAGAAGGACACAATATTGAAATAAGTCTGGCCTGGTCGAGATACCCAATCTCATACTCAGAAACTGGCAAGGAACCCTGAGGAACACCAATAGACCCACTCTACTTTAAGATCTACTCGATGAATTGAATGTCATCCATAGTAAAGAGAAATATGGATTCATGCCTCGGATCACCAATGTTTAACCTCAAAGGGATAAAGTAGCCACGAGCTCAACTGGAGCCTAAATTGGCCCCAAATCCTTTTTGGATGAATGAAAATCTTTGATATCCATCGTTGACCCTCTAGTCATACAATACACTAAGACTCTAGAGATGGGTGTTGATGTTTTATCTGCATTTGTCTACAATATCATATTATTCTTCAGGAATAGAATATAGTCAAAGAATGTGTTTGAGGTTCATAGTAATGCACACACATGATAAGGAGTCATGAAGTGAATTTTCTAGAATGTCTATGTAGCCTCCCAAAGATAGATTATGGATGTCTCCACACCAATCCGCAGGACTCTACTAAACACTTAGCTCTTGGACTAACACACCGGTGAAACTTAGCTCTGATATCATTTTTTCATGGCCCAATTTCTAAAATCATGATGGCGCCTACTATAACCCACCATTAGACAAAGCCAAACCTATAATCCAGAATTGCTAGTAATGGACTAATCAATATGCAAAGAAAATAATTGCAAAATTAATGAAATAAAGAAGAAATTATAAAATATAATCCCAAAACTTGGGGGTATCAGTACAAAAGCTTATGCAATAATAAGATTTCAAATATAAGTACAAATGAATACACTGATATAACTTATCTCCAAATACAACATAAAGACTAGTCTAATACATACGAGAGAGGTACCAATATTTCAAACATTAGGAGCTCACTTTAGTCACTAAACCATGGCTGCTCAGTACGACTCACACATCAACGGCGATAACTCATACATATAATCTGTAAGTTGCAGAAGTATGGTATGAAAACAAAACCAATGGTACTTAGTAGGAAACGATCGACTGGGTGCCAATGATAAAGCAGATATATATAACATATGAATAGAATGGAAACTACATCCATTGATTAGCAACCACAAAATAGCCAATGAGATAATAAGTATAACCTATCATATTCATGTCCAATAGACTAACATAATAAGGCTAAGAAGGTATAGATGATAAATTATCCTATTCCAGCCATACTCAGAAATCCCAACACTATACCATATATCCCTAGCCAATATACGAATAAAAGATGATGGAAATTTATATATATATATATACAAGGACAAGGAATGAATATACAATATGAATAAATGAAGGAAGGGATATATGGTAATACCATAGCCTCATATAGCTAGATATGTTTATGCATATATAGATGTAAGTTCATCTTGAGGTACAATCTAGGTCATCATATCTTCATATTAAGGCCTCATTATACTCCTATCAGGATTTAGTACTAACATGCTCAAGGTTTCTAATCCATTTGTCCAAACATGAAATAAACGAGCATAATAATGCAAAGCATAAGATAGAAGAGGTTGAAAACATACCTCAAATATCGATACCAAATTAATGACCAATATTTCATAAACTAGCCATAATAATGACTATAACATTGATAATAACAATATCAACCACAGTGCGAGTAACTGGCTATTTTGAACAACTAAATACCTAGCCGAGCCTATGTGTACCCCCAATACCCCAGGATCAGAAGGTTCAATCAGCATACAATAACACAAGGAACATTCATCATCCATATCTATGCAACCATCCCATACCGCCTGATTGACATGGATGCATAATTATGATAGGTGATGCGCATGCAAGAATGAATACAAGGTAAATAATCAATATAATTATTATCTAGTCTTGTCGGATATCAATATCATTATCATAACATCCTTCAGCCTTATCGGGCATCATCATATCATCATAATATCCTCCAAACTTGACGGACATTATCACTTCACCATAATATCCTCCGGCCTTATCAAGCAACAACACATCATCATAATATCCTTTGGCCTTGCCAGGCATTATCATATCATTATAATATCCTCTGACCTTATTGGGCATCATCATAATATCCAAATCTATGTCGATAATATATAGTGAGCCCTACGCGGGCTAAAGTAAAGTGCAAGACCCACGAGGGCTAAAGTAAATGCAAGCCCCACGAGGGCTAAAGTAAATAATCATGACAAAAGAAGAAAAGTATACTATATTTCCATAATTCTTTGTTCATCATCAAAATCACGTCATTAATAAGTGTATATATAATAGGTGCACTGGCTCAAAACTTAGCTAAAAAGGTGTAAATCTTTAAGTTGGTTGCCCGGAGTGAACTTCGGGACTAAGTCTCTATAAAAGTGTAGAAAGTGTCAGAATATCTCAAGACTAAAGTTAATAGTAATGTCAAATCGTGGACCAGAATATATCTTGCTCAAATCTCTAAATCATCATTATTATACTTTTTGTACACGTAAATTATTTATTAGGTTAGGGAGTTATTATTGTGAAGAAATCCATTTTAAGGTAGAAGGTGGGATTTAGCCCATAGTTGATGGCAATATAGTAAGATTATAATCTAATCGAGATCATATCAATCATTGATGTAACAATCATGAATGTACCAAATCTATGAATGTCATCATTGGTACGAACATTGGAATCATAAACATCATACCGCATCTTCCTCTATCCCATAATGGAGAGCTATGTATATAACATTTATATAATCATAAACTACAACTGTATCATTTAAAAGGTTATTTACTTATCAAATATCCAACCAATATCTTATCACAACCTTTGGCCAAAAAACATGTACGGAATAATCATAACATCATAATCATAGCCTTAGGCCTATATATGCATATGGATCTCGTATTAATAATCATTTGTATATAAATCATCATACTTCTTTGGAGGTAGCGGTATGGACTGCGTACATCTTACCCTCCCCAGACCCCACGTTGTGGAAATACACTGTATTTGTTATTGTTGTTGTATATAAATCATCTCATGTCTTTAGGCCATAATGTATTCACGAGGCATATCTCTATAATATATGAAGCATATCTATAATTATATCACATATAGGAGGCATCTCATTTCTAGAAGGCATGATGAATCAATAAAGCATAACTCATAACTATGAATCTTGTCACATCTATAAGACAGTTCGCATCCGATGGTCAAATATTATGACTATGAGGAATATCATCTATATAAAGCCAATTATCTTATCTAAGAGGAATAATATCTCTAAAGTCCCAATATCATGTCTAAGATAAAATAGCATCTATCAAGGTCAAATATCATATCTACGAGGAAATAGAAACTCTAAAGGCCCAATATCATTTCTATAAGGAATATCATAGTTGTAGGACATTAATCATAACACAGGGAAAATTATCACAATTTACCAAGCCACGAAGTAAACTTATTCTAAAGTCTCAATAGTCTCAACCATACCTAGCATCCGCAACTAAGTCCACAATGGTTAACACAAGTCTTTGTCTAAGTGGGTCAGACGATCCCACTTCTAATCCTCAATTTCCATATTTAGGAACTATATGCCCCAAACTAGGCTAAGGTATCTAGTTCAACTTCTAGATGTCAAGGAAGTCATAACTAAGTCTAAGATAGGGACTATATCTTGGAACAAGGGCAATTAAGTCAACTCCACCTAGACTAAGGTTTTAAGATCGCAACAATATCCCAAATAAGGTGAAACATAATAATCATACTTCTAATGCTAAGACCATATCTCAAACCTAGCATTATATCACATTCATTCTATGAATTGGTTCAATCTAGGTAGGAGGCAATAGGATTCTAAAAGAGTGTAAACATATTACATCACGGGCCCAAAACACTTATCTAATCCCCAAACACAAAAATAATCAAGACTAACATTCATATTCACATGCCATATATAACACACATCATCTTCAAAGAAGAGTAGGTAGAAGCCTACCACAAAGATGAACGACAAAACCTTATATCTTTCACTATACAGCCATCTTTACTTCAAAATCCCCAAAATTCCATCACACTTTCAAAATAGAAATCTACTCATCAATATGAGTCTAATGCTACTTATATTGCACCATTGTTATTTTGATCCAAAAATGACACCAAAATATCAAGTGGGCCCTACATATAAAAATTGCATTTTTGAGATGAACCCAATATTCATACATGAATAAGGAATCATAACCCTCAAGGAATAGGTTAAAACTAAGTAAATTTTGTGCTAAAATTAAGCCTTAAGCTAAATTGGGTTTTTGGGTCCAAACTAAGAAATTCAAGCATAAATTTGAAGGATTCATACCTTAAATTTGAACATATTCATGATAAGAGATGATAATGAAGCTCCAAAGTCACCTACACAAGTCAATTTTGAGTTATCGTACCCATTTAGGATTTTTGTCTCTCAAGAATGAAGAGAAAATAGCCAAAGTTATGACATTAGGGTCTATTTATAGACCTCTCAAGCAATGAGATGTCGCATTAGCCACTAAGGGATCGTTATCGTATTAGTATAATTTCTATAAGGCTTACCGCAACTGTCATAGTATGATCTCCATTGCACTAGAACCAGCAAAACTTGGAAATTTTCCAAGTTTCTAATGATGCCTCAGGATTCATTCAGAATCTGATTTTCATAAATAAACTATGTAACCACACTAAATTCAACTTTCATGATAAGTTAGCAAGGTCTAATTTTCAATCTAAAGTTGTTTTTACCAAATATGGATCTCACACCCATATTTCTAAATTTCCAACTTTCCAACCAATAGGTCAAAATGAGCTCACGTGCATTAGGACCCAAAGAAAAGGTCTAACTAGCCTAAAATTATTATTCTAGAGTTGCTGGCATAGTCAAACTTTGCATATGAGATCATTATACTAAAGTTTTTTCCCGATGGATATTTAGAATCAGCAAAGACTTTTAAATAGGAAATTGGTTCTAAAACCCAAATGAACTATTTGGTAACTGAACAGTTAGTCCTAGTAAGTCATAAATAACTTGGAGTAGCTATAAAAAAATCCCTAATAACAAATATAAGCGGAATATGGAAAATAACCAGAAGGGTCATTACACAAGCTAATTTTTACTCTAGGGGTCGCTGGATTACAACTCTCCCAGCATGGTAGTGGCCCCTTTACAGATCCTAACTTATATAGATGTCTTTTGGTTGATCTTCAGTATGTTACTATCACTTGCTCTAATATTTATTAAATAGTGAACAAACTATACCAGTCCATGTGCAACCCAATAGATTCTCTAATGATCTGAATTTAGGTAAATTTCTTTTTTATGTGTAATAACTATTTTACCCTTCTTTATAGTAGCTACATGTTGACTTTGATTTGTGGGGATGGATGGCACGGTTCCAAAGTCCTTCGAGAATTCTTTGGTGTGTTTGAGGTTATTTGAGGCTTTAAAGCCAATAGTTGACCTTAGTAACATCTATTGATCCAAGTGTCGGATGACAAAACAAATTATTACAACAGATCCTAAACATCAATTTTGGGTAGATACTGTAGTTGGTTTAAGCTTAGAATCTTTATTTGTATTTTGATCCTCTATTTGAATAATAATAATATTCATGTTTGGAACCTTTATTTGTATTTTGATCCTCCATTTGAAAAATAATGTATTTTGGCCCAAAGGGGTCCCGAGGGCTAATTTCATGTAAACAAACTTTATTCACAAATCTGATGATTCCATTGGATCTAAAACATGGTTTATGATCAATCTGCACTATTGGTTCATGTTCATGAAATTTCATATGAGTCCCAACGGTCAAAAATAAGTTTTTTTAAGTTGTTGGTGTGATCAATGTGTGTGGTCAATGGAAAACGATCCCCTGACCTTACTGAAACAACCCAATTTCATCAATATGGCAAATTTTTTGCTTATTTTCACCATTTTTAACATATTGGGATTTGGGGAGACAAATTTTGGGGGATATTTCTGGCATAAGTTCATGCGGGTAAGTTTTGAGCTCAAGTATAAAACATTTGCTACCAACTTTATCAACTAAATTCTTCTAAATCAAAGATTTCAAAAAAGGGTTTTGGTAGATTTTCTCCCAATTTGAAAATTTGACATGTCTTTGATTTGAGCTTCAATTTTAACTCATTTTTTACTTGAGTTTCCACCCATAGATTCCTTTTCCCTTTAGGATATTGATTTTCAAATAATATTCGATTTTTACCCTTTTGAATTTTCACAAGATTTTTAGGGTTTTTGTCGATAAAGCTTGAAAAATAGTTTTTCTTCTATTTGAACCTCGTTTTTAATCTATTTTATGTGGGTTGTCTCTTGTAGACTTTTTTAACCTTGCAGGATATGGTTTTAAAATAAAATTCCTTTTTTAACTTTTAATTTTTGAACTTGTTTTTTGAACATGTTTAGTACCCCGCCCAAATATGGACAATATAGGTTTTGTTAGCTTTCTTTTAACTTGTAGATGCTATATTTGAATTTTATAATTGATTTTGAAGCCGTTCAAGGGGGAAAAGCTTTGAGTTAGATTGGGATTCCATTATTTTGAGGTAGGTTATGGCCTAACTTCTTTTAGATTGGGCTGAATAATTAATGAATCAGTAAAGCATGCAATGATTTAGGGAAAATAATTATGGGATTTATATTTTGAGATTATTTTTACTATTGTGTGCCCGTATGGGAGCTTACATCTTATTCTGGTTGGTTTGTGTTATCTGATATTATGTGTTGATCGTGTGGGGGCTTTATTTGACATTATTGGCCTTATATGTGCGTCTAAATGCCTTTATTCTAGATATGATGCTTGTGTAGGGGCTTGTTTGTTAATATAGGCCTTATTCGATCATTCACTGCCTTTATCATGATAAAATACCTGAGTTAGGGGTTTATATGTTATTAATGATGTTTTGATTCATATTTAATTTGATTGTGCCTAATTAGAGTTGATGAATAATGAATTATGGACATATTGAGTTGATTTCTGGGCTCATTCATATATATATGTGTGTATCCATGTTGGTTGGATTGGATATAATTATATTAAGTTGATTGTGAGCATTACATACTCATTCCATACATATACATTCATGAGATACTGGTACCATTAAGAAACATTATTTTTGAAGAAAATAAGGCACTTTAATGAAAACCCTCTCCATGAACATAAGTTAGAGAGGTGAGATGAGATAAGATTGAGATCGAGTATATGGATTGTGAACCCTTCACGGGTTCTACTTGGCTACTGCGATCTCAGTGGGTGTATATGAAAAGCCATGCAATGGCTTTCATCATTCATCCCATCCATATTGCATTGCATTTTCATGTGTGTCATGCTTGATTTTCCCTATTTTTCTTGACTTATGCTTAATTGCTATGTACTTTCCTTATTTTTGTGTGTTCATATATTAGAATTGTTAGTAGAGACAGTGTGAGCTACCATTTGGGACCTTTTTGCTTGTAGGTGATGTGCCCATAGTATATTTTACTTATCTTATTTACGACTTTGATCATTCAGCCTGTAATGCCTACTGAGTACAAATAGACCATACTCGCCCCTACTGTGCCCTTTTGGTGTAGATCCGAGTACGAGTACCAGATATGGTGGCTGATATCATGTATATTTTGGAGTATTCTTCAAGGTACTGGGTGCTCTAGAGATTTTAAAACTAACACTGAACCTCTTCTTATCTTACTTTATGTCTTAATTCCATTTTCATAAATAGACATGTATCTCTGATTTTGTTATATACTAGATGCTCATACACTTTGACACCAGATTTATGGGATTTATGGGATTTCTTTAGACCTTTTTTAATTATGTTTTGTATTGGATTGACTTTGCTCTATAAGTCTTGCATTTAGATTATATTATTATCAATTTTGTTTTTCTTTTATCAGTTTGAGTGATTGTCTTACTTATCAAGGCTTAGTCGCAATAAGTGACATCATGACCCATTTTTTATTCATGAAAAATTAGTATTACAGCATCTAGGTTCATCTGACTCATAAGTGTAAGAGAAGGATGTCTAGTAGAGTCTCGCTAATTGATATATAGACACATGTATCTCTCTTTGAGATGCTATAAGATATTTTTAGGAAATAATTCTTTAATTTGATTTCTTATCATAAGGGTTATTCATAACCTATGTTCTACACTTGTATTTCACTTTTTACGCAGATGATGAGGACTAGATCTTGTAAGGTTGGGGATACTAAACCAGAATTCAAGATGGAACCAGACTGGAGGGCAAAGCAAGGATCATAGACGTTCTCAAGGTAGATGATGGGCATAAGGATCTTCTCATTCAAAAGTAGAGATAAGGAGACCTCTCCTGATCCTAAAGTTAAGCATGTAGAGGATGTTGGTCCAGACCAGGTTCCATAGGGTACTAATACCATAATATTTTATGGTTTATTTATTCATTTATTAACTTGTTTGGAGGGTGTTTCCATGAGTGAACCTAGTATTCCTCCAGTTTTGAGTGTTCTACCATCATCTGTATTAGCATGTACTTATGGCATTCCATAGACTTTGAGCATTGCTCCACTTTTTGTCCTAGTATTCAGTTATAGTGTTCCTAAATCAGGGATACAACTTTCATCTATGCTAACCCCATGTGTGGATTCATTACCTTGCAGACTTACTATTTCACCAGTTATTTCAGGTATAGTTATGTCTTCTGATGATCATAAAAGATTTGAGAGATTTATTCGCTTGGATCCATCTAAGTTCGATGGTGCTATTGTCCAGGATGCCTATCAGTTTTTTGGTTGATTTACAAGAGAAATTATATATTCTTTTATCCCTTGAGTCTCATGGAGTTGCTTACACTACGTATCAGTAAATTGATGTTGCTAGGGATTGATGAAGGTCATATGCAAGTTGTAGACCTTTGGGTTTGCCTGCTATTACTTGGACACCATTTCTAAGGCTTTCTTGGAGAGATTTATACCATATATCTTGAAAGATTAGATGTATGATAAGTTTGATAACTTAGAGCATGGCTCCATGACTATTGTTGAGTATGATACTTATATTCACACTTTATCCAGGTATAAAGTTGCTAGTATATTCATTGACTCTGAGAGGATTTAGAAGTTCATGAAGGGGTTAGATAGAATTTATCAGTTGGCAACAACTCATATGGTAGTTTCATGGGGTTCTTTCCAGAGTATTATCAAGCGTGTCAATATTATCGAGTCTATTATCTAGGTTACTCAAGAAGGCACGAAGAAGGTGCGCGTTATAGTGAGTTTAGTGGAAATGCCTCTGAGGTAGAGATTTCTCGAGTAGCAGTTCCTGTAGTTATCATGTTATGCTGATTCAGGTTGCTTTGTAGGTATCAGGTAGAAGACCTTTAGATTCAGTAACCTTAGATAGCCAGATATCGAGCCAAGATGGTTGTTCTAGTTTAGCTACACTTTCTCTGATTAAGTTGGGTCGTAGAGAATATTTTATATGTGATAAGTTTGCTCGTGTTACCAAGGATTGTCCTTGGCATATTTTTAGACCTACTCTTATATCTATAGTGAGAGGCAGTTTACAAAGTAGTCGGGGTACTGCTAGAGGTGCTCGAGGTAGAGTTAAAGATGCTCATAGTGATGGTCGTGGGATTACTCAATCTGGGTGTGGATGTGGTCAGTGATCTTCTAGAGTCAAGGAAGAGCCTTCTGATGCTGTTATCATAGGTATCATCTTTGTTTACAGTAGATCTATTTCTGTATTATTTGACCCTGGGTCTACATTCTTCTATGTGTCTACATATCTTGCTTTTGGTTTTGGTGTACGTGTGAGCCTCTTAGTAAGCCTCTTCATGTGTCTACCCTCATAGAGATCTTTTAGTGGTGAAATGAGTGTATTGATCTTCTGTGGTTACCTTTGTGGGATGTGATACTTAGGTAGACATAATTTTCTTAGATATGGTTAATTTTGATGTTACCTTGGGTATGGATTTGATTGCTCCTTATCATGCAATTTTGGATTGTTATGCTAAGACAGTCTCCTTAGCTACACCAAAAATACCAAGGTTAGCTTAGAAAGGTACGCTTAATTCAGGCCTAAAGGTTATTATATCTTTTTTTGTTCTCATTGCATGATAGAGACGGGTGTTTATCTTATTTAGCTCATATCCATATAATAGCATTGCCTCATTGCCTCCTATTAATTCTATTTAGGTTGTTCATAATTTAGTAGATACGTTTTCTATGGATTTGCCTAATATGCCTCCGAATCGCCATACTAATTTCGCTATTGATATGAATCCGCGCACCAAGCCTAATTCTATTCTACCCTATAGGATGCCTCGACAGAGTTGAAGAAATTGGAAGAGTAGTTGCATGATTTGTTGGGTATAGGGTTTAGTAGACCTAATATATCTCCTTCGATGTGATGAGTAGTGATTTTACCACTCATTCACACTCAATATCATGCACATTACCTTATTTTGAATGAATAAACGAGACATAATTGTGATTAAATGCACTAATATCCACTTTTTGTAGGCGTAGAGTTGAGGGGATAGAAAGATGTGGATTGGAGCTTAAAATGATAAAAAAGGGAGCAAGAAAGTGCAGATGAAGACCTGGAGCAGAAAGACCTCAGTTACCACATTCGTGGTCTGCGGACTGCGATCGCAATAGTCAAGCAAGGTCAATCAACTGTGCTCGCGTAAGTCTATTGCAGTCGCAGAAGCCGCGGTCGCGGCCAAGCTGGTGCGATCACTGCTTAGCGGAAGAGTTCAGCCCAAGGGAAAATCTGGAAATACACGTGGCTGATCTCAATTTTGAAAAAAAGACTCAAACCCTAGAATTATTCATCATATTCCACTTCCCTAATGTTTTGAGATTTAATTCTTGAGTTCATAGCCTCCATACTTTGAGAAGAAAATATTGTATAAATTTTGGGTGAAGAATACATTGGAGACCTTTTAAGTAGAGGAATAGCTCACTTCCATTATTGATTTGTGGGAGTGCACAGTTTGAAGTAACATTCAGTTAATCTTCAACAAGTCATCTCAATGGAGATTATGGGTATATCTATGCTTATTTATCTTATATGTAACTAGATCTCCCTCTTGGGGTTATGTGTGAATAAGGGTTAAAGTATGTATGGGTTGTTATTGTTAACCTCTATTTGGTAGTTCATACTTATGGGTTTTATCATTGTTATGCTAACTTGGTAGGGATTTGTGGGTGAAAACCCCAAATGCCTACGTGGGTTTAATGAGTGAAAGCTCCAAACTCTACAAAGCTCAAGGGGATCTTCGAAATAAGGTTTTTGGGTAAACTTTAGGAATCCACATCATCCTTGAAAGAGGGATGTGGAAACCAAAGCAAAGATAGACAATTATGTGTGTAGTTTGCTAAATTTTCCCTATCTTAGACATAAGGGTGATTGTGAAGTTAACTATACCATGGGTATCATCCTAGAAATAGGGATGCCTAAATTGAGGTTTGGTTACCAAATATTGAACACATCCATTAGGTATTCGAAAGGATCAATGGGTGAAAGTTTGGTGTTTTGTTGAAAGAATAGCATCAAAATCTAGAACCGAACCTACCCATATTTGACTTACTAAATTGATGTTGATTACTAACACCCACATGTCATTCCCTTAGTAACACATAATCCCAAGATCCATGCCTAATTTTTAAAACTCTAATTATTCATAGCCCTGAATTTATACTAGAAAAAATCAAAAAGAAATATTAGTGTTGATACTCTCCTCACCCCCCATTTTTATCTTCTTGTAATATTGGTTTGAATTTAACTTGTATCTATTATTTCGAATTAACTTGATTTCCACTCACATTGTTCCTCGTGGATTTGAACCTAACTCCAAAGTTGGGTAAATATATTGACGATGGCCGTCGTAAGTTGAGCGTTATCAAAAATGGCACCGTAGCCGGGGAACAATTAGGTGTATTAAGTTAGTTTGGAATTTTAGCTTACTTGTTTGAATTCAAGCTTGTAAATATTTGTTTGTGATTTTCTTTTATAGGTAGAATTTTATTCTATTTTAGTTTTCTCTATGGCATCTTCCGATAAGTATGATGTCGGTAGTCAAAAATCCTATCATGAAGACCCATGTCCAATTTATGATGGACCATAATTTAGGAGAGATTGTAACTATGCTCCCCGGAGAGAGATGGATCCACCATCTTGATCCTATAGGGAGTATGGGTGTTCTTTATGTAGTGGTCAAGATGGACCTTGGGATGATTGTCCAAATTCCCTATCCCCCTATTATACTAATCAGGTTGCTAGTTTTTCTTATAAGTTTGGTAGGTCCTATGATGAGAAAAAAGAAGAGCAACATACCGAGTCTAATAGCTTTGACATGAGGCTACTAGATATTTTGGATCTGGTAGATGCAACGAGGGATAATATATAAGACATGCAACAAGAGGCATTAGGATGGATAAGTGTCAAGATGGAGGAAATGTGCAAAGAAAAAAATCTTGAAACTATCACTACCTTGCCCATATCCCAAGAGAAGGTTCATCAAAAAGAGAAACCAAGATATGATGACAAGCTTGTTAGCGACGAATCCTCGGTGACTTCCTAATCTACCAAATCAAATGAGGAAGAAGAAGCTGAAATAAAAGAAATGATGCTAGAGTCACAAAAAGAATCAAGGAAAATATCTTATGATGACTCTAGCTCATTTCGGGGTGAAGATGCTTTGGAGGAAGAAATTTCGATATTAAGGGTTGGACCTCATTCAAACCACTTCCCAACATTGTGCTTAGAAGATGTAATGAGAATCCATCTACCTAGGAAAATGGTGGATTGTAAGAAAGAGGAGTACAATCCCTATATCTTGGAATTTGATATTCCAGAGGAGCATATGGAACCCCATCCATCAATGTCCAAGGAACTCAACTTTCGATGTTCAAGGAGTGGCCTATTGATGTGCTCACTTTTACCCAAAGGAGCCCAACCAAAAATTCGATGTAAAGTTGGGTAAAAGGTTTAAGTCTTCAAAATGGTGAGATCGAAGCTTAGTTTCCATTTGCTCACTTCTTCCAAGCCTCATCTTGGAAGATCTAGATCTTTTATCCTTCTATTGCTCAATGCATATTGAACAAAAGTTAGGATGGAGATTCATCTCTTCTAAGTGGAGGCACAAAAGGAAGTGGAAGGGTCATTGTGCTAAGACATTAAACTAAGCACTAGATGGGAGGCAACCTATCATGCTACGAAAAGTGGCACATATCCTTTTTATTTATACATGATAAAGTAGATTTTATTTTTGTATTTATCCATGCATAATCCTTGTAATATTGGTTCTAAGAGGTATTTTGACTGAAGTTAAAACAGAAATGTGTGAAATTGACAATTTGGACTAAACACAAAGTGCAGAAGACCTGGTTGTTTGATCTCAGTTACCGTGACCGCGGTCTGTGCCACCACGATCCCGGAGGCCACATGACCGCGATCGTGAAAATAGGACTGCAATCGCGGTCATATCAATTTAAATGACCATTTGAATGACCTTTATTTCTTATGTATCTCTCTCAGTTTCTCTCAAAATTCTCTCAAATTTTTGGCTTTGCATTGAATATCCAAGAGTCATTGCATCCCTTGCATCAGCTAATTTGGATCTAAGCCTCAAAGATGGAAGAATTTGACAACACCAGATTTAAGGCCCCACAATGTCAGAACCTCTACAATGCGGACTTGCACAGGACTAAGTTACTCCCTAAAAGGGGTATCATCTTAGACAAGGTAGAGGAAAATCTCCCAGGATTCCATGCTAGACTTTTCGAAATAGAGTGAAGGTAATTTTCCCCGAACCCCTGCTATACAAATGAGCAGTGGGTACGGGAGTTCTAGGCTAACCTAAGTGTAACTTCTTTCACAAATCCTGTGAGGACTATTAGGTGAAAGCAAGTGAACTTTAGGACAGAGTGGATCAACGAGGTGTATGAACTCCCAAATACTGGCATGGAGAATTTCCATGAAAAATCATGCGATCCAAGGACCTGGATGGAAAATAATTTATGTCCTGGCAAAGAGATTCCCTAGGCCACTACCAAGGGATACATTCTGATGAATGACTTCACAGCTAAGGCAAGGCTTTAGCTGAATATTATCTGTAGCCGAATATCTCCATGCACTTATATGACCATTGTTACAAACTTAAGAGCTCGGATGGTGACCTATCTTATCTCTGGCATCGCCTTGAATGTGGGTGAGATTGTGCACTAAGAGTGAAGGTACTTCAAAAATCATGGAGGTACACATTTTCTCCTTCAATCCCTTATCACAGGGCTATGCAGGAGGGCACGGGTGGAGGAATATATTATAGATACATGGTTACTCTCAAGTCCCTACATCTTTTCACTCAAGTTCAAGGGTGAGGGTGCCTTAGTTCAGAGAAAAAAAATGAAGGTGGACTAAGGTAAGTCGACCCAGAAGGACATAGATTCTTGTAAACCTTCATCAGCTAGTTGTCACGACCCGAGCCTAGGCCCTAGCCGTGATGAGCATCCCGAACCATGAAGGCCCGGAACACCCATTCTCTATCTGGTTATCATGCACAACATTCATAATCATAATAAAATGCGGAATTGAAACTGAGTACGGAAAACATGGTCAAGTTCTGCAACATTTCTGAATAATACTATCTGACATCAGTCTGCAAAATCTCTACTAAGAACATAAATATCTGTCTGAAAAGAAACTGGGACAAGGCCCCCAGTAAACCAAAAACATAATAAATAAGATAATGTCTGACATAATTAGGCCTTCCGAATAATAGAAGGCTCACCACTGTGAGATCAAGTCTGCAAATCCGAGAATGTCTACTGAGTAGCTGGACCCCTAGACTGTGCCTCAGAACCTGGAAGGAGGGGGGGTCAGCACAAAAATACTGGCACGCGAAGCAATCCAAAAAAAATAGTATAATGGAACATACATACATATATATATATATACATATTAAGTGAAAGCAATTTTTCATCAAGACATCATGTATAAAACTGTTTCTGAAAAATACATGGGCACTTTCTAAAAATATGTAACCTGTCTGTTCATTTCAAATCATGATCTGTGTTTTACTTCTGAGTTAAGTGGTATTCCCCTACAAGTCTGATATTCCACGGGCTGTATGGAATCCTCCATTGACTCGGCGGGGAAGCCCCCAACCCAAGTGTGCCGCAAGGGTTGGAGTGTCTGAGTCTGATATGCCACAGGACATTTAAGTCAGCGCATAATAGTATACCCGGGTCGGCAAACCACGGTTTTAGGCAATGAGTCACTTGAACTCAAGCCCTCTTCGGGGAACCACCTAACATCTCTGTATGCCCATTTTTAACCTTTTCTGTACATGCAACATTCTGAATGTCTAAAATCATGAAAGTCTGAAATGTCTGTTAGTTTGAGTCTGATATGGCATTAGTCTGAGTTGGTATCGTCATACCAAGACTTGCAAGTCATGATTTTTCTGAGCCATAATGTATTAAGCAAGAGCTTTCATTCAAAACATAGTTTAGACCACCAAAACATGTAACTGATGTAAAGGATTTCATATTCCGAAACTTAAAGTTCAATTCATGCAGAAATTTCATCAAACACCTGGTAGTCAAATGTCTTTAGCAAGTTCATGTATTCAAAATTGAAACACATTCATTCATATATGTATATAAACTGTCAAATCGCTTTGGAGATGGTCAAAAGACCAAAACAATGATGTTAAAACATCTTATACATAAATATATATACATAATTTAAAACCCCATTCTAAAACATGATTTTTCTATGCCCATGAGAATTTAGGAAAACCCCGCGTACCTTGTTCTCCACGAATTTTGGGTGTCTATCGAAGCCTACGTCGAGAGGACTCCAAATCTGTAATTTGTTTCACGAACCCGCGGTTGAATCTTGAGTTGCTTGAGTTTTAATGTTGAAACCCTAGGGAGAGTTCTTGAGCAATTTTGGGAAAAGTATGTGTATTATGGTGTTTGAGGGATTAAATCCCGTGTTGGTGGTATATATAGGGGTGGAGGATTACCAAAATACCCCTAAGGAACAATTAAGGTCAAATATGTCCCTCAGTTGATAGTTTGGTAGACTGGAGTAAATCGATTATAACTTTTTACTCATATACTCAAATTGGATGAAACCAACTTCAATTGAAAGAGGACTCGAAGAGATTTTGTTTGATATATTATAGCTCACACATTTCAATATATACAGGGAGTTATGATCGTTTGAAATTGACCCTGAAATGCTGAAAACTGGGCAATAGTCTATGCGTTTTGCTACTGTTTTTAAATCCAAACGCAGCCATATACGTTCCGAAAAATTCCGAAACTTATCCGAGATGTACTATGAGATTTTCCGATCATAACGCAACTTGAAAATCTAAAAGCGGATATCGGGAAGGTTGAAAAGTTGTATCCCGAAGATTGCCAGCTAAAATGACTCTAAGTCCTCATTACACTTAGAAAAATTTTCAAGTTTTTAAGTCTAAGGGCACTCTATTAAAGGCTAATCCATGCATGACTTTTACATGGTGTTACACTAGCCCTTTACCAATATCTCAGGCCAGATACGGGAGGTTAGGGAGCTAGTATTCAGGTTACCTCAAGGTCTAGGAGAGCCACCCAATGCTTGCCACTCATACATAGATCAGTCAAACTATGAGAAATCCAGGGAGAAGTAGAAGAAGCAGGGAGACACTGTCGCCACTTTGGAGAGAACTTATTCAACCTTAGCTGCGTGATACATGGACCTTAGGGATCTACATAAGAATATGGTGAAGAGAGAAAAGAAGAAAGATAAACTCTTTAAGAAACTGGAAAGGGGTGACGGGCATCTTTAAGGTGCTCAAGCCCAACCATCAACCACCTTCACCTAGAATGGATAGTAAAGACGAGGCCCTTGTTAATTGGTCTGCCAATGATGCTGATGCTGATGGTGTAAAGTCAGCGGGAGAGAGCAGCTCTTGATGTAGATTAAAGGAGACCCCTCTTACTCTTATTTTATTGCACATGTAGTGAGGACACTGCATTCCTTTTTAGTTGTGGGTTCCCTCGGATTTGTATAATTGTGATGTTGTGTTGTTGGATATTTCATTTTATGTTGTTATTTTGGGATTACTTTTTGAATATTATTTGGTTTTTGTTTTGTAATGCTACATCTTTGGTCACTCTGATGGTACCCACATTTTATGGATTATCATATTTTTCTTTTATTTTTTGTTTTTATTCTTACTATAGTTCTATTTTGATTTAGGTGATGCATAACTGGCTTTGCCCTATGAGAGATTGAGTGACGACATTCTTAAGGGTAAAGCATAGTGTTTGGGTTTTGAGACATAGGTGCAGGGGAATTCTGAGTACCCATAGCATAAATGTCAGGAATGCAAAGGAAGTCTGAGTACCTGTGACATTGTAAATTGTAAATTTAGGATCATGTTATACACTGTTGGCAAAGTCTGAGTAGCCATATGGGTGGTTTGCCCGTTTTGAGCCAAAAGGTGAGGCTAAGACTTTGGTTGAAGCCATAATTTAGCAAATTGTGTATGGTGCTAATCCAAAACAAGAACCCCCCTCCGTCCAAAAATTTTGAAAAATTAAGGGAATGGACGTGTGAGCAATGTGGTGACAAAACTTTTTCTCTTTTTGTGGTTCTGTAAGTTTTAGACTTGTGAATAGAAATAGATACTCCAAAATTGTCTCTAGCGTGAGGGATATTTAATCTCCTTTGGAAAAATTTTTATGCCATATGTGAAGAGTTATTTCCATTCGTCTTTTGTATACTTGTGTTATCTAGAACTTGCCCCGTTAGTCTTTCAAAACTAAATTTGATTGTAATTGGTTGGAGAAATGATCTTAGGCCCGCTTTGTGATTTTGGAAACCACTTTATCCTAAAAAGCCTACCCAAGCATGCATGTAATCCCTAGTTACCCACTTTCAACCTTTGGACCTTTCTTTGTAAAATTCATTACAAACTGTGAATCGTTCTTTTATCCCTCATTTGAATCATGCCCTTCTTGAACTTAAAAATAAAACTTGAGGCTAAAAGCCTAAGTTGGGGTGGTAAAGATTGACTGAAGTAAGTTTGGGGCCACAAAGTTGTAAATAAAATACCTATTATGCCTTAGCATTGAAAGTAAATGAATAGAAAAAGAGAGGATCAAACAAAGTAATGAATTGCACTAGAGTGAAAGAAAAAGAAATGTAAGAAAATAAGAGAAAAAAGAAGGGAAAAGGTAGGCATGAAAAATGCAAAAAAGCAAAGAAGAGTGGTCCATAGTCAAAAAGAAGGATTGAAAAGTGTGATTTAGATGTTCAAGGAAGGGTGTAGCCATGTTGTTCCCAAATGATATCCTACCCTAACCCTAACCTACGATGGAAGCTTAGAAATTCCTTGGAGATCTCCAACCATTTACTTTCTTTGTAGTGGCAATTGAAAATAGGGGCAATCTATGGTATGACACTTGTTGCATAGAGATCTCTTTTGTGAAGGAGAGAGTTTTTGCACTCAAAATTCCTTGTTGCATATTTGGTAGCTTGGTGTGTGAAATTCTCTTTCTTATGAAGTTAGCATGTGAAATAAGTTGAGGTAGATGATTGCGTCATCTTTCGAGCAATGAGGCAAATGGAGTATGACTTATTTTTGGTCAAAAAGTGAGTCACTTCTAGAGCATTAGTGTTGTTGATTGATTTCTCTTTGAAGTCTTATGTATCCTTTGATAGTGCATCTTATGATGAGGAGAGTAGTTAAAAATAGCTTAGCCCAGGTACAATGAGCTACTTATGGTAGTGACTAAGGTTGAAGTCATTGTGATCTTTAAGGCATAGAGTTTGGGCATAAATAGTTATGTCTCATGATAAGAGGTAGTGTTGCTTGAGGACAAAAAATAGCTTTAAGTTGGGGGTGTTGATGAGTGGTGATTTTACCACTCATTCTCAATCAATATTCGTGCACATTACCCTGTTTTGAATGAATAAATGAGACATAATTATGATTAAATGCACTAATATCTACTCTTGGATGGCGTAGAGTTGAGGGGCTAGAAATATGTGGATTGGAGCTTAAAATGATCAAAAGGGGAGCAAGAAAGTGTAGCTGAAAATCTAGAGCAGAAGGGTCGCCTCAGTACCGCATTCCCATTCTGTTGACCACTATCGTGACAGACAAGCAGGGTCAATCAACTGCAGTTGTGTAAGTCTATCGCGGTCGCATAGGTCGTGGTCGCGGCTAAGCTAGTGCGATCGTGACTTAGTGGAAGAGTTCAGCCCAAGGGTAAATATGAAAATGCACGTGGATGATCCCAATTTTTATCATAAGACTCAAACCCTAGAATTATTCATCATATTCCATCTTCCCCAATTTTTTGAGGTTTAATTCTTGAGTTCATAGCCTCTATACTTGGAGAAAAAAATATTGTATAAATTTTGGGTGAAGACTACATTAGAGACCTTCTAAGTGAAGGAATAGATCACTTTCATTGTTGATTTGTGGGAGTGCAAAATTTAAAATAACATTCACTTAATCTTCAACAAGTCATCTCAATGGAGATTATGGGTATATCTATGCTTAGTTATCTTATATGTAGGTAGATCTCCCTCTTAGGGTTATGTGTGAATAGGGGTTAAAGTGTGTGTGGGTTGTTATTGTTAACCTCTATTTGGTAGTTCATACTTATGGGTTTTAGCATTGCTATACTAAATTGATAGGGATTTGTGGGTGAAAGCCCCAAATACCCACATGGGTTTGATGAGTAAAATCTCCAAACTCTAGAAAGTTCAAGGCCATCTTCGAAAGAAGGGTTTTGGGTGAACTTTAGGAATCCACATCATCCTTGAAAGAGGGATGTGGAGACCAAAGCAATGATAGACAATTATATGTGTAGTTTGCTAAATTTTCACCATCTTAGACATAAGGGTGATTGTGAAGTTAACTATACCATGGGTATCATCCTAGAAATAGGGATGCCTAAATTGAGGTTTAGTTACCAAATATTGAACACATCCGTTAGGTATTCGGAAGAATCAATGGGTGAAAGTTTGGTATTTCGTTGAAAGACTAGCATCAAAATCTAGAACCAAACCTACCCATATTTGACTTACTAAATTGATGTTAATTACTAACCTACATGTCATTCCCTTAGGAACACATAATCCCAAGATCCGTGCCTAATTGTTAAAACTCTAATTATTCATAGCCCCAAATTTATACTAGAAAACCCCAAAAAGAAACATTAGTATTGATACTCTCCTCACTCCCCATTTTTATCGTCTTGTAATATTGGTTTAAATTTAACTTGTATCTATTATTTTGAATTAACTTGATTGTCACTCACATTGTTCCTCGTGGATTCGACCCCAACTCCAAAGTTGAGTAAATATATTAACGATGATCGCCTTGCACTTAAATTGACATCTAAGTTGAACGTTATCAGGGTGCTCGGATCTTATTTGTGAAGTAAAAGGATGATTCTATACATATGTGTACTAATTATAGGCAGCTGAACAAAGTAACGGTTAAGAAAAAGTATCCTCTTCCTCACATTGATATTTTTTAACAAGTTTCAGGGTGTTTTTGTGTTTTCCAAGATTGCTTTGACATCCAGTTATCATCAATTGAATATTAGAGCTTCAGATGTTTTGAAGATGGATTTTCAGACTTTATACGGTCATTATGAGTTATTGGTCATGCCATTTCGATTGATCAATGCCCCCATCAATGCTCATGGAGTTAATGAACTGAGTGTTTCAACCATATCTTAACATTTTTTAATTGTATTTATAAATGACATCTTAGTCTATTGAAAGAATACGGTCGACTATGTGAATCATTTGAAGATTGTACTTCAGAGGTTGTGCGATTAGAAGTTGAATGCAAGGTTTTCTAAGTGTGAGTTCTGGTTGAATTCTATTTACTTCTTTGGTCATTTGGTGATTAAGGATGGCATTATGGTCGATCCAGCCAAGATAGCGGTGATTTGTGATTGGGCTAGACCTACTTATCTTATTGAGAGTCAAAGTTTTATTGGCTTTGTGGGTTATTATTGGCATTTTGTAGAGGATTTCTCATCTACTGCTGCTTGTTTAACCAAGTCAACTCAGAAAGTATGGTTTTTTAGTGGTCGAATATATCTGAGAAGAGCTCCCAAAATTTGAAGGAGTTTTTGACTTTGGCTTCTATCTTGACTTTGTCCACGAAGGGTGCAACTTTTATCATATTTTGTGATGATTTTGGTGTTGGTTTGGATACGGTGTGAATGCAGAAGGTAAGGTGATTTCTAACGCCTCTCGCCAGTTGAAGTTTCAAGAGAGAAATTACTTTACCTATGATTTGGAGTAAGCAGTCATAGTATTTCTATTGAAGTTGTGGCATCATAACTTATATGGAGTTCCTTTTGAGATGTTCTTGGACCGCTGTATCCTTTAGTATTTCTTCAGACAATGAGATCTTAATATGAGGTAGTGGGGTTGGCTTTAGTTGCTTAAGAATTATCTCACTATTTTGTATCATCCGAGCAAGGCTAATATAGTAGTGGATACCTTGAGCCTGAAGTAGACTATTATGGGTAGTTTAGCTCATCTCTTGACCTAAGAGTGTCTTTTAGCCTTGGAGATTCAGTCTTTAACTAACCAGATAGTTAGGCTTGATATTTTGACACTCGAGTGTGTACTAGCCTGTGTTAAAGCTAGATCTTCCTTGATTGAGTAGATTCTAGATCACCAATTTGATGATGATAGTTTGAGGGTGATTCGGCATAAGGTGATGAGTGGAGAGGCTAGGGCGATATATATTAATTTTGATGAGGATTGGGGATAGATTTTATATGCCGGGAGTTGGTGATTGGATGAGATTGATCTTAGAGAAGGCTCATTGTTCTAGATATTTTATTTATCCAGGTGTGATAAAGATGTATTGTGATTTGAAATAGTTTTAATAGTGGAGTGGTATGAAGAAGGGCATGGCAAATTTTGTAGCTCATTACTTGCACTATCAGCCGGAGAAAGTCGAGCATCAAATATCGGGTGGTTTGCTTCAGATTTACCCATTCCTGAGTGGAAATAGAAGTGGGGGCGGATCACAATGAACTTCATGATTGGTTGCCTCATACTTCTTATGGTTTTTACAGTATTTGGGTCATCTTGGATTGGTTGACCAAACATACCCATTTCATTCATTTTTTGATCTCATCTAGTGTTGAGAAGTTAGCCCGTATCTATGTTCATGAGGTCTATTATTTTATGTAGAGATTCAGTATTCACTTTTACCTTCTAAAAGACCTTTTAAGAGGAGTTGGGTACTCAGGTTGACCTTATAGAACAGTTTTCCATCCTCAAACTGATGGTTAATTGGAGTGGACTATTCAGATTTTAGAGGATATGCTTTAGGCATGTGTGATTGACTTTGGAGGCTAGTGGGAGAAGCATTTGTCTTTAATAGAGTTTGCTTATAATATTAGCTACAATTAAAGTATTATATGGCCCTTTTGAGGCGCTATATAGTAGGTGTTGTCGATCTTCTATTGGTTTTTTTTAGGCTTTAGAGGTTAGATCTCTTGGCACCTACTGTCTTTGGACAGTGTTTGAGTGATTTAGGATAGGCTTCGGGTAGACCAGCTTAGGCAAAAGAGTTATGGGGACCGTAGACTTTGTGCCTTAAAGTTTGGAATTAATGATGGAGTCTTCCTTCATATGTCGCTCATGAAGGGCGTGATGAGGTTCGGGAAGAGGGGAAAGCTTAGCCCTAGGTATATTGAACCTTTTGAGATCCTTCAAATAGTTGAGGAGGTTGCTAATGAGTTATCCTTACCTCTAGATTTTTTAGTTGTTCATTATTTTTTTCATGTATTTATGCTTGGCGTTATACTTTGGATGAGTCTCATATGCTTCATTGGGATTTGATTAAGTCGAATGAGAAGTTGACCTACGTTGAGGAGCCAATCTCTATTTTAGCCATGCATGTTAGATGGTTGTGTTCGAGCGATTTTAATGTGGTAAAGGCTCAATGGATCCGTTGTCCCATTGAGGAGGCTACTTGTGAGGTCAAGCACGACATGCATAGTAGTTACCCTCGGTTTCTCACCGATTCAAGTAATTCCTTGCCTATTAGTTTGAGGACAACTAGAGATTTAGTGGTGGATACTGTAATAACCTGTATTTAGGTGATTTTCTCATTTATTTGTTTTACTATTTTACCCTTCCCTATAGTTGTTAAATGTTGACTTTGGATTATGGGGATGGTTGGCATGATTCGCAAGGCCTTTGAGAAGGCTTTGAGTGAGTTTGAGTTTATTTTGAGGCTTTAAGATTCAATAGTTAACCTTGGTCAATATTTCTTGATTCGAGTATCGGACGGCAAAATGGACAGCGCCAGTAGATCCAAAACATCAATTTTGGGTTAATAGTTGGGTTGGTTTGAGTTCACAACTTTTATCTGTATTACGACTCTCTGTTTTAAAAATTGTGTATTTTTGCATAAAGGATTTCAGGGGTTAACTTGTTGTAAATGACCTTTTCTCATAAATATAATGATACCATTGGATCTGGGATATATTTTACGATCAATTTGCACTATCAGTTCATATTCATAGGGTTTTATATGAGTCTCGAGGCAACAGACCCCACCCCCCACCCCCCACCCCCCACAACCTTAAAAAAATAAATTTCCAAATCTTAAAAATTTCAAAAACCATATTGCCACCCCACGGAGTCTCCCAAACTCAAATTTCCCTTAAAAACACTTTGCTAAATATGGAGACACACACACACACATATACATACATACACCTATTTCTCTTTCCTTTCCTCAACTCACCCCTCTCCTACACCAAGTCAATATTAAGTTTTTTTAAGTTGCTAGTGTGGTTAACATGTACAGTCAATGGTCAACACGCGTTGGTCAATGGTCAACACGCGTTAGTCAATGGTCAATAGGCCCTTGACCTTACTGGAAAAAAATTCAATTTCGTGAATTTATCCCCTTTTTGCTCATTTTCACCATTTTTATCGTATTGGGAGCTTGGGAGGAAGATATTTGGGGATATTTCTTGCGTAAGTTCATGTGGATAAGTTTCTAGCTCAATTCTAAATCATTTCCTACCAACTTTATCATTTAAATTCTTCTAAATCAAAAATTTCAAAAGAGGGTTTTGGGAGGTTTTCCCCTAATTTGAAAATTTAGTATTTCTTTGATTTCAGCTTCAATTCTTACTCATTTTTGCTTGAGTTCTCACCAATAGAGTCCTTGTCACTTGAGGATTATGATTTTCAAATAAGATTCCATTTTTACCCTTTTCTTATTTTTGGTGGATTTTTGGAAGTTTTGTCGATAACGCTTGAAAAATAATTTTTTTATTTAACCTTAGTTTTTATCCGTTTTTGTGTTGATTTTCTCCTGTAGGCTCCTTTAACCTTAGAAAATGTATTTTTAAAATAAAAGTTTCATTTGTCATTTTATTTTTGAACTCATTTATGAATCTTTTTTGGATCCGACTCAAATATAGACAATATGGGTATTATTAGCTTTCTTTTAATGCGTATATGCTATGTTTGAATGTTGTAGTTGATTTTGAGGCTGTTCGTGAGGGGGAAGCTCTGGGTTGAAGCATTGTAGAGCGGGATTTCATCGTTTCAAGGTAGGTTATGGCTTCACTTCTTTTAGATTGAGTTGTATAGTTAATGAATAAGTAAAGCATGCCATGGGTTAGGAAAAATAACTATGGAATTTATATTTTGAGATTATTTTTACTGTTGTGTACCCGTGTGGGGACTTATATTCTTTTGTGGTAGGTTTATGATATTTGATATTGTGTGTATTCTATTTAAGGGCTATAGTTATCATCATTGGTCTTATCATTGCAACTAAATACCTTTATTCTAGATATGATGCCCGTGTGGGGGAGTATTTTGTTAATTTAGGCCTTATTTGATCAATGATTTCCTTTATCATTCATGATACAATACTCGAGTTAGGGGTTGAAATTATATTAATTATGTCTTTCCTGCATATTTATGGTGGTGGTGCCTAATTGAAATTGATGAATCATGGATCATGGACATATTGAGTTGATTTCTAGGCTCGCTTATATATATATATATATATATATATATATATATATATATATATATATATATATAACATATATCCATATTAGAAGGATTAGATATCATCATATTGAGTTTATTGTGAGAATTACATCCTCATTCCATACATATACATTCATGAGATATTAGTACCATTAAGAAACACTATTTTAAAATAGAAAATAAGACATTTTTATGAAAACCCTCTCCGTGAACACGAGCCGGAGAGGTGAGATGAGTTGAGATTGAGATTGAGATTGAGATTGAGATATAGTATATGGGTTGTGAACCCCTATGGGTCCTACCTGGTAGTTGCAAGCTTGGTGGGTGTATACCAAAAGTCATGTGATGGCTTCCATCACTCATCCCATCCACATTACATTGCATTGCATTTGCATATGCATCTTGCTTGATTTTTTCTAGTTTTCTTGACTTGTGCTATGTTTCTTTATACGTTCGTGTATATATGTGTGTGTGTAGTTTCTATTTTCGTGTATTTAAATATTAAAACTGTTAATGGAGATGGTGTGAGATACTATTTGGGACTTTTCTACTTGCAGGTGATGTGCTCATAGTATATTTTACTTATCTTATCTCCTACTTTATTAAGTCAATCTATGATACATACCGAATACAAGTGGACCTACTCACCTCTACTGTGCCCTTTCGATACAGATCTGAGTATGAGTATCAAACATGGTGGCTGATCTCGTACAAATTTTGGATCGATGTTTGAGGTACTAGTGCTCTAGGATTTTCAGAGCCGACTCCGGACATCTTCTTATCTTACTTTATGTATTTATTTCATTTTCAAAGATAGACATATATCTCAGATTTTGTTATGTGTTGCATGTTTTAATACTCTGACACCAGATTTTGGGGATTTATGAGATCTTTTTCAAATTTTTGTTTTAGTTATACGTCGTATTTGTTGACACCCAAATTTGACCTCCCGATACTCCTCCCAGACTGTTATTTTAACAAAATTATTAATTTTAAATATTAATATTTTTTTGTATTATTTGTTACCAAATGAGTATATGTGTCACATTCATGATATTTGAAGTATACAATTCATTTTCATTGTCATTCTTTATATTATATATAATTTATTAATTTGAATATAATAATTTATTTTGTCCATATTTATTAAATTATTTTCACAAATATGCATACTCATAATTTACAAATGCATTATTTATCACTATTACTATCATTATTATTATTATTATTATTATTATTATTATTATTATTATTATTATTATTATATTTACACCTAATTTATTTCAAATTTATTATCGGTATTTTTTATATAATATTTTTTACGTAGCATATGTAATCTATTTGTAAGAATAAAAAATTCTATAACATTTTTACTATTTTTATTTTATTATTATGAATTTATTATTATATTTAAATAGAAACTTAAGTCAATTCAGTTTGCCCATTGCCCAATTTATTTAATTTTTAGTCTAATTTTTCTTTAATTTATGTCAATTTTAGCTTAATTGACTTCAATTTTGGCTCAATTTTAAACTCCAATCAAATTTCATTAACTCTTTTAATCACAGTCGTTGATCTCATATGATCGACGGTTGAGATTGAAATCCCCTTATTATTATGTTAACCCCCTAAAAACACTAAATCATTTTTCCACCCCATAAAAAAACAGTCGCATACATTCTCTCTATGCTCTCTTCATCTCTCTAAAAGAACGATGTTGTCGTCACCGTGGCTAGCCATTGTTAACTCTTCCTCCTACTCATTACTATCATTTTCATCCCCTCTCTTTTATCCCTCTTCTATCGGTGACCCCTATCCAGTCACTATTCTAGCCACCGACGGCGCCTCTCATTCCTTTAAAACCAGTTCTACCAGCTGCCGCTACACAGCATTCATGCAGCCGGCGAGCAAATTAGCATCACCAACAGCTCGCCAGCCGCGTTGCCGCCACATCTCTTCTCCAGTATGCCATTGCTTCCACTGACGACGAGCAGTCGTCGCCTCTTCGTTCTCCACCACATATCCAGAGACTACTATTTATCTATGTCCCTCATCCTTGTCCCATCTCTTCTCCGACCAAACAATAACTTTGACGATCACATACCACCAACAAAAGTTAAACACCTCGCCACTGCGTCGTTGGCCTATTTTTCATCAAAAAATGATGGATTCTCAAGAATCCATCCCTAGGTATGATTTCATGTTAAAATGCCCAAATTTCAATTATCTTTCATTGGACTAATTTTGTTGCCTGAAATGAACAAAACATGATTGAGATTTTTGGTTTGATTTCTTGGGATCGTTAACCTATTTAGATTTCCATATATGAATAGCCTCAATCTTAAATTAGAATCAACCCTTATCTGTGTTGGAAATTGATTTTATATCTGGTAGCATAATTTATAATGAAATTAGACAGCTTTTGGTACTGATTTTCTTGATAGATTTGAATGTGCTCCTTATTTAATTTTGCATGTTTCTATTTGAAATATTTTGTAGTATTTGTATCAACAAGTTTGAGAATATTTTTATTGAATCGCATTATCAATTATAAAATTGAAAAAACTTTTGATAGTTTTGATCTATTTTACATCCATTTGATTTGATTACATGTCTTTTAAGAAAATAGAAGATTGTATAGCATAATTTCCATCCGAATTTATTATGACAAGCTTTACATTGATTCATTTGGTAATTAGACTGATTTGGGTTGAAACAATTTGATTGCTTAAGTAAAATCTTATGACTCTCACTTTCTCTTATTTGATTCCTTAATTAGCATATTGCAGCCTAATTATATGCTAGTTAAAAATAAAATTGACATAGTTATTAGTAAGTATTTATTTTTTATTTTTATCTTCTTGACTTAAGATGTTTTATTAATTCATATTCTAAATTAGATATTATCGTAATTAAATTATCTAGTGTTCTAGGATCCTCGTTAGTACTATGTAATCTTTTGTATTCTTGGTATAAACTATATAGTTGGGTTTCGATTTCTTTTAATGGTTTATTCTTTTCGTACGATGTATCCATTAATTTATGTAATTGTTAAATGCTTTGTAGTAATATTCATTAACTGTTTTTCTTCGCTCTTGTATTTTTTATTTTCATATATTTTATTAATAAATTCAATTTTACTGATATTCATATTTTGAGGGGTGATTAAATGGTAGTTGATTAAATGCTTTGCTATAATATTCTTTAGCTTTTTCTCTTAGTTTTTGTAAGTCTTCTATATTATTTTTAAGATATTCTAAATATTCTATATCTTTTGTTTTAAAATATTCAATTAAATTCATTTTTATAAGGTTTTCTGTTAATCTTATTTCTTCCATTTCTTGTTCCCAGTATTTTAGATATTCGTAATTTATCATTTTATTCTTCTAAAGTAAATGTATAATAATCTATTCTACTTGTACTATATTTAATATCATGTTTGAGGTTATTAATACTGCTAACTATTTTTTCTTGTTCTCTTCTTAATGAATTTTTTAAACTATCTAAACTTTTATCTTTACTTTTTTCTAAATTTTTCAAGGTTTCGTCTATCCATTTTAATTTTTCTATTAGATTCTCCATTATTTCTCTAATTTGTTTTCTATAATCAATTTCTTTATGTAGGTCTTCTTGGTTTTCTCTAATTTTCTTAATATATTCTGACATTTTTAGTCTGTATAATATCTATCTGAATCTAAATAGTATTGGTGCTCATAATATATGAGTAAGTTTTCTATACTGTTTAATAATTCTTCCTCTTCATAATCTTGTAATTTTTCCCATATTATTTTCTTTATGTCTATGATTTCCATATCTCTAAGTATATATAAAATAAGTATTTTAATATCATCTGTCATTTAAGCTTGATTAAATGTTTTTTCATAATATCTTTCGGTTGTTTGTTTTAGTCTAAGTAGTTCTTGCATATTTTCATTAAGAAATTCTATATATTTTATATCTTTAGTTTCTATGTATTTGTCTAAATTTACTTTCATCTGTTTTTCTACTAACTGTATGTTTCTCATATTTTTTTTTCAAAATTCTAGATATATGTAATTTATCATGGTAAGTATTTGTAAGAGTAGTTAGATAGGCATGGTATGTAATTTATTCTAGTCATATAATATTTACCAAATGTTTTTTCTAATATGATTTTTCTTATATCTACTACTTTTATATCCTTAAGTGAATACAAAATAAGTATTTTAAATTTATCAACCATTTCGTCAGATAAATAATTATTCATTTTTCATAAAATTGTTATTTTCAAAATATTCCCTTCAATCATACACATAACAAAATATGATCATATTAGATTACTATATACTAGATCATTCTTAAATAATATGTTCGTCGGTCACTATTAGCATGGTAATCCAGATACTTTTCCCTTAAACAGCGCCTCAACTCTGGCTACTCCCCACCACGGCTTCTTGCCTTATTGGTTTCACCTTTAGGATGGCATAGTTCTTAGGGATTTTTCTCCGTTTCCACTTTGTTAATAAACTTCTTAACATGCTATTCTTCGAATAATTCTACTATAAAGTAACTAACATGAACTTATCTTATTATATCATGATTGTTAGGAATTATGAATTTAGCTATTCATAATACTAAATAAATATACCTGTTCTGGCAAGTTTGATAATCCTAAGTTTTGTTCCTCCATAGATTTTTCCATTGAAATATACCTATTTTTAAATGAATAAGCAAAATATTTATTGTGGACAAGAGAGAGAGTTTTTGCTTCAACACATGAAGGCTTGTCTTTGCACTGCCTTCGGTTCTTCTATTTATAACTGAAATTTTCATATGATTTCTTTACACGTTTCCTAAAATGACTAAAAAATCAAAGTTTATACTAGTCTAGGCTAGACTAATTAATGCTTACAAAAAAGTCTTCATGTTTTAAAAGAAGACTTTGACATAAAGCACTAAATGACAAAAAAAAACTAAATGCCTAAGACTTTACATCAAAATATTTTACGTAAAGTAAAGTTATGCTAATTTATTCACATGTCTTTTGTCTTTATCTCTTTCTTCTGTATCTGATTTGGTTATCTTCTCTATTTTTTGTCAGTGTAGCATCACATCTGGAATAAAGTTGTGCTTGCCACTACATCTGCTGCATATGTGGTCTTTGTATTTTTGGCCAACTTTTTTACAAAATTGATTCATAGCTTCTTCTGAAATAATTCCCTTACTGATAGATTTTGTTAATGGTTGTTCTTCTGATCTGAGGAGTGTTAATCCCCATTTTCTAAGTTCTTCCATGTCATGGTCTCTAACTTCTTTGCAAGTTGAATAAATCAATGCTTGGTTCCTTGAATTATATATCCAAACTGGCTTTTTATTTAAATAATTATTAAGTAACTCTGATAATATATTGTTTATTCCAATAACTCTTTTGTTGCGGTAAAATGTTGGTATCTGCGTTTTTGGTATCTCGGTTTGTTCACATATTTCTTCCGAAATAATATAATCTCTGGTCATACCTATTTTGACCACATTAATAGTCTGTTTAATTTCGTCAAATAATATTTCTGCTGGTGCGGAATAAAATCGAACATAGAATAATTGTCCGCTGGCAATTCTCTTGTAAGTCATAAATTCTTTGTGAATTTCTGGGATTCCTGCTAACTCTTCTCCATTGGTTGTGTAAACCGTAGATAATAATCCATAATAGTAACATGATTTAATAAAATTTGGGCTTGTACCTGGTAAGGCAATAAGTTTATTGTGATTTTGGCATTTCTGGGTAATATATCCTTTTTGTTGTGCGGCTAGCTCTTCACTTTGAATAGGTTTGGTATTTAATAAGGTTTGAAAGGTGTGTATGTTGTCAATGTATTTACGAGAAGAATAATTGTATGTCTGTTTTTCTTGGTTAAGTGATTCAGAATAGGTATGTATCTAGGGAGGTGCAAATGCTTCTAAATTTTGTATATTTGGTGTATATGGTTTTGAAAATATTTGGCTGACGTTATAATTCTTTTTCTTTGGTATTCCCGGTCTATTTTGAGTGACTATATTTTTCCCTTTAGATGTGCCTGCAGCTGTAATTGAAGTTTTGTCAGTAATTTGAGTTTTAAGGTGTTTCTCATCGTCACCTTCTAGGTCTAATTTTTTAATGTGCTCTTCCTGCACAGTATCTTATTTTTTATAGTGCTCGACTTGCACTTTTACATTTGTAACTTCAGTAGTTAGTGTAATAACTTGTTCTTGTAATAACTCCATTTGTTTAAACATTTGGAGCAATAAATCAGTCTAGGTATCTTTGGCATCAGCCTCTTCCATTGGTAAATCAGTTTGAGTAGCTTTGTCTTGATAAGTAATTTTCAATGATATTTTTGTTAGTATTGATTACTTCAATTGTAAATGTAAAATTCAGTATATTTAATACTAGTCTCCGAATTTCCTTTGTCGTAACTGAATTTTATATTTTTCTTGTTAGCCACCATCGTACCTGTGTATTATCTGTTCTAACAATAAACTTTTTATACACAATATATGGTTCAAATGCTATTAAACATTTATATAAAGAATATAATTCTTTTCTATTTATTTCCCATTTTATTTCTGTTTCGTTAAACGTTCCTGAATAATATCTACAATGATGTTCTAATTTTTCTTCTTCATACCTATATTGAGTACTCCTCCATAACTATATTCACTTGCATCAGCTTCTACTATATATGTAAATTTTTTATTTTCATCTGGAAATTGTAATTTTGGTAACTCTTTACAAAGTAATTTTATTTTTTGTACCTGTTTTTTGTCTTCTTCATTATATCTATATTCTACATCCTTTTTTAATTTTTTCTGCAATGGTTTTAAGTTTTCTGCTAATTTTGGAATATATTCTCTTACTTGGTTTACTAATCCTAAATATGATTGTAATTTCTTTTTTGTATCTAATTCTTCTTCTGAATTTATTATTTTTTGGACTATATGTTGTTGCATTTTGACTCCACTTTTATCTATTTGTATTCCTAAAAATTCTATCTGATTTTTCATAATTTTTGCTTTCTTCTCACTTAAACTTATTCCTGATTTTTCTATTATATCTGTAAACTGTTCTAATAATTTTAAATGTTCTTTTTTAGTTTTTGTATATAATAGTATATCATCTATGTATACTATACAATTAGGTAGTTGTTTAAAATAACTATCCATAAAATGTTGATATCTACCTGGTGCATTTTTATATCCAAATGGTAGTACATTCCATTCATAAAATCCTTGTGGTACCGTAAATGCGGTTAATTCCTTAGATTCTTCTTCTAACTTTAAATGGTAAAATCCTGATTTACAATTAAATTTACTAAAATAACTATATCCTTGTATTTGCCTTATTTTTAATATATTATTTGGTATTGGGTAATTATAAGTCATTGTTTTTGCATTTAAATTTCTATAATCAATAACCATCCTACTTTTTCCTCTTTTTTGTTCACTATGTTTATTTACTATAAATGCTGGACTATTATGTTTACTATTATTTTTTTGTATATATTGTTTTTCTAATAATTCTTCTATATGCATTTTAAATTCTTTTAAATCATCAAAATTATATGTTAATGATTTCTGGGTTATTATGCTGTTTTTATCTATTAATTCAATTTTTATAGTAGTTTTATGTTTTTCCCATCCTTTTAATGGATCTTCGCTATATAATTGTTCTAATTTTTTCTTAATTATTTCTATCTTATTTATTGAGAATATAGTTATTTCCTTTTTATTTATTGAAAATACGACCAGTTCTATTGTATCTTTAGTATTTTTTATATTTTCTAATTTTTGTGTAATTTTTTCACTTCCTTTTATCCAATTAGTTTTATTTCTTATTTTATTAATAACTCTTTTTTCTCTTATTTCTTATTTTATTAATAACTCTTTTTGCTCTTACTTTCTATTTACATGGTATTGTAAACTACCAATCTGTTCTAGTTATTATATGTGGGTATAATTTATCTAAAAATGGCATTCCTAAAAGTATATCTTTTGATGTTGGCTCATAATTATAGATTTCTTCTATTGTTAATATTTTATCTCATACTTGTGTTTTTACATTCTTAGCTTTATAAGTAATTAAGTTTCCTTCGTTATTAAATATTTTAACTATTATTGGTGTTTTTAATTTATCACATTTACTTTCTGGTAAACAATTATATCTACATAAATTAGCTTCTGCTCCTGTATCTATCATAGGCGTATAATATTTACTATAATATCCTTCTACTACTATCTTCATTAATACATATATTTTCATATCATGTTAGAGCTTTTCTTAAGAATAATTTTTCTCTATTATATGTTATAGATAATTGTGTATGTTCTATATTGTATGGTTTTACTTGTTCTAGCCATTTAATTCCTAATATTATGTCTGTTTTTTGCATTTCTTCCTTTATTTCAAATTCTATTTTCATTTTTCTAACTCCTATTATTTTTTTTTTCTGTTATATTTTTAGTATTTATTAAGCTTCTTGGTAGATCTGGGCATATATTATTATCAGATTTTATTTCCTCATTTTTTACTAGATATTTTTCTATATAATTTTCTTTTTGTCCTGTATTTAAGAGTATTAAATATTCCTTTTCATTTATTGTTCCTGTTATGTAATATTGATTTAAATTAACTATTGAACTTGTTTCATAACTTGTTCTTTTTTATGAACTTAATGATTCTGTTTTTTCATAAGCTATTCTTTTTGTTGTACTTATTCTATCATTTATTATTTCTAAATCTTCTTCTATGTCTATATTTTTGTAACTATAATCATTATTATCAATTATTTTTACGAATTGTTCAAAAGGACTTTCTATTTGTATTTTATTAATTTTATTAATTTTATTTTTTCCTGTTATTTTGTGTTTTGTAGTTAATACATATAGATTTTTACATCTTACTGTAAATATTTTACTTCCTGGGGTTAGTTCTATTCTTAATATTTTCCAATATAATACCAATGATTTATCTATATTTTTATCTGTTATTGCTACTGAATAATTTGCACTTATTATAAATTTAAATTTTTGGTATATTAAATTTTCTTTTATGGCAGTTATTATACTTTTTCTATAGGTCTTATAATCCTATCATCTGCTAAATATAGTTCTATTGGTGTATCTATTCCTTCTCTAAAACATGTTTTTATCAATATCTCTGTACCTCCAAGGTGTACATATTTTATTGAGTCTCTACTTTTTATATCGTTTATTTCTTTATTTATTATCCTCTTTGTTACTAGTGGTATACTAGCTTTACCTTTTACATATCTGCAGTCTATTACATGTTCTTTTTGGCTTACTACATAATATTCTTCCTTTTTCCTAGTAAATATATTTTTTATTGTTGGTATTTTAAATATTTTTTCTTCACTTAAGTCTAACTCTTTTCCTTTTATTTCATCAAATACATTGTTATCAAATATTATTTTTTGATCTGTTCCTTCGTCATTTAAATATTCTTCTTTTGTTATTATTTTTATATCTTCTTCAGTCATTTGGTTTATTTGTATATCTTCTTCAGTCATTTAATTCGTCTAATTCACTATCTATTTCATTATCTTCTATTTCATTATCTGTTTCATTCTCTGAAATTTCATATATACTGTTTTCACTTTCTAATTCGTAATCTATATAATCTATCTGCATATATTCTGTATTTTCTATTTTTATTTCTGATATTTATTTATTTTTTGGGTTTTTAGGTAATTTACAATCTCTAGCTAAATGTCCTAATTTTTCGCAATTATAACAAGTACATTCCTTTATAGATTTCTTTTTCCTATATGGTCTTTTATGTTTATAATTTTTTACATAATATCTTTTTCTTGGTTTCTTATACTTATATTTTGATTTTTTGTATTTCTTATATTTCTTATGCCTTTTTCTTTTCTTATAATATCTTTCTTCGCATCCAAATTGAGGTGATATTTTATCTTTGCAACATGCTAAATTTCTTATTAATGTTTTTTCCATTTTTATTTCTTCTCTATATTTTTCACATAGGTTTCTATACCATTGTTGTAAAAATTTTATTCTTGCTCCTAGAGTATCTACTATTTTTGCTTCATCCCAACTTTTTATTATTTTTGAACTAAATGGTTCAGGTAATTTACTAAAATATAATTTTCTTATTTCTTTACTTTCTTCTATATTATATGCTCCTTTATAATAATATTCTTTAAATGCGCAAGTATATTCATCTATGTAGCACATATTACATATTGCTAATTTTAACATTAAATTCCTATTTGTATCTTTCTCTTCATTTTGTTCTTCTTATGTTGTTGTCATGCTACTAAATTCGTCTTTTATAGTTGTTTCATATTTTTTTAATAATTCTATAGGTGTTAATTTAGTTGTAGTTGTTGATGATGTTCCTTCTGTAGGTTTGTCAGTTCTTAATACTCTTTTACTATTTTCAGTTAGATTTAAAAACCATAATTTCATTGTTCCTATTAGTGTTCTTTCTATATATTCTGGTGCATCTATTACATTTATATTATTATCTAATAATTATTTTGTCATATATCCTATCCATAATTGTATTATTTTTTCTGTATCTATTACACAATCTAAGTCTAAAAAGTTATAATTTTTATTAACTATTTGTTTTGGTGTCCATTTGTCATATTCATTCTTTAGATTATATCTTTTAAACTTATTCTTATAATATGTAGGTTTTCTTATTTCTGATGTTCTAGGTATTATATTTTCATCTTCTTTTTTATCAAGAGTGTTTATTTCCGTGTTTATATTTTCTAAGTTTTCTTCATTAATTACTTCTTGTTTTTCATTGATTCCTAAATTTTTTGATTTTGTTAAGATTTCTGTATATGTTTCACTATCTTCCGAATCATAATTATCTGTTTCTTCAACATCTATTGTATTAATTTCTAATTCCTTGGTTTCTATTTCTTTATTGTCTATTTCTAATTTTTCTTTAAATTGATTTATCTCATTTAATAATTTTTGTTCTTTATCTTTTTCTTCTTTTTCTTTCTGTCTTTTTTCATACAGATCTTTTAGCATTTGTAGTTCTTTTTCTAATTCAGCAATCCTACTATTTTTAGTTTCTTCTATTTTTCGTATTTCTTCTGTAGTTTGTTGTTTTATTTTTTCTATTTCTTTTTTTCTATCTATTTCTTCGTTTTCTTTTTCTATTCTCACCATAGCTGTCAATTTATCTTCTAATTTTAATTCTTCTTTTTCTAACATTAAATATAAATGTTCACCTATTTTCTTATACCTTCTACCTAAATTAGAAAATATTATTTTTATTTTTAATCCTTCGTGATTTTCATATGTTTTTTCGTCTATTATAAATTCTTCTTTGTTCATTTTTTATTTAATTGTTAATAGATCATGTTGGTATGTATATTCTAGACTATCTATTATTGATTCTAAATTTGATATTTCTTCTTTTTGTGCATTTATTGAGTTTTTACTAACAGTTAAAAAACGGTAACACATAATACATTGTAAGAAATACAATGATGAATTCAATAGTCTAAAGAGCAAATAAATATTAAAACACATAGAAAAATAAAAGGGAGAAGAGGGGAGGGGATAGATATAGAGAAATATGAAAAAATGTATAACTGGAAAGGAGAAGGGACTGACATGTATAAAAATAAATCATAACGTCAAAATAGATAATATTACGAAAAACTACGAACATCAAAGTACAATTCAGACAAATAATATAATCACACATAAAACACAATACGTAATGGTTAGAACCTAAGCATCTCCAGCAGAGTTTCCATTTTATCGCACCCTATTTTTCTCGCGAAAAGTTGGATTCAATGTCACAAGTCTTTTTAGGATTGTTTAAAGAGTGAAGAGTCGCCACCTAACAAATTAAGGTATGTTTGGGTGCTATTCTAGGCTAATTATGAACCTATCTTGTAATTTAGTCTAGTTCTCTAGAAATTCGAGTAAGGATTCAAATTACCTCGAAAGAAAAGTGTTAGGCACCTTTCAAGTTCCACAAATGTGATTTCTGGCCGAATTCATATTTTACGTGGGGATTATGTGTGATAAACAAAGGTCACCAATTTTTATTAACTTAAACTTAATATCAACTAAGTGATAAAGTAATGAATAAATAAGACATGTTATATAATTATTTTTAATTATTAATTACCTAAGTGATGATAATAAAAACAAGAAAGAATGTAAATCAGATAAGCGAGGACACCAAAATAACACAATTTATATAGCAAAGAGTTATGTAAATAATAAACCTAATTAACCCTAAATAATTAAAATATACAAATTAAATAAAAGAGACAATAAATTTTGAAGGATTGGACAAGAATTTATTATTTATTATTTGGATCAACACCCAACTTATTTATTGATACAATGTCATATGTCGCATTATTGAATTAAGCTCGAGTCAACTTCCATCATTTCTGAAAGTCTACCCACATCACCTAACTTGTTTATTAGACTTAAAGGCATTCTAAAAATGAAAAAAAGGCTAGCGTTCCCTAAGATGTCTACCGACTCCGACTTAATATTCAAGAGGCGTTGAAACTTTCTACTTTGAAGTTGGGATCTAGACAAAAAAAACTTGGGCTGCCTAATTAGACTAAAGTGCGGCAAAAAAATTGGACAAACATGCATGGGCGGACCGGCGTGCAATTTTCGGGTGCTCGAGCACCCACTAAACTAGACGTAGAAGAGGTATAATTATATAAGAAATAGTGAAAAAATGGTAAAATATATACAAAAGCACCCAGAGAACAAAAACATGGTTGGGTGCTTTGGTTTTAGTCATAACTTTCATGTCTCCCATCCTGGGATCGAATCCTTGTAGCTGCATTGTTTAGTAAAAAAAAATTTTGAGCACCCACAACCTAAAAAAGTTAGGTCCGCCACTGCAAACATGTAGCACATAAGAGTTTCAATTAAGCCTCTTGGTTAATTATAAGTTGGTTAAGTGATTAACATGCTAAGTCACACAATTAATTATTTGTTTAGTTAAACCTATAGACATGATATCTAGGTGTCACATAATTATTTATTGATGAAAGATTATTGTCAAATTATTTTTAAACTATGTGTTGCAAATTTATTAAATTAAATAGACCTGTCAAAGATCAAGTGGGCATGTTGGGGAAGTGTAACAATTGGTCTCCACATGAAGAGTTTAGTTAAACATGTTAAAAATTGATAAAATGAGAAAAATTAATTTAAAGTACTAAAGCTAGGTTGTAAAAGCTAATAATTATTTTAAATGATTGAAGTTGATAAAAGATGTTGCTGGAGTTGAATTTAATTGATGAAAAAAATAGTTTTCTTACTGCTGAAAAAAATATTGTTGGAGATATTTTGATATGCTGAAAATTTAGTGCTGAACATGATTTTAAATGCCGAAACTTATTTTATATTACTGAAAATGATTTTTGTAAATGCTGAAAATAATTTTTTAATGCTGAAAACTGTTCTCCAATTGCTGAAAATTAATTTTATACACTAGAAATTAGTTTTAATGTGCTGAAAATTAATAAATGCAGTAAAACAAATACAACTGTTGAACGTTAGTTTTACATGCCGTGGGTTAAATTAGCATGTTTGAACTCAATTTAATGTTACTGATCCTAAATTAAAGGTTTGCTTAAGTGATTCATGTAAGCATATAAGCACACAAAACTCGCCCCCTCCCCCCACCCCGTAAATACCTCATAATTTTATTATTACATAAATATTTTTACACAATTATTACAAGCCAAGATTAAGAATAAACAAGAAAAAAATAAGGATTGAAGAATCTCCAAAATCTTTGAATTTCGAGGCGACTCTTCTCTAGTTTTCAATCTAAAAACCTGTTAAACATAATCAAAATATCCAAATACACATAAACACATACAACAACCATAGGGAAACAGACAAACATGAAGGGACTATTACATTATTTCAACATTTAGTTATGTAAGCATGTTCTCTAGGCTACAAGAAAACTATCATATGAATATTGAAAATTGCATTGATAGGGATGTACTAGTTAACAACAAAAATAAAGAGCCAAACTAACTGATAACATGACAAGCAACATAAACCAAGAGTGAACACTTGAAGCGTACAAGATAGGATTCAAAGTATATATTTATTTGATGAAAAAGCTGATGCTTAAAAAGTCTTTCTTTTGTGTATAGAGAATAAAAGTTTAAAAGTTGTTAAAGAGAAAAGGGGTCATCCCCAATGTCTGTGTAAAAATAATAGAGGAAAACCATGTTTTTATGGAGAATTAGAAATGAATTAAAAGGAAGAGAATAAAATTAAGAGAGAATCAAAGAATTAAAAGAGAAAGAAGACCAACTCAATAATATCCAATCTTCCTCTTAAAGAGAGCAAATTAAATCAATCAGAAGGATGTATCTCCAGTTTACCATAATTAATCAATAAATAAAGTTGTCCCAATTCAAATGATAAAGTGAAATCAGTCAACAAAAGAATTAAGGAAAGAAAATCAATCAACAAAATGATTCTATTTCCTAAATTAATGAGTATTACAAGTAAAAAATGATTCTATTTCCTTTTAAGAACAGTTGCATGGTTGCACGGACGTTCATTCCTAAAACACCCTATGAAAAATACCTCGTGAATCAGTCAATCAGCGGTGCGTCGACAGTCATGAGCTTTTCACTCTCAAGTTGTCCACTCGAGGGGACCTTGTCAAAAATCACTCTTATTCTCTAGGGCTTAATCATATATTTCTTTACTAAGTAATATGCATCCTGAAAAATTTAGAGTATTTTCATGATATTTATATGCAAATGTTGAATGTGTATGTTTGACAACGTGTCTTTATTATTTTGTCCATTACTTATCTTTACCCGCTATTTGATTTTCTAATAAGATATGTAGGCAATCCTTTATAAAGGTATGGTCTTTCTTTTTCCTTTATTTAATAAAATATCTTTGTAACGTCCCAAAATCTGATTCCCGAGATGCCATAAGGGGCTCCGAACTACAAGTAATCCTGAGCTAACCCTGGCTACTTTCTACTAAATTTGAATCTTAAAATAGGGGAAAATGAACATGAAAACATAATAAATGCGGAAATCTTATCTGAAGCATACTAATCTCATGAATCTTAATAAAACAATAATGAAAAAAAATTTGAATATGGAATCAAAAGTCCAAAACTTAATCTAGTAGTCTGACAAGCCTCTACTGACTTAATCTAGAGAGTCATTGGGACAGGCCCCAGCTGGCTCAAACTGTCTTAAATGAATACCAAAATATTTATTAAGAAACTAGAAATCTAAATAACCAAGTCCCCAAACTATGAGGACTCACCAGCTGCAGGGATATAGATGAGGTGCCCAAAAGTCACTCACGCTACTGAGACTGAGCACCTGAACCTATATTATGAGACAATGTAGCACATAGACGTATATGTGGATCAGTAATTTGATGATGTACTGAGTATATGAGGGTGAATGCAATAAGTAAGCAAATTCATCACAATTTATAAAATCATGCATGCCAAATGTAAATGGCTCACACAGGCTTAAGTAAATTTAAAATTTGTAGATCATAAATCATAAATAGTAAAGGATGTAATGTAAATCTCGTGAGCCATTACACTTGGTTATGGAATTTGTATTCTATCCAAATTCTCAAATCATATAGGCAAAGTGAAATCTAAAATCTTATTTGGCTTGGGAGACGCTGAATTTCCTGACCACTCAAAGACTGGCTCATCTGGGAACTTAAACTTTACCACTCGAATGTGACAATCTATGGATGCATAACAGGAATGGAGTCAATCCATACTAAGAATAAGATCAAAATCAACCATATCTAGCTCTATCAAGTCTGCCAACATGATTTTATGAAGGACAATGATAGGACACCTTTTATAAATCTGTTTAGCAACAACTGACTCACCTACTAGAGTAGAAACCAAGAAAGGCTCAGGGATCTTTTCAGAATTTATCTCAAAATTTACTGCAACTAATAGGGTCACATAAGAGAAACTCGACCTAGGGTCTAATAACACATAAACATCAAAATAAAAGACACAAAGCATACCAGTAACAATGCCTGGTGAATTTTTCTTCTCCTGGCGGGATGGTAAAGCATAAAACTAATTCTGGCATTGACCGCCACCAGTACTGGATGATGCGCCCTGGGGAGGAGCTGGGCGACCTAGAGGAGCTGGTGCACTAACAGCCTGAGTCTGGGGACGAACATCCCTGTTTCCCTGTCTAGCACGCGGGCACTCTTTGATTCCGTGACCCACCTGGCCACAACCATAGCAACCTTTATGACCCTACAAACATTCACCCGCATGATTATTACCATACTTAGCACATGGGGGATGATTGGGCCTACCACTCACACTATTCTGAGATCTGGACATAAAAGACTTACCCCACTATTCCTGCCTATTTCTGGGTGCAGGAGCACTGGCTGAAGAAGGTGCGGTCATAGATGAACGATTTTGGAATAGCAAATATTTTTCTCCTCCAGACCTATTCTAACCATAACCAAACTACCTTGTTCTAGCCCTCTTATTTACTCTTTTTTTTCTCAAATTCTCTGCCTCTATCTACTGAGCATGCATCATTAATCTAGCAAGATCCATATCTCCAATGGGTATGGCAGTCCTATATTCCTTAACTACTAGCCCAGATACACCAGTCACAAACTTACTCATGTTTGACCTAGGGTCAGCCATCTAATTAGGGGCATACTTAGACAACTGGTTGAACTTGAGGCAATACTCCTTCACCGTTATAGAGCCCTACCTTAGGTTAATGAACTCTTTTATATTAGCTTTTTTTATCTCACGTGGGAAGAACTTGTCTAAAAATGCATCCTGAAATATCTACCAAGTCACAGGAGTTGCATTCTCCCCTTTGTTTTTCTTCCACATCACCACCCAATTATATACAACTTTCTTCAGCCTATAGGATGTCAATACTACACTTTCCTCTTTAGAAACATGCATAAATCGGGTGATCTTCTTCACCTCATCAAGATAAAACTGTGGGTCCTCACCTGCCTTCGACCTAAAGAATTCTGGTGGGTTTATTCTCATAAAATCTCGAATTCTGGCTACGACTAAGTCCTCATCTTGCTAAGTGGGACTTCAGCCTGATGATTGCCCTGAACATTAGCTGACACAGCTTGGGCTAGCAGCTGAAAGGCAGCCTAAAACTCTGCGTGTGATAGAGACACTGAATGCATGATAGATCATGAAAGGAGAGATGATTTCCTAAAACACTCCATAGCCTTTTTCTCATAAATGTGGCACACTTCACATCGATGATCAAGACGCTACGTAACACGGCTAGTCTGACTCCCTAGGACTCTCTAAACCTTAGGCTCTGATACCAAGTTTGTAATGCCCCGAAATCTGATTCCCAGGATGCCACACGGTGCTCCAAACTACAAGTAGTCCTAAGCTAACCCTGGCTACTTTCTACTAAATCTGAATCTCAAAATAGGGGAAATAAACATGAAAAAATAATAAATGCAGAAATCATATCTGAAGCATACTAATCTCATGAATCTTGATAAAACAATACTGAAAAAAAATTTGAATACGGAATCAAAAGTCTAAAACTGAATCTAGTAATCCGACAAGCCTCTACTGACCGAATCTAGAGAGTTACCGGGACAAGCCCCAGCTGACTCAAACTGTCTGATATGAATACTGAAATATTTATTAAGAAACTATAAATCTAAATAACCAAGTCCCCGAACTATGAGGACTCACCAGCTGCAGAGATGTACATGAGGTACCCGAAAGTCACTCACGCTGCTGAGACTGAGCACCTGAACCTACATTAAGAGACAATGTAGCACATAGACATATATGTGGATCAGTACTTTGATGATGTACTGAGTATATGGGGGTGAATGCAATAAGTAAGAAAATTCATCACAATTTATAAAATCATGCATGCTAAATGTAAATGACTCACACAGGCTTGAGTAAATCTAAAATCTGTTGATCATAAATCATAAATATTAAAGCATGTAATGTAAATCTCGTGAGCCATTACACTTGGTTCTGAAATCTGTAGTCTATCTAAATTCTCAAATCATATAGGCCAAGTGAAATCTGAAAATTTATTTGGCTTGGGAAAATGCTTTATCTGAAAGAAAAATACTTTCTAAAGGCTTTAGGGAGGTTCTTCTAACCAACATAAACCATATGAGAATTCATGGAGACCAATATCTCATCTTCCTAAGAAAGAATCCTCATGTTGGGGAGAGGAGTCATACTTTTGCCAGGGAGTATAACCTATCTAAGTGACCACATATCTATCATCCACGTAGAAGTGGGAACAATCTGAATCCTTCATTGGCACGTAGTTCTGGGGTATGAAACCATAGTAACGTACCCATCTCGGTGCTAAATACTACTCCTAATAAATCTGTATGCTCATTCTGAAGAAAATCCACTTTTAAAATAGTCTAATGGCTTATAATGAAAACCAACTGTATATCTGTAAAACTAAATATGTAATCTGAATCTGTAAAGTGGATTTCATATCTATTCTGAGACCAAAAGGTCAAATCTTTATCAACAATCTGAAATGAATCTAGTTATAGGGTGCTTATGGCACAACAATTCTTGAAATAGCAATCTTTAATGAGGGCTTAATGACCCATATGTCAATCTTATGTTAAACATCAAAATGATCATGCTTAATAATATAAACATGGATGAATTAACTCAAAATCTAGAAAATTTCTGCAATATGCATGAAAATATAAATATAATCATGTAATTCAACTTCTAAATCATGGAAAATCTCATAAAATTGTAAATAACGACATGGGTATAAACCCTAACTTCAATATCATGGGAAATCACATAAAATTCAGTAGATTTGAAATTTAAAATAAGTTTTAGGCACAAGGATGAAAGAATTATCCTTGTTGAAAAACAACCCCACATACCTTGGATGAAGAACTAGATGAAAAAGCTTGGTTTTGAAGATCCTATTCACGTTCTTGAAGATGGATTCTTGATTATATTTACTTGAGAACCCTCAATCTAAAACTTTCTTGGAGTAATAATGGAGAATCTAGACTTCTTGAAAGATGAGCTTTGGAGTTCTTAGGGTATTGCTTGAGAGAAAAGTAATGAAAATAAGCCTAATGTGCTTAGAATAGGCTTAAATCTTGTGTTTGGATGGATTGGGGTGGGAAAAATGACTCATTACCCTTAAAATGAGGAATAAAACTACAGAAATTACCCAAACCGGACTGGCTAGGGCGCCGCGGGCTCTAGAACGCCGCTCTAGGATAGGCATCGTAGTTTACATCGCGGGCTCCTCCCAACACCGAACTAGGCAGGCGTCGTAGGCTAATTGCCTTGAGCTGCTATTTTGGAGTTACAAACACGCCCTTACGTTTGTCCAAAAATTCTAAAACTCACCTGAAATATACTATTGACTTTCCCGATCGTGAATCAACATAAAAATTAACTTTCAGAGGTCGATAAGGTTGTAAATAAATTCCTCAAAGTTTGAGGGCTTTAGAAAAGACTAAGTCCTAATACTTATCTGAAACATTTCTAAGTCTGAGACCTCTTTTGGCATACTTTAAAGGACTTAGATAATGAGGATTTTTGCGGGGTCTTACAATATCTACCCCTTAGGAACATTCATCTTTAAATGAGTCTGGCAGAACTGAGATGCTAAAAACCAAAACTATAACTGGCATGCATAACTGAAAGCATGACTAAACTGATTGCAAATGCAAGTATTATTGAATGAATGGATATGTAAAGCTGAAACTTGGAATGGAAAGAGATGATCTGAGAAAACTTGTTACCTTGAACTGAATCTGAATCTACAATTGAAAGATGATGGTACTTGGTCTGCATATCCGCTTCTGCTTCCCAAGTGGCTCCCTCAATGGATTGATTTCGCCAAAGGACTTTGACCAAGGGAACTTCTTTGTTTCTTAGTCTACGAATCTGACGGTCAAGGATCTTAACTGGAATCTCTTCATAAGAGAGGCTATCATGAATCTCTGTGCTTTCTAAGGATACCACAGCTGATATATCACTAATACACTTCTTTAATAAAGACACATGGAATACAAGATGTACGAATGATAAATCTATAGGCAACTCAAGATCATATGCCACCTTCCCAGCACGGCTCAAAATCAATAAGGGACCTACATAACGGGGACTAAGTTTCCCTTTCTTGCCAAATCTCTTTACCACCTTCATGGGTGAAACTTATAGACTAAAACACTAACTTCAAACTCAAGATCTTTTCTTCTTACGTCCGCATACGATTTCTCACGACTCTGAGTTGTTTTCAATCTTTCTCGAATCAACTGTACTTTTTTCATAGCTTCTAACACCATATCTGGCCCAATCAAAGTAGCTTCACCCACTTCGAACCAACCAGATGGCGATCAACATCTTATCCCATAAAGAGCCTTAAACAGAGCCATCTTAATACTAGCATGGTAACTGTTGTTGTAGGCAAACTCAATCAATGGCAAATACTCATCCCAACTACCTTTGAAATCAAGCACACAAGACCTTAACATATTCTCCAAAGTCTGGATGGTCCTCTCTACCTGACCATCTGTCTACGGATGAAAAGCAAAACTAAGATGGACTTGGGTACCAAGACCCTTCTGAAAAGCTCTCCAAAACTGTGCGGTAAACTAAGTACCTATATTCGAGATGATGGACAAAGGAACTCCATATAATCTGACTAACTCCCTAATATATAGCCTAGCACAGTCTTCAGCTGAATGGACATATGAACTGGCACAAAATGGGCTTAGTCAATCTGTCTACTATGACCCAAATCAAATTATGTTGACGCCGCGAATGAGGTAACCCTGTTACAAAATCTATGTTCACCTCTTTCCACTTCCATGTAAGACTACTGAACTCTTGCAAAATACCACCAGGCCTTTGGTGCTCTACTTTAACCTGTTGACCAGTTGTATATTTAGCTACGGACTCTGCTACATCTCTCTTCATACCAATCCACCAATAGATTTCTTGCAAGTCGTGGTACATCTTGATAGCACCAGGGTGAATGGAGTAACATGCACCATGCGTTTCAGCCATAATCCTCTACCTCAAATCATCTACACATGGTACATAGTCTACTTTGATATCTCAGCAGACCATCTTCCCCTTGGGAGAAAACCTCCACTTTCTGATCTCTGACTGACTCCTTTAACTTAACTAAGATGGGATCCTGATCTTGTTTCTCTTTAACCTCAGAAACTAAGGAATATTCTGCACTACTCTGCACCCAAACGTTCTCCTCGGCTGAATCAACCAATCTGACACCCAATCTAGCTAAGCGATGCACTACCCGAACTAGCTCTTTCTTATCATTCTCCACATGAGCAACACTGCCCATAAACAATCCACTAAAGGCATCTGCCACTACATTGGCCTTGCCCGGATGATACAACACACTCATGTCATAATCTTTCAATAATTCTAACCATCTTCTCTAACAGAGATTCAACTCTCTCTAGGTAAACACATACTGCAAACTTCTATGATCCGTGAACACATCAACATGCACACCATATAGATAATGTCTCCAGATTTTCAAAGCAAACACAACGGCAGCTAATTCAAGAATATTGGTTGGGTAATTCTTCTCATGAGGCTTAAGCTATCTAGAGGCATAGGCTATGACCTTACCTTTCTGCATTAACACACAATCCAATCCAACTCTATAGGCGTCACAATAAACAATGAAACCATCTATACCATCTGGTAATGCTAACACTGGGGCTGAAGTGCGTCGAATTTTCAACTCCTGAAAACTCTTCTCGTAGGAATCTGACCACTGGAACTTAACTTTTTTTTGGGTTAATCTAGACATAGGAGATGTTATGGATGAAAAAACCTCAACAAAACATTTGAAATAACTAGCTAGACCTAAGAAACTCCTAATGTCTGATAGAGAGATAGGTCTAGGCCAATTTCTTGCGGCTTCTGTCTTTTGGGGATAGACTCTGATGTCATCGGTGAAAACAACATGACCGAGAAAGGCTACTGATCTTAGCCAAAATTCATACTTGCTGAATTTAGCGAACAATTTATCATCTCTAAGATTTTGCAAGACAATTCTAAGATGATCTACATGGCCATCCTCACTACGGGAGTACACAAGGATATTATCTATGAATACTATAATAAACATATCCAGATACTATTTGAACACTCGATTCATGAGGTCTATGAAAGCTGCTGGAGCATTTTTTAGCTCGTAGGACATGACTAGAAACTCAAAATGACCATAAAGGGTTCTGAAAGCTATCTTTGGAATATCACATTCCCTTACTTTAAGCTGATGATAGCTGGATCTAAGGTCTATCTTTGAGAAATAACTTTCACCTTGAAGTTGATCAAACAAGTCATCAATTCTAGGAAGAGGGTATTTGTTATTGACTGTGGCCTTATTTAGCTAACGGTAGTCAATACATATACACAAAGAACCATCTTTATTTTGCATGAATAGGACGGAAGTGCCCCATGGAGAAACGTTAGGTCTTATGAATCCTTTATCTAAAAGATCTTTGAGTAGCTCTTTCAACTCCATAAGCTCTGCGGGAGCCATACGATATAGAGGGATAGAAATAGGCTGAGTATCGGGAAGAAGGTTAATTTCGAATTCTATCTCTCTATCGGGAAGTACCCCTAGAAGACCCTCTAGAAAAACTTAAGGAAACTCATTGACCACTCAGACGGACTGAATTGTTGGAGTCTTAGACTTAGTGTCCTTGAATCAAACTAGATGATAAGTGAAATCTTTGGAAATAAACTTTTTGGCTTTAAGATAAGATATGAAATGACTCTTGGGAGACACTGAATTTCCAGACCACACTAAGACTGGCTCATCTGGGAATTAAGACTTCACCACTCGGGTGCAATAATCTATAGATGCATAAAAAGAATGGAGCCAATCCATACCAAGAATAAGATCAAAATCAACCATGTCTAACTCTATCAAGTTTACCAACATGATTTTATGAAGGACAATGATAAGAAACTTTTTATAAATCTGTTTAGCAACAACTGACTCACCTACTAGAGTAGAAACTAAGAAAGGCTCAGGGATCTTTTTAGAATTTATCTCAAAATTTACTGCAACTAATGGGGTCACATAAGAGAAACTCGACCCAGGGTCTAACAACACATAAATATCAATATGAATGACACGAAACATACCAGTAACAACGTCTGGTGAATCTTCCTACTCCTGTTGGGATGGTAAAGCATAAAACCAATTTTGGTTCTAACCGCCTCCAGTACTGGATGATGCACCCTGAGGAAGAGCTGGGCGATCTAGAGGAGCTGGTGCACTATTAGCCTGAGCCTGGGGACGAACATCCCTGTTTCCCAGTCTAGCACACGGGTACTCTTTAATTCTGTGACCCACCTGGCCACAACCATAGCAACCTTTCTGACCCCACAAATATTCACCAGCATAATTCTTACCACACTTAGCACATGGGGGATAATTGGGCCTACCACTCATACTATTCTGAGATCTGGACATAGAAAAATTACCCCACTATTCTTGCCTATTTTTGGGTGCAGGAGCACTGGCTGAAGAAGGTGCGGTTATGGATAAACAATTCTAGAACTGCAAATGATTTCCACTTCCAGACCTATTCTAACTATAATCAAACTACTCTATTCTAGCCCTCCTATTTACTCTCTTTCTCTCTCTTTCCTTCAACTTCTCTACCTCTATCTGCTGAGTATGCATCATTAATCTAGAAAAATCTATATCTCCAATGGGCATGGCAGTCTTACATTCCTTAACTACTAGCCCAGACACACCGGTCACAAACTCACTCATGTTTGACCTAGGTACTGGTTGAACTTGAGGCAATACTCCTTCACCGTCATAGATCCCTACCTCAGGTTTGTGAAATCTTCTATCTTAGCTTCCCTCATCTCATGTTGGAAGAACTTGTCTAATAACATATCCTGAAATATCTGCCAAGTTATAGAAGCTGCATTCTTCTCTCTGCTTTTCTTCCACATCACTACCCAATTATATGCAATATCCTCCAGCCTATAGAATGCCAATTCAACACTCTCCTCTTTAGAAACATGCATACTTTGGGAGATCTTCTTTACCTTATCACGATAAAACTGTGCGTCCTCACCTGCCTTTGACCCAAAGAATTCTGATGGGTTCATTCTCATAAAATCTTAAATTCTGGTTGTGGCTAAGTCCCTATCTTGATGAGGTGGGACTGCAGCCTGACGGTTGCCCTGAACATTAGCTGTCATAGCTTGGCTAGCGCCTGAAAGGCAGCCGAAACTCAGTGTGTGACACATTCTAATTCAAAGGATTTGTGGGCTGAGATGGATGGTTATCATTTCTACGTGTGTTAGCTCAATGAGAAGGCATTTTTTGTCATATGAAAGCATGAGTTAGAAACAGATAGAGACACTGAATACATGATAGATCATGAAAGAAGAGATGGTTTCCTAAAATGCTCCATAGCCTCTTGCTCATAGATGTGGCGCGCTTCACACCGATGATCAAGACTCTACGTAATACGGCTTTTCTGACTCCCTAGGACTCTCTAAATCTTAGACTCTGATACCAAGTTTGTAACACCCCAAAATTTAATTCTCGGGATGCCACACGGTGCTCCAAACTACAAGTAGTCCAGAGCTAACCTTGGCTACTTTCTACTAAATGTGAATCTCAAAATAGGGAAAAATGAACATGAAAACAAAATAAATGCAGAAATCGTATTTGAAGCATACTAATCTCATGGATCTTGATAAAATAATACTGAAAAAAAATCTGAATATGAAATCAAAAGTCTAAAACTGAATCTAGTAGTCCGACAAACCTCTACTGACTGAAGCTAGAAAGACACTGGGACAAGCCCCAGCTGACTCAAATTGTCTGAAATGAATATCAAAACATTTATCAAAAACTAGAAATCTAAATAACCAAGTCCCCAAACTATGAGGACTCACCAGCTATAGGGATATAGATGAGGTTCCTGAAAGTCACTCAAGCTGCTGAAACTGAGCACCTGAACCTACATTATAAGACAATGTAGCACATAGACGTATATGTGGATTAGTACTTTGATGATGTATTGAGTATATGGAGGTGAATGCAATAAGTAAGCAAATTCATCACAATTTATAAAATCATGCATGCCAAATGTAAATGACTCACACAGGCTTAAGTAAATCTAAAATCTATAGTTCATAAATCATAAATAGTAAAGCATGAATGTAAATCTCGTGAGTCATTACACTTGGTTCTGAAATATGTATTCTATCAAAATTCTCAAATCTATAGGCCAAGTAAAATCTGAAAACTTATTTAGCTTGGGAAAATTCTTTATCTAAAAGGAAAACACTTTCTAAAGGCTTGAGGGGGGTTCTTTTAACCGACATAAACCATGTGAGCGTTCATGGAGTCCAACGTCTCATCTTTCTAAGGAAGAATCCTCACGTTGGAGAGAAGAGTCATACTCTTACGAGGGAGTATAACCTATATAAGTGATCACATATCTATCATCCACGTAGAAGTGGGAACAATCTGAATCCTACGTTGGCACGTAGTTCTAGCATATGAAACTATAGTAACGTACCCATCTCGGTGCTAAACACTACTCCCAATAAATTTGTATGCTTATTCTGAAGAAAATCCACTTTTAAAACAGTCTAATGGTTTATAATGAAAACCAACTGTATATCTGTAAAACAAAATTTGTAATCTAAATCTGTAAAGTGGATTTCATATCTATTAAAGGTCAAATCTTTATCAATAATCTGAAAGGAATCTAGTCATAAGGTGTTTATGTCACAACAATTCTTGAAATAGCAATCTTTAATGAGGTCTTAATGACCCATATATCAATCTTATGTTAAACATCAAAATGATCATGCTTAATAATATAAACATGGATGAATTAACTCAAAATCTAGAAAATTTCTGCAATATGCATGAAAATATAAACATAATCATGTAATTCAACTTCTAAATCATGGGAAATCTCATAAAATTGTAAATAAGAACATTGGTATAAACCCTAACTTTAATATAATGGGAAATCACATAAAATTCAGTATATTTGAAATTTAAAATAAGTTTTGGGCACAAGGATGAAAGAATTATCCTTGTTGGAAAAAAATCCCACATACCTTGGACGAAGAACTAGATGAAGAAGCTTGGTTTTGAAGATCCTATTCGCGTTCTTAAAGATGAATTCTTGATTATATTTACTTGAGAACCCTCAGTCTAAAACTTACTTGGAGTAATAATGGAGGATCTAGACTTCTTGAAAGAGGAGCTTTGGAGTTCTTAGGGTATTTCTTGTGAGAAAAGTAATGAAAATAAGCCTAATGTGCTTAGAATAGGCTTAAATTTTGTGTTTGGACGGATTGGGGTGGGGAAAATAACTCATTTACCCTAAAATACGGAATAAAATTGCAGAAATTACCCAGACCGAACTGGACCAGGCACCGCGGGCTCTGGAAATCCACTCTGGGCAAGGCGCCGCGGGCTCCCCCAGCACCGGACTAGGCAGGGCACCGCAGCCTAATCGCCCTAAGCTGCTGTTTTAGAGTTCCAAACATGCTCTTACGCTTGTCTGAAAAATCTGAAATTCTCTCTAAATGTACTATTGACTTCCTTAATCGTGAATCAACTTAAAAATTAACTTTTAGAGGTCGGAAAGATCGTAAATAAATTCCTCAAAGTTTGAGGGCTTTCGAAAAGACTAAGTCCTAACACTTAGCTGAAAATTTTCTAAGTCTGAGACCTCTTTTGGCATGATTTAAAGGACTTAGATGATGAGGATATTTGTGGTGTCTTACAATCTTGGTATTTTAAAATGTAAATAACATTTATCCTTCAAATAATATTCTCTATTTCTTTCACCTTTCCATAATGTCAGAAGAGTGAAAACTCTTCACTTTTGGGTAATTCATGATTTTTTTACAATCTTTTGAATTATCAAATGTTTCAAACCAAATGCCTCAGTAAATTTATTTCCTCAAATTTTCAAAACATTTCAAAAGCCTCTTTTTTTTCAAAACAAAATGTCTTTAAACATTCTATGTGCATCTTTTAAATATCGTATCATTATTTACTTGGTCTCTCTATCAGATTCAAGCATGACATTAGTACCTAAGTCTTTCTTATAGCCTATGTTCCATATTTGATATCAATTTTCTTTCTAAGCTCAAGTTCTAACGCACCTATTCATCCTAAAGTCATCTTTGACAAAAAGATCCATATATCATACTAGTCACTTTCTTATTTAGTACAATAACTCTTATTTTGTTCAATTTATTATTTTTATTTAAAGGTTGTCTAGCATTTGAACATCAGCTTAATTAAAGATCTTCAATATGACAAATATGCTCAATAGTCAGTAAGATTTCATCCCTCTTTCTTCGCACCTAGTGCAAAATACTATTTGGATCGTTGATGAGTGGTAATTTTACCACTTATTTGCACTCATCATTTGTGGACCTTACCTTGTTTTGAATGAATAGGTGATACATAATTGTCATTGAATGCACTAATATCAATATTTTTCAGGCACAAATGTGATGAGATAAAAAATATGGATTGGAGCAACAAAATGGAACAAAAAAAAGCAAGGAAGTGCAGTTGAAGACCTGAAGAAGAATATGCCCTCAGTTATCCCATGATCGCACTGAGTTAACTAGGTTAATGTGCCACGATCACATGGAATTACCTGTGGTTGTTGTACCGCGATCGCGTTAAAGACACCACGATCGCGGCCTAGTGAGATTTCAGCCTAAGGGCAAAACTATAAATGAACAAAGTTGTCCCAAATTTTCCCAACAAAAAAAGACTCAAACCCTAATCCAAGGGAACATTCTATCATTCCACAATCCTACCTCCCATCCTTAGTTGAGGGTTTTTGTAATCTCTTGGAGCGTGGAGCCTAAATTTATACTAATTTGAGGCAAGATTTAATTAGAGGAACTCCAAAGTATAGAGTTGGTTTTGTCTATTAAAGATTTATTTGAATCTAAAGTGTGGTTTGTCCTATCTTTACTTTTCTTATGAATAACTTTAATTGACATCTTGTTATAATTGTTTACATTATTCTTATGATGTGCTAAATCTACCTCTTAGGTTTATGCTTGATTAGGGTGAAAATGTGTATGGGTTGTGATGTATTTGTATAGATTCTAGTTTGTTGATGATGGGTTCTTATATTGCTTGGTTAAATTGGTTGGGATTTCTGGGTGAAAGCCCCAAATACCTATATAGGTTTGATGAGTGAAAACTCCAAACTCTAGAAAGCTCAAGGCAATCTTCGAAAGAAGGGTTTTGGGTGAACTTTTGGAACCCTCATCAACCATGAAAGAGGGATATGGGAACCAAGGCAATAGTAGATAATTATTGGGCTTAGTTTTCTAATATTCATCATCTTAGACATAAGGGACAATATGAGATTGACTATACTTTAGGTACCATTCTAGAAATAGGGGTGCCTAATTGAGGTATTAGGTGATTTTGATTAACACACTTGTTAGGTGCTCGAAATAGCCAATGGGTGAAATCTTTATGGTTTTGTTGAAAAACTAGCCTCAAGGACTTTATACCTAGCCTACCACATCATCAATGATTAGAATTTTCATCAAATTATCATATTGGCATGCACATCTTGTCCCTAGGAAAGCATAGTCCCAAGATCCATTTTAATTAATTACCCTCTAATTGATTTTAGCCTTGAATTAGTCCCTTAGAAGCCTAAGAATTGCTCTCATATTCGATACAATTGAAAACCTCCCAAACTATTTTGTACCATAGGTTTGAACATAGAAAGTAACTTTTATTTCAGACTTACTTAATTGCCACTCATATTGTTCCCTGTGGATTTGACCCCGACTCCAAAGTTGGGTAAATATATCGACAATGACCGCATTTCACTAAATTGGACGTGTAAGTTGAGTGTTATCAACCGTACCTCCTCATCCTTACCTTACTAATATACCTTTTTAACAGTTTCCTTAAGCATGTACCACTCTTAAAAGTAAGAGAGTTGATCTAGATGCATATTGTCAAACTCTTCATGACTTAAAGGTTAAATGAGATTCTGCGTGACAAGAGTATTAATGACTTGAGGTATGAGAAACTATGTGTACATCCAAGGGTTAATTTACCTCCAGGATACAAAATTCCTAAGTACAATATGTTTGATGGATATAGAGATCCAATAACATATCTAAAGGACTATTGTGGAAGACTAGTTGGCATAGTACATAATAAGGCTCTTCTAAAGAGATTTTTTGTTCAAAGTTTTCCAGAAATGGCGCTCACTTGGTTTTCCCAATAAGATTTCAACAAATGTCATACTTGGGAGAAAATAGCTCAAGATTATGTGAGGAAATATAAGTTTAACATCAATTATGGTCCAACAATGTAGGATTTGCTTAAGGTAAAGAGAATGACCCATGAATTTTTCGATGAATATGTAATATGATAGAGGTTAGAGGCTTCTAAGATACGTTCTTCTGTACCTGAAGAGGAGCTGGTCCAAATTTTCCTTGGGTCACTAGATGAAATATACTTTAAAAAGTCACAGTGAAACACCCTAGGTGTTGGCCTCTGAGAAACTTTGAGTTTGAACTTACTTTTCTGGATACGACTCACTGTAAGAGTCTTAAGGTCTTTATACGGGTCTTAAGTCCACAATCATAGCCTGTCCAGTATGTTTACCTAGTGTTCTGCTCTGAGTACAACTTGTACCTCACAAGTTGTTAGGACTTATTACGAGTCATGTAGTCCAAATTATAGGCCAACCAGTGTACTATCCCAATGAGTCTAATGTCACTACAACTTGGACCCTATAATTCGTAGGGTCACATTATGAGTCGTATGGAACTTCTCGTAACAAAACCAGTGTGAGTGCCCATGGACACTGTCTAACCATGACTAAGGGCCACGAGTTGTAGGGTGACCCTATGAGTTGTAAGGTCACCCGTAGCGACTGGGCAACAATTTTTAGCTTTTATTTAAGGGGCACTTTGGTCATTTTACTCCTTACCCCCTTAGACTCCACATCCATAAAACACCAAGAGGGGGTTATTTTCAACACTTTAGTATCTTCACTCTCTCAAATTCCCCATTCAAGACATGGCTAAGGTTTCAAGGGAAGTGGTTATTTAAGGTTCTAAAGGTGGTTTCTTCTTCAAGTTTCTTGGTGATTAATGCATGTATATCTCTCCTTACACTTGGATTTTCTTAATTGCATGAAATTAGTTTATTATTCACATGGTTTTGAATTATAGGTTGAGGGTTTTGGATGCAAATTATTTGAATATTTTTTCCATGATTTCTATTAATTTATTATGCATTGAATTATTTGTTTGTACACTCATTGGGGTGCATGGGAATGGTGAATAAATTTAGGGGTACAAGGATTCCCCAAACTTGTGAACAATGTAATTAAGGGTACAAGGATTCCACAAATAATTGGATTTTGGTATTGAAATTGATAAAACCTCAATTCACTTGCATAATTGGTTTTGGAATATGATTTATCAATTGGCTTGACTTATTTATTTAAAACTAATGCATTTCATAAATGGAAAATGGTTAAGGATGTCTTTGAAAACCTTATGGGTTACAAAGATTACCCCAAATTGATAATAATTGTCTTAAAAACCTTATGGGGTACAAGGAATCTCCCAAGTTGATTTTAATAATGGAGTCTAGGGGACAAGGATTCCCCAAAGTGTTGGTTTAATGACATTACTTTCAAGCTATAGTCAGTATGACAATACCACTTAATGATGCCTTAATGATTGACTCCATAATGAAATGGTTGGATTATATATTAAATATTTTAGTTGGGCTTAATGGGGGTTGTGTTAGATACGCGTGAAGGTGTGAATCCCGAAGGACTGATACTAAAATCTCACATTTGCCAACATAAGGGTTGGTCTTAATGACCGTACGCTTATGTGAAACACCTTGTCTATAGTCCTTTAGAAAAATTTCCTAAGTTGGAATTTCTGGACAACATACGACTAGAAGGTACTAGTTGTACATTTGGGTAAAGGTTAGGGGCCCTCTCTCATATGTTATTCAGTGTGTTTGGATTGGTTTTTATCCAAGATACGACTAAGCATCATACTAGTCATATGGTAGGATACGAGGTGTAGATGCCAAGTCGTATGATTCCCAAAGTATGGTCTAGGTGATTTTGACCAAGGTATAATTTCCATGGTACTACTCGTATGTTAAGATATGACTTGGTCATGAGTGGCCGTATGTTGATCAGTATGGGTGTCTAAGGAGAGGTAAAGGGTATGAGTAAGGGTACCACTTTTACCCTAGGGTACAGGTCAAGGGGTGAGTCGTACCCTCCTGCGTGTGTTTTTCAGCTTTTGAGTTGAGGATATTTTAGACATTTCCCACCCTTAAACCCTTATGATCCATGACTTATAACATTGTTTGTCCCTTTATTCTTCACTTAGACAAGATCAAAATATTCCAAAACACTCTCCAAATACTTCTCTAGCAAGATTGGTACTAGGGTTCATCAAAGAGGCCATCTACAGGCTTGAAAACCTAGAATCTCTCTGTGAATCTTTGTGTATAAGTCATGTGACTCTTCCCACATTGTTATTTCTCAAATATCATGTGTCTTAAACATTGATTTTGATTCTTGAATGGTGATTTTTGAAACAAATGTTGAGGTTTTGATACATAATGATGAGTATTGTTTACTCTTGTTTAAACTTGTGTTTATACTTATTTTAGGTGATGGTTTGTATATGTGGATGCTTTTTGATTATGATTTAACAAATGAGTCATGATTAACCCTAAGTTTTATGATTTCTACTTTGATTTTGGTCTTGGTAAAGATATTCCCTCAAGGTATTTATGAAATCTAATAGAAATAACTAGTCACATAGTATGGTGTTTTGAACTAGGGGAAAGGACTAATAAGTATGAATGGTTGGTAAATGGTATTGTAAAGGTCTTGTTGTCCATGTAATGAGTTAATTGGTAACTTTGGTGGTTTGCTTAGTTAAAGGGGCTAGAGTTCCTAAGTATGAAATTGAATTGTGTTTTGAACTAAAGCCTGGTATAAGAATGCTAATAATGAATGAATGGTTTTGTATGGGTGTTGATGACAACAAATTGACTTGAATGGTGATTTGAACTGAGGCATTGTCCTATTAAAGTTATTGATTGATAAATGGTTCATAAAGACCTTGTGGTCATGTATGGTGTTGAATTGTAGCTTTGATGGCTTGAATTGGCCAAGTGGGTTAGAGTTCTTAAATGTTGAACTGAGTGGATATGAATGCATGGACACAGGGTTAGAGTCCCAATGTCGACTAGTAATGGACACGATGGCTTGTGGTTAGAGTTACTTGCTTAAAAATATGGCTTGTGGTTAGAGTCCACTTTCTTAAAAAGATGGCTTCTTGTTAGAGTCCACTTTTCTAATAAAATGGGTTGTGGTTAGAGTCCACTTGCTTAAAAATATGGCTTGTGGTTAGAGTCCACTTTCTTAAAAAGATGGCTTCTTGTTAGAGTCCACTTTTCTAATAAAATGGGTTGTGGTTAGAGTCCACTTGCTTAACAAAACAGCTAGAGGTTAGAGTCCACTTGCTTAATGAGATGGCTTGAGGTTAGAGTCCTCTTGCTCAATATAATTGGGAAGTTCAAACTTCCAAACCTACGTCAGTGAGAGGTTAGAGTCCTTTACCTCATGTATCATGATTGGGTGCTTCGAAATGTATGTTAAGCTTTGTTCCCTTTTTGAAACTTTATGTATCTATATATATTTACATGCATGCCTATGTATATAAATATGGTTATTTGTAGTGGTTTGACTTGGTTTTGAATAATGTCACTATTTTATCCTTATCCTTGAGTTACATGCTAACGCTCCAACCATTAATTATCTACGAACGTTATGTACCCATGCAACACAGGTGTCAGAGCTTCTTCTTTTCATCTTGCGCAGTGACCAAGTATTCGAGAGGTTCATGTGTTGATTTTAAAGTGGTAAGCTTCCATATTTCAGAAGGCATACATTTCATGGTCTTTCTATCTTATTTCATAGACTTGGTTGTTGTCTATTATCGGAGGCATGTCCCGACATATTATAGAAATCGAATTTATTGAGGCTTTATGACTGTGGACATGGGTATGTTGGTTTAGTATATTTTTATTAATGGATTGATTAGACACTTCTTAAGTGATGATTATTAGTATTGTTTCTGCTATCTTATTATATTATCGGAGTTTATCTGACTCTTATGGATTAATGTGATGGTTAGGCTAGGTTAACGGGGAAATCTCTGATCCTTGTTAGGTTCGAGATGCCCATACAACAAGGCCCAATTTTAGGTCATGTCAAGTTGGTATCAGAGCCTAGGTTCATAGTCAGTTGGGTGTCTATAAAACCGTGTCAAGTAGAGTCTCTTTTATGGGTATGTAGTACTCCACACTTATAAAAGAGAGGATACGATATATTTAGGAATGTATCCCTTTCTTATGCTTCTATTTGGAGCTATAGTGTCAAAGGTTTTGGGTCATTTTTATTTCTATTATCTTTCCTTTCAGGTCATGCCTCCAAGGAGATCTGATGTTCAGGCAAACCCTCCTGTCCCAACTGAGGACAATATGGACAGAGCTCATCTAATTTATGGAGTCTAAACTGGGTCTAGGGGTCTGATTTGTGATGGTCCTGGATTTCCAATGATTCCTTATAGTCCTCCTCCAGTTCCTCAACCTGAGTTTTGTCAGTCGATTCATATGATTGCTCAGTTGGTGAATTCTCAGGATGAGCCTGCTGCATATGTTACTCCATATTTTGAGGCCATAAGGGTTGTCTATTCCATAAGGTTGAGTCCTTTGACCTTTACCGGTGTTAGGGTAAAGGAGGATCCTCAATTTTTTTTGGATGAGATAGAAAAGATTTTTAGAGTTATGCATGCCATAAATATGGAAGGGGTGGAGTTTATAGCCTATCGACTAAAGGATGTGGCATACTAATGGTACAAAGAATAGGATTAGGCAAGGAGTGATATTGATGAGTCATTCTTATGGGAGGATTTCTCTAATATATTTCTTGATCTCTTTTTTCCTTAAGAGTTAAGAGAAGAAAAGATGGAGGAGTTGGTTAATCTGGGTCACTAAAAGATGTTAGTCATAGAGTATGACTTGAAGTTTTATCAATTATCTCGGTATGCTCCAGAGATAGTTTCTAGCATGAGGGCTAAAATACGTAGGTCTGCTTCGACACTGTCTTGTGAGTTGGTCCTTGAGAGTGTTGATCAAATACATGGACATCTCTAGATTGGTTGTGTATATGCAATAAGTGGAGAAAGAGAAAAAAACAAGTTGAGAATGATGAGAGGTAGAGAAAGGGGTCTCATTTTTTTTAACAAAGTGGAGGCCAACAGTTTAGTAGTAAGTAGTCCCTGAGGAATAATTGGGTGAGTCCCAACTCCTATTCTAAGGATAGTACTCCCTATTGAGGCCGTCGGGAGACAGATGTTTTCAGAGTTGTAATGCTTCTAGGGCACAAGGTGCCCAGTCTCATGTCGATAGGGCCTAATTAGCAGTGACCTGCCCTCCTTGTAGGTTCTATGGTTAGCACCATCATGTCCAGTGTGAGAAGGGAAGGAACATGTATTTTAGATGTGGTCAGATTGGACACATGCAGTGAGAGTTCCTCTTTTTAGTGGCTTCTTAGGCCATCAGGGGCCCTATTGCTACTTTTTCTGCTCCTGCACTGAAGGGTGTTGTATTTTTTTTTTTATTTCTAGTACCGGCACTGGCCGAAATTGGTTGTATTCACTTGCTACTCTCCAGGAGTTTGAGGCATCTTCAGATGTTGTTACAGGTATATTGAAACATTTCTCTCATGATGTGTATTTTTTACTTAATTCAGGGTTCTCTCTCTTATGTGACATTATTTGTGGCTGTGCATTTTGGCTTTGGTCCTGAGTGTCTGTCAGTTTTTTTGTTTACCTCGGCAGGAGACTCTGTGGTTGTTAAAAGAGTTTATAGGGGGGTGGTAGTTGTTGGTAGTAAACAAACTCTTGTACACTTGATAGAGTTGGACATGGTCGATTTTGATGTTATTTTAGGAATGGATTGATTGCATTCGTGCTATACTTACTTAGATCGTCAGACCCATAAGGTATGTTTAAATTCCCTAATGAGTTGGTCATTGTATGGGAAGGGAGTTCTTTAGTGCCTAGGGGGAGGTTTATCACATATCGTAGATCCAAAAATTAGATTTCCAAAGGGTGTTTGTATCATTTGGTCTGGGTTAAAAATTCTAACTCGGAAGGTCCTTTTCTAGAATCTATTGCCATGGTTAATAAGTTTCTCGAGGTCTTTCCTGGCATTTCTCCTGATAGGGAAATTGACTTTAGGATTGATCTTGTTTTGAACACTCGTTCAATTTTTATCCCTCCTTATAGAATGGCTCCAGTGAAGTTTAAGAAGCTTAAGGAGTAATTGATGGATCTCTTAGATAAATATTTTATCCGTCCTAGTATGTCTCATTAGGGTGCCTCTATGCTGTTTGTGCATAAGAAGGATGGTTTCCTTTAAATAAGCATTGATTATAGTTAGCTGAATAAGGTGACCATAAAAAATAAATATCCTTGTCCTAGGATCAATGATTTATTTGATCAGCTTTAAGGTGTGAAGTGTTTCTCTAAGATTGATCTTAGTTTGAGTTATCATTAGCTTAAGATTAGGGAAGAGGATATCCCTAAGACTTTCTTTAGGACCTTCTATGGTCACTATAAGTTCCTAATTATGTCTTTTGGTTTGACCAATTACCCCACAACATTTATTGATTTGATAAATAGGGTCTTTCATCCATTCCTGGACTTGTTTGTCATTGTCTTAACTGATCACATCTTGGTCTATTCTAAGTGTGATGCTGATCATGTCGATCACCTTCGTGTCGTATTGCAAACCTTGAAGGATCATCTTTTGTATGCCAAGTTCTCTAAGTGTGTGTTTAGGTTGAAGGTTGTGACTTTTCTTGGTCATGTTATCTCTAGTGAAGGGATCATGGTGGATCCACAAAAGGTTTTGGCAGTTAAAAAGTGGCCTAGACTTGCGACTCCAATCAATATTCAGAGTTTCTTGGGTCTATCCGGTTACTATAGGAGGTTTGTGGAAAGATTTTCAATGAAGCTACTCCATTGACTAAGTTGACCCAGAAGAAGGTTAATTTTTTATAGTCGGAAGATAAATTGACTTCGGCTCCAGTTTTGACCTTTCCCAAGGGTAATGATGGTTTTGTAGTGTATTGTGATACTTCTCGTACTGGTCTTAGTTGTGTATTTATGTAGCATTGTAGGGTGGTGGCCTTTGCTTCTTGGCAATTGAAAGTCCATGAGAAGAACTACCCTACTCATGACTTGGAGTTATTAGTCGTGGTATTTATATTGAAAATTTGGCGACACTATCTCTATGGGTTTTATGTTTATATCTTTATAGATCATAAGAGCCTTCAGCATGTGTTTACTCAGAAAAAGTTGAACTCAGACAAAGGAGATGGCTTGAGTTGTTAAGGGACTACGATATGAGTCTCTATTACCATCCAGGTAAAGCTAACGTAGTTACTGATGCTCTCAGCAGGTTATCCATAGGGAGTTTAGCTTATATGGATAAGGATAAGTAGGATTTAGTGAGGATAAGTGGGAGTTGGTTAGAGTCCACTTGCTTAAAAAGATGGTTTGTGGTTAGAGTCCACTTGTCTAATAAAACGGCTTGTGGTTAGAGTCCACTTGCTTAATAAAATGGCTTATGGTTAGAGTCCACTTGCTTAATAAGAGGGATTGAGGTTAGAGTCCTCTTTCTCAATATAGCTGAAAAGTTCAAACTTTCTAACCTCCGCGAGTGGAAGGTTAGAGTCCTCCACCACATGTATCATAATTGGGTGCTTTGAAATGCATGCTAAGTTTTGTTCTCTTTTTTGGCACCTTGTGTATCTATATATATATCTACATACATGCCTATTTATATAAATGTGGTTGCTTGTGATGGTTTGACTTGGTTTTGAATAATTTCACTATTTTATCCTTACCCTTGAGTTACATGCTAGCTCTCCAATCGCTAGACGTCTTTAAACAATGTGTCCCCATGCGACACAGGGGTTGGAGCTTCTTCTTCTCTTCCTGTGCAGTGACCAGGTGTTCGAGCAGTTTATGTATTAACTTTGAAGTGGTGAGCTTCCATACTTCAGGATGCATGTATTTCATGGTCTTTCTATCTTATGTCATAGACTCGTTTTAGACTTGGTTTTTGGCTATTATCGGGGACATGTCCCAACATATTATAGACATCAGATTTGTAGAGGCTTTGTGGATAATTGTGGACTTGGGTATGTTGGTTTAGTATATTGATATTAATAGATTAATTAGACACTTCTTAAGTGATGATTTTTAGTCTTGTTTCCGCTATCTTGTTATATGGTCAGAGTTCATCCGATACTTGTGAATTGATGTGATGGTTAGGTTAGGATAATGGGGAGATCTCCGGTCCTTTTTGGGTTTGAGATACCCATACGACAAGGCCCGTTTTGGGTCATGACATTATGTTACACTATATATATATATATCATAGATGGCAAAGGGTACGAAGGTTTCCTAGCCTTCTATGATATCCTTAGTTCATGCAGCTAATATGCACTGGGGCCCGACCAGGGAGAGACACTGGACCTATATAGCCCGTGGGTAGTTTTATGACAGCCAAGCAACACAATCCAGGTTAAGATTTTCAAATTACATGATGCATATGCTTGTATGCATTTGGATTTTTGGAGTGATTATGGGTTATTGATCATGGCATTACTTTATCCCTTATCCCTGAGTTACATGCTAGTGCTCAACCCGTTAATTTTCTCTGGACGTTGTATCCCTATGTGATACAGGCATCAAAAATACTTCTACTTTCTTGATCAATGACTAGGTGATCATGGGATAGCTCGTGAGTCGAATTGAAGTTGTGAGCTTTCATACTTCGAAAGACCTCATTTTATATATTGGTGTCTTGTTGTCATAGACTATTCTTTTGGCTCTTTTGGCTATCGTCGAGGGCATGTCCCGACTTAGATTATCTTTGGTTTTGATAGAGGCTTTGTGGATATTGTTGTGTACTTAGGTATTGATACTGGCCCTCTTAAATGTCTTTGAGCATATTATTTTCTATCCTACTATACATTTAGAATTCAGTCGTTGCTAGGTGTGTTAGGTTCTATTTGGATAGGCAAAAGGGGTGTCTGCGGTCCTCGGTGGACTTGAAATATCCATCACCGCTAGTCCCTGGTTTGGTTCCTAAAAAAGATTGTATCAGAGCCTAGGTTCATGGTCAATTAGGTGTCTACAAAGTCGTGTCAAGTAGAGTTTCTTGTATAGGTGTGTAATGCGCCACACTTATAAGAGAGAGGCTATGATATATTTAGGAATGTTTCCCCTTCTTGTTGTTATTTTTTGAGCTATAGAGTCTAAGTTCTTGAATTTCTTCTAATTTCCATTTGTTTGTATTTCAGATCATGCCTCCCAGATGATCAGAAGCTCATGAAAACTATTCTATCCCACCTGAGAATAATATGGACAGAATTTGTCCTACTTATGGGGTACAAACTCGGTCTAGGGTCATTGCTTTCAATTACCCCCGTGGAGTTCTACCAGTCTCCACTGATTTTTCACTAAATGGTTATGCTCATGCTTAGTAACCTCAAGGAGATCTTACCAATGTCGAGTTTTGTCATTCCATTTATCTGTTGACCCAGTTGGTGATTTCTCAGTCACGTCAGTTGGGTCCTGTTGATACTGCTCTGAGTTCTTCTAAGGCCATAAGAGTTGGCCAGTTTATGAGGTTGAATCCCCTATTTTCACTGGTACTAAGGTTGAGGAGGATCCTTAAGGTTTTATAGATGAGATGGAGAATATCTTTCGGGTTATGCACACAACTAATGTGGAGGGTATAGAATTCGATGCTTATCAGTTGAAGGATATAGCGTATCAATGCTATAAAGAGTGGGAGCAGCTTAGGGGTGATTATGTTGAGTCCACTTTATGGGATAACTTTTCAAGAGCTTTCTGGATTGTTTTTTTCCTCAAGAGTTAGGGGAGGCAAAATTTGAGAATTTTGTGAATTTAAAGCAAGAAAAAAAGACTATGAAGGAATATTCCCTAAAGTTTCATCAGTTGTCATGTTATGCTCCTAAGTTAGTGTCTAGCATGAGGGATAAAATGAGTAAATTTGTTTTTTGGTTGTCCCATGATTTGATTTTGGAGAGAAAGGCTGCTTTGTTGAATAAGGATATGCATATCTATAGACTTGTGGTGTATATGCAATAAGTTGAAGGGGAAAATAAGAAGCAAGTCAAGATGGGGGAGAGGTAGAGTAAGAAATTTTTGTATTCAAATCATAGTAGAGGTCAGCAGTAGAGTAGAAGAGAGGGTAAAAAATGGTCTAACAAGAAGTGGGGCAATTCTGGTTCCTATTTGACTGCTAGTGTTCCATCTCTTAAGCAATTCGGTGATTATTATTTTTAGAGTGGTGATGGTCCTAGGTCATAGGGTGCCCAATCTTAGGCCACTGGGGACCAGTTAGCTCCATCATATCCTTCATATCGATTATATGGTCAGTTGTATCATGGTTTCTGTGATGAGAGGAGGAACTGATGTTTCAATTATGGTCAACCTGGATATATGCAAGGAAATTATCCTATGGGTAAGGTTTCTTCAGAGCCAATAAAGTTTCTATGGCTATTTCTTTAGCTCCAGCACCAAAGGATGTCGTTTCTAGTGTCGTCCCTAGTTGGAATTATCAGTATGCTCTTGCCACCACCAGGAGTCTGAGGCATCTCCCATTGTCATCACTGGTATGTTACAACCTTTTTCCCGTGATGTGCATTATTTTCTTGATCTGGATCTACTCTTTCTTATGTGACTTCATATGTGGTTGTTCATTTTGGTTTTTTTTCTTAAGTCTATTTTTGACTCCGTATCTATCCTGTGGTTGACTCTGTTGTGTCTAAAAGGGTCTATATGGGTTGTGTGGTATCTATCCGTGGTAGGGAAACTTTGGTAGATCTAATGAAGTTAGATATGGTGGATTTTGATGTTATCTTGGGGATGGATTGGCTCCATTCATGCTATGCCTCTTTAGACTGTCAAACCTTAAGGTCATTCTTAATTTCCTAATGAGTCGGTTATTGAGTAGGGAGGGAGTTCCCTAATGCCTAAGGGAAGGTTCATTTCTTATCTTAGAGCCCAAAAGTTAATTTCCAAAGGATATCTTTATCGTTTGGTCTAAGTTAAAGATTCTAACTCGGGGGGTCTGTCATTACAATCTGTTCCTGTAGTTAATGAATTTCCTGAGGTCTTACCTGATGATATTCCTGGTGTCCCTCCCGATAGGGAAATTGAGTTTGGAATCTATCTACTTCCTAACACTCATCCTATCTCTATCCTTCCCTATATAATGGCTCTAGCTGAGTTAAAGGAGCTTAAAGAGCAGTTGAAAGATCTCCTTGATAAGGGTTTTATCCACCCTAGTGTATCTCGGTGGAGTAATCCTATTCTTTTCGTGCGTAAAAAGGATGGTTCCCTTCGAATGTGTATAGATTAACGCCAGTTGAATAAGGTGACAATGAAGAATAAGTATCCTGTCCCTAGGATTGATGACCTATTTGACCAACTTCAGGGTGGTAAGTACTTCTCTAAGATTGATCTATGATATGGGTACCATCAGCTGAAGATTAGGATGTTGATATCTCTAAGACTATTTTCCAAAGAAGATATGGTTATTTTAAGTTTTTGGTGATGTCCTTTGGTTTGACTAATGCCCCGACAATATTTATAGGTCTCATGTACTGGGTATTTTGTTAGTTCATGGATTTGTTTGTGATAGTGTTTATAGATGATATTCTGGTGTATTTTAAGAGTGAGGTAAATCATGCCATCACCTCCATATAGTATTAAAGACCCTTAAAGATTAGCGTTAGTATTCTAAGTATTCTAAGTGTAAGTTTTGGTTGAATGTTGTTACTTTTCTGGGTCTTGTTGTTTCTAGTGAAGAGATCATGGTGGATCCATAGAAGATTGTGGTGGTTAAGAAGTGTCCTACACCTATGAATCCAACCGACATTCGGAGCTTCTTGGGCTTAGACAAATATTATAGGAGGTTTATCTAGAGCTTTTCTTCGATTTTTGCTCCGCTGACTAGATTGACTCAAAAAAAGGTAAAGTTTCTATGGTCTGATGCTTGCAACGGTAGTTTTAAAAAGTTGAAGAATAAGTTGACTTCTGCTCCTGTTTTGACCCTACCCGAGGGTACTAATTGTTTTGTAATTTATTGTGATGTATCTCGTCTGGGGCTGGGTTATGTGTTGATTCACTAGGAAAGGTTGTGGCATATGCTTCTAGGCTGTTGAAGGTTCATCAGAATTATCCGACTCATGACTTGGACTTATTGGTTATGGTGTTTGCATTGAAGATTTTGCGACCTTACTTTTATGAGGTTCATGATGACATTTATTCTGATCATAAGAACCTGCAGCACGTGTTCACCCATAAGGAGTTGAATCTCAGTCAAAAGAGATGGCTTGAGTTGTTCAATGACTATGATATAAGTCTACATTATCATCTAGGTAAAGCTAACGTGGTTATTGATGCTCTTAGCAGGTTATCTATAGGGATCTTATCTCATGATGATAAGGAGAAGTGAGGGTTGGTGAAGTCCTCTCTGGGTACTGCAGTGAAGGAGAAGCAAGTTTCGGATCCTATTCAGATGAGAAACAAGGATGATGTGGGTCACCAAAAGGTGATGTCTTTTGAGATTGATGGTGATAGAATCTTGAGGAACTAAGGTAGATTGTGGGTTCCCAATATTGATGGTATGCAAAAGAGAATCTTAGATGAGGCTCATGAGTCGACGTACACAATTCATCCTGGATCGACGAAGATGTACCAAGTTTGAAGAAAATTTATTAGTGGAATAACATAAAGCGAGATGTGGCTAATTTTGTGGTAAGTGCATGGTGTGTCAATAAGTGGAGATGGAGAACTTGAGGCCTGGTGGGTTGTCTCAAGAGATCGAGTTGCCCGTGTGGAAGTGAAAGTGATTAACATGAATTTCATTACCGGTCATCTGCGGTCTTGGAATCGGTTAGATTTGATTTGGGTCATTGTGGATAGGATGACTAAGTCCGCTCACTTTCTGCCAGTAAGGACTAATTACTCTGTTGAGGACTATGTGAAGTTGTTTATCAAAGATGTCGTGAAGTTGCATGATGCACTTATTTCCATTATTTTTATCGTGGTACTCAGTTCTCATCACATTTTTGGCATTCGTTTCAGGGAGGTTTGGGGACTAAGGTGAACCTTAGTACCGTTTTCCACCCGTAGATGGATGGACAAGCAGAGAGATGATTCAGACATTGGAAAATATGCTTTGAGCTTGTGTGATTGACTTTAGTAGTAGTTGGGTTGATCATTTTCCTCTTATCAAGTTCGCGTATAATAATAGCTATCACTCTAGCATTGGAATGGTCCCTTTTGAGGCTATGTATGGTAGTAGATGTCGTTCTCCTATGGGTGGTTCGAAGTTGGTGAGACAAGGTTTTTTGGTCCTGATTTGGTTCGTCAAGCTATGGAGAAGGTAAAGGTAATTTGGGAAAGGCTTAAGATCGCCCGAATTCACCAAAAGTCCTATGCGGACGTGAGACAAAGGGAGTTAGAATTTGAAGATGGCGATTGGATGTTCTTTAAGGTGTCTCCCATGAAGTGGTGATACGATTTCGGTCCCTGGTATATTGGCCCTTAATTGATTTTGAGCAGAGTGGGCATTGTGACCTATAGGTTGGAATTGCCTTCTAGTTTGGGTTTCATTCACCTGGTCTTCCACAGTGGCGGAGCCAGAATTTCTATTAAGAGGGTTTCAAAAAATAACTAAGCACGTTATTCAAAAATAAGCAGGTTCGATCAGATATAAGCAGGTCGGATTTGATTTGAGCGAGCTAGACAAAGTTCAACTCTACCTCAATGTGAACAACTAAATGGAGGAAGTTAAACTTTTTTATTTTGATTGTGTGTTCAAACGTACAATCTTTAAACATTTTTGAAAATAATTTACATATTTAGAAACTACATAAAAAGTATAATAAGTTACCAGAATTGTACTTTATGTTTAAGTTGTTTATACATTAACACGATAAAACTAATATTAATTTTTTCTTAATTTTAAGGAGAGGAGATGTAAAATATTTTAAATCAGTCAAAATAGATAAACAACAAACAAAAGTATATACTATAATTTTGTGAAAAATAGAAAAAAAGTCAACCATCAAATTAGTAACCTTGAAAGTGAGAGAGAAGAGAAACCAAAAGGGGGACAAAACGTAAGAGAGCAAGAAAGTAAGTAAGTAACTAGGGACTTAATCCAAACACTAATATGAAAGATTGAAAAAACTGGTGTTATTCAGACTAGAACGCACACTGAATGAGAAATTCTGCATCCCTTCACCACTGAACCAAGCTTTAACCTTGTGTCAAAGGGGTTCGGCACTTAACATATATGAGATAAATCAAAATTTTGATTGTATATACACAATGTAATATTCCGACAAAGGGAGTTCGGATGAACCCCCTGGACTGCATGTAGATCTTCCAGTGGTCTTCCATGTTTCTATGCTGAAGAAGTGTATAAGTGATGCATCCTTGAATGTTCTTCTTGAGAGTGAGGGTATTTTGGATTTCTTGTCTTACGAGGAAGTCATGGTTGAGAATTTGGATCATCAAGTTCGTCAATTGCAGACTAAAGATGTGGTTTCGATGAAGGTTCTATGAAGAAACCAAAAGGTTTGGGAAGCTGAGGAGGAAATGATGTCCAAATATTCATTTTTGTTCTCCATTCTAGAAAATCGTGCTTGAGTTATGTGTTTTCTTAACATCTTTGTTATATTTCTTTCTTAAGGGTAAGAGTGGGTGTGTTTCTATGTTAAATCATGCTAAAGGATGCCTTGACCCATCATTCGAGGAAGAATGATCCTAAGAGGGGGAGAATGAAACACCTCAGGTGTTGGACTCTGAGAAATTTCAAGTTTTAAACTCACTATCGTGACTACGACTCACTGTACGAGTCGTAGGGTCTCTATACGGGTCTCAAGACCCAGTCATAGCCTATCCAGTATGCTTGCCTAGTGTTCTGCTCTGAGTACGACTTATACTTCACGAGTCTTTAGGACTCATTATGAGTCATATAGTCCAAATCATAAGCCAACCAGTGTACTATCCCAATGTTTCTGATGTCACTACGACTAGGACCCTACAAGTCATAGGGTCACATTACTAGTCGTATGGCGCTTCTCATAACCAAACCATTACAGGTGCCCATGGACACTGTCTAACCTACAACTAAGGGCAACGAATCGTAGGATGATCCTACGAGTCGTAAGGTCACCCGTAGCGACTAGGCAACAGTTTTCAACTTTTATTTAAGGGGCACTTTGGTCATTTTCCTTCCTACCCCCTTAAACCCCACATCCATAAAACACCAAGGAGGGGTTATTTTTAATTCTTTAGCATATCAAATACTCTCGTCACTCTCTCAAATTCCCTATTCAAGACAAGGCTAGGGTTTCAAGGAAAGTGGTCATTGGGGTTCTAAGGGTGGTTTCTTCTTCAAGTTTCTTGGTGATTAAGGCATGTATCTCTCTCCTTACACTTGGATTTTCTTGATGGCATAAAATTAATTTATTATTCACGTGGTTTTGACGGTGGATTTTGAATTATGGGTTGAGGATTTCGGATTCAAATTGTTTGAATTTTTTTTCCATGATTTCTATTAATTTATTATGCATTAAATTATTGGTTTGTAACTCTTTGGGATGCATGGGAATGGTGAATGAATTTAAGGGTACAAGTATTTCCCCAACTTGTGAACAATGTAATTAAAAGTATAAGGATTCCCCAAATAATTAAATTTTGGTATTGAAATTGATAAGAACCCCAACTCACTTGCATAATTAGTTTTGAAATGTGATTTATCAATTGGCTTGGCTTATTTCTTTAAAACTAATGCATTTCATAAATGAAAAAATTATTAAGGATGGCTTTGAAAACCATGTGGGGTACAAGGATTTCGCCAAGTGGATAATAATAGTCTTGAAAACCTTGTGGAGTACAAGGAATCTCCCAAGTTGATTTTAATAATGGAGTCTGGGGTACAAGGATTTCCCAAAGTGTTGGCTTAATACATTGCTTAGAAGCTATAGTCGGAATGACGATACCACTTAATGATACCTTAATGATTGACTCCTTAATGAAATGGTTGGGTTATATATTAAATAATTTAATTGGGCTTAATGGGGGTTGTGTTAGCTAGCCGTAAAGGTGCAAGCCAGAAGGACTGATACTGAAAACTCTTGTTTGCTGACATAAGGGTTGGTCTTGATGACCGTGTGTTTATGTCACACGCAAACACACACACACATACACTATAGGATAGTTAGGATTCTCTTTCTTATCACTTCAAGAGTTTACACACAACTAGAACTTTGTACATAAGTTATATAAAGAGGCTAATCTCTTCAATCTGAAATCAACGAAGTTCACTCAATTTGCAAACTCTTCAAAAATCACTTTTTTTAGTTTTTAGAATCTTGGATATTTTGACAATTTTTTCGTCAGAACTTGACAAATTGTATGGTCAATCAAGTTCTACCATAAAAAATCCTAAAAATCACTTGTAACATCTATGGCTAAATGGGTGACAAATAAGCACTATGATACCATAGAAATTCAAGAAATAAGAAAGTTCAATGATAGAGGGATGAAAAAACAAAAGTGGAATACACTATACAAGTGGTAGAGCCATTTGCTGGAAACTTTCCAGCAGTCCTAGAAGCCAGAGAAAGAGAAAAGGAAGGAGTCTGAAAACCAAATGACAGATGAAAAAAACAAGTGATCAGAATGGAAGATAAAAATAAAGTTGAACAAAACCTTAGTTAATTTTTTTTTAACCCAATTTTAAAAAATAAAATAAATTACATAGCGCACTAGATCTGTGTTATGCAAACTTTCATCTTGCTGCCCACCAAGTGCATTATGTTAACGTATGATTATTCATTTCCTATAATTAACAACCAAATACATTGCCGTTAATGTCATTTATTCAGAAAAAAAAAAACCTAATTTATACATTTAGAGGGTAAAGGTTTTTATGGTAAAACGTTTAGTTAAAAATACTAGGTTTAACTTTTTATATTAAGGTTTTTACAATAAAAGTTTATCTTTTTTAATTATCAAATTAGAAAACTTGAGTTAACTTATTAGTAATAAAATAAGTAAAATAACGTTAACCAATAAAAAGTTAAACCTTTTTTTTAACAAAAAACGCTAACTCAAATTTTCCAAGGTAAATTAACCTTTTTTTTTTGTAATAAGAAATATACTTTGAATTAATTGTTCAAATATTTCGGTTAACATTTTTATGATAGAAATAATTAGGAATAAACTACCATGTAGAATGTTAATTAACCTTTTGTACATTAAAGAAAGGTATAGATTCAATTTTCATGTTAAAAAGTTTTTTTATTAATTAAAACTTGGGAAACTTAGAGTCAATTAATTTATAATATAGGAAAAAGTTAACCTGTGATTTTTTTAAAAGAAAAGAATTAACTTATAAAAGTTAACTCAAGTTTTTTATGGTAAATGTTTAACTCGAGTTTTTTATGGTAAATGTTTTGACTTTTTCTTCTAATATGGTAATAAGAAAATTAACTTTAGTTAACTTTGTTTTAATTAAAAAACGTAATACAATTAGATTGATGCGGAGAGGATATTATTAATTTTTAATCATAAGCTAGTATTATTTTTTTTCTTATAAAAAAAAAGTAAGACAATAAAAAATGATTGTCTATAGATTAATTTATTATAAAAAAGTTAAATGTGAAAATCAAACTCTCGCCACTAAGGTAAAAGATCAAGTGGAACTATCTACTCCTACCTTTAGCTTCCTTAGTAAATTAAAATCATGATTTGAAAGTGAGGGTGCTTAGCAACTTTATAGATTCCCCACCTTTTTAATTTCATACAAAAAATGATAAAATTTAACCTCTAAGACTTTAATAACAAAAATTAATTCAAATTAAATTTCTTCTTACCAAAAAAGTTAATTTCTTACTATGGAAAATTTGAGTTAACTTTTCTTATTAAGAAAATTTAATTTAACTTTTCGTTGGTTAAGCTTTTCGTAGCTTATTTTTCCAAGTTAACTCAAGTTGCCTAATTTGATAATAGAAAAAGTTAAACTTCTATGATGAAAAACTTAATAAAAGAAATTAACTCAAATTTTCAGAATTATATGTTTGATCATAAAAACACTTTACACTTCATACTCTTAAATTTATAATCTAAATTTAACAATGAAGTTATTCTTTAATGAGTAAATGACATTAAAAACAATATATTTAGTTGTTAATTAAAGAAATAATTGTTAATTAAAGGAAATGAATAATCATTCATTAAAAAAAGTCCAATGGCATAATGTGCACCAAAGTGCACTTGGAGTGCAGCAAAAATTCCATGTGATCTCTCTAATTTATTTATTTTTGTAAAAATTGAGTAACGAATTTTAATGGTGATTTGTCCGTCAAGTCTTTTATAATGGACTAAGTTAGTGCGCTATACCTAATTTTTTTAAATTTTATTTTTATCTTCTATTTCAGCTACTTTTTCTTTTTTGTCCGTCACTTGAGTTCAGACTCAAAAGAAAGTTAATACAGTGTATTCAATATCAAATGACTTTCTGTTTTTAATATTTGGTTGGCCAAAATTTTGATGAAAATATTTTTTTTAGGAAAAATAAATTTATTTACTTTATGTCTTCCATAACTTCCAACACACCCCATCCTTATCCTAATCCAATCACTACAAGAAAAAGACTTATTAGGGATCAACATATTAAGACGGTAAAAATTGTGATCCCTAAAACACTACACATAAGGACCAAATTTTTTTTCGGTCCATACTTATTGTCCAATTAAAGAAAAGCCTATATATAGTCGCTAATATCATCAGCAACCGATACCTAATGGCCTAATACCCTAATCAGTCGCTCGTGTATGGACCAACACAAAATTTGGTTCCTCAAAAAAATTAAAACATCCATAAACCCTTTCATTGCAAAATGAAAACCTCATCGCTCAAATACTCAATTTTATGATCCTAAATCCCTTTTCAACCCATTGGCTACAAAAGCAACTTGAGATCTACTCTGGCAACTGGAGGAGAAAAGAAGCCACACAAATTCAGGATAAAAACTATGACACTTAGAGAAGTTCGAAGGTATGAGAAATCAACTGAACCCTTCATTTGGTAACTTCAATTTCAATATTTATTTCGTCAAATTGCTCAACTTTAACATCGATCTCCAATTCCAAAAATCTACTGTTGTGTGCTAGAGGTGGCAGCTAAGGTGTATCTTTTGAATTATTTGGCTCTAAAATTTGTTACAATTCAGCAAGCTATTCAACTTCAGTAAAAATCTACCATCTATTATGTCGTCCTCCATTTTCAGCACGTGGAATTAAGGTTCGTTCTGAAGTTGACCAAAAAATCAATGGTGCTTTCTCTCCTGATTTTGACGCTCGATTTCTCAACCAGCAAAAAGCATTGGAAGCTGCAATAAATGATATTAACAGCTCGTTTGGCAAAGGAAGCGTTACTAGATTGGGTAGTGCTAGCGGAGCTCTGGTTGAAACTTTTTCGAGTAGTTTAGGTGGTGGCCTTACCAAAGGCAGAATTGTTAAGATATATGGGCCTGAAAGTAGTGGAAAGACTACCTTAGGTCTCCATGCTATTGCAGAAGTACAGAAGCCACCTTAGGTCTCCATGCTATTGCAGAAGTACAGAAGCTAGGGGGCAATGCAATGTTTGTTGATGTTGAGCATGCTTTTGATCCTTACTCCAAAGCACTTGGAGTAGATATAGATAATTTGATTATTTGCCAGCCTGATAATGGGGAGATGGCTCTAGAAACTGCAGACCGGATGTGTATAGTAGGAGCTGTAAATCTTATTTGTATTGATTTAGTCTCAGCCCTCACTCCACGAGCTGAAATTGAGGGTGAAATCGAGATGCGGGAAATGGGTTTACAAGCACGCCTGATGATTCAAGCTTTACGTAAAATGTCAGGCAATGCTTCCAAAGCTGGATGTACTCTTATATTCCTCAATCAGATAAGATACAAGATTAGTGTTTATTAGGGAAATCCTGGGGTAACAAGTGGAGGGATTGCCTTAAAGATTTTCGCCTTCGTCCGACTTGAGATTCGTCCTACAGGGAAAATAAAATCTGAAAAAGGAGATGGGAAGTGGGCCTTAAAGTTCGGGTGAGAGTTCAAAAGAGTAAGGTTTTCAAACCATACAAGCAAGCAGAATTTGAATTTATCTTTGGAGAAGGAGTGAGCAAGTTGGGTTACGTATTAGATTGTGCTGAACTGATTGAAGTGGTGTCTAAGAAGGATTCATGGTATAACTATGGAGAGCATAGGCTGGGACAGGGACGATAGAAAGCACTGTAATATTTGAGAGAAAATCATCTTATCTCTGAAGAAATAGAAAAGATTGTTAGGTCATCGGTACTAAAGGCAACGGGGTTTGGAGGCTATTCTTCATTGAAACATCCACTGCCACAACTTCTAGAAGAAGATGCACTTCAAGAGTTGCAATAACATGAATCTGATTTCTTCTTTGACTGATTATGACTACAGAGCATTTCACAACCGAAATTGACATCATCTGATTCTACATAAGAATGAACAAAATTGAATGAGACCATTTTCGTACTCTATAGAGTGTTGAAGAAAGATGTATATTCTTGTACACTGATACATCTTGGCCGGGATACAGAGATGGATACGTATTTCATGTTTGTCGGTTCCGCAAACAAGTATGCTCATTTTTGGATGCCTGATTTTTCTAGACGACTAGGTGTCAGCTGAGCCAAAAGAGAAGAAATAGAGTTGAGGTAGTGAAAAGGTGTATGTAGTTAGCTCTGTATTGTATATTTTGTCCTTGTGATTTGATTGTATCGTTTGCTAACTGCTAACTGAAGAACTATGTGAGGAAAACTGATGAGACTAATAATATTCTATTTTTAGTTGTTCAATTAGTATTGTTCTGGAGGATTAGTGATGCCACTACATTATAAGTTATTTTTAAGATGTGATTCTGTATATAAATGCATTGTTTTAACTAAAACACAAATGTCTTTCCCAATTGGATTGCAGCTGCAGGGAACAAGATAAAGATGAGTATTTCTATTACATCTTGAGTGTTTGTAGACAAGGTTGGACAATTGTCTTCTGTAAATCAATTGTAGCTTTATGTCTTATCTCGTCCTCTTATGTATCCTTGGCATCAGTGAATGGACACTTCACACCCCAGATTTAGTAAAGAGACTAACTTAAGGTAACTTTTATGACTTAATTTATCTATTAGGTTGTACTCTTTTTTCTTTACATTAAAATTGTCTAGCTAAATTATTTTGCAGATAAAAGGAGGAAATGTTCAGGCTAGTGTATTTCTTTTCAGTTTGTTAACAATTTGAAATTGAATGCAATATTTTTAGATTAAGTACTTATTTAGAAGGCGTTTGGCCATGAAAATCTAAAAAATTGAAGTTGGAGTTAAGGTTGTGTTTGACAATGAATATAAATTTGAATTATTTTTTAATACTTGTGAAAGAAGTGGAAGTGAAAAAAGTGGGAGTGAAATAGACCTAGTTTTCTCTTAAACATCAGTGAGACAATATTTTACAAAGAAGTCTTAGCTCTAAGTCTGTAGCACTATATCAATGTGTTCTTAGGTAAAGTTTTTGACACATTTTGTTCCTCCAATGAAAAATATCCTCCTTCACCTGTAAGCTTAAGTTTTACCTGATGTAGGATGGACAATAGATAGCATCAGGTTAGGGCTTAAGTTCGTGTCCTAATAGCACAATCTGATTCATAGCAACCTGCTCGAATCTTCTTTCTTGTTTTATAAACTATTAATTTCGGTGATTGAAACACACTATTAGTTACTGCTAGTAATATCATTAATTCTTTGTTCTTGCATCACAACGTATAGTCTATTTATTACTTGATAGAATTTGTACAGCAATAAAGTTTTAAACAGTTTAGCATGATAAAATAAGAAACTTAAACATGTGGACTTATTTTTATTTCTTGATAAGAATGGACTACAACTAATTGCAATGACAATGTGCAAGTCATTGTGACAAAAAGTAAGATTTCTCATGAAGAATAATCCCCAGCTCAAGTGCCCTCATCAGCAGTAGGTAACATGTTTGAGAAACAAAAAGCAACAAACAAAATCGTTAGGTAAGTAAGAAGAAACCATTCAAGAAAGTTGGTAAAATGGGAACGATAACAAGTTAAAAGAAGAATAAGTAGTAGATAAATAACATTGTGGCAGTTGGTCCAATTTAGTTGTTCAATGCTCTTGTATATTGCGGTTATATTTTTTGTCCAAGTAGATGGCAATGTAATTAGGAGCTGAAACTGTAGAAGCACTCTTGTTTTTATGAACTAAAAATTTGTGTGATTTAGTGGTGCATATATTTCATTTCACTAAACATTTTATTTTATATATTTTACAGGATTTGAAGCTTCAGTTTACAAGTCGAGATGAAATTATGATGATTTCAAACAACTTGACAATTTTTTGATCATTTTTCTAGGATTGTTGAACAAAACATTATAATATGTACGAAGGATGTTAGACTTTGTGGGCTAATGACTTGTGTAATAGTATTGTTCCTTAAACATTTGTCTGTCTCTGCGATGTTAATACATATTTTGTAATCAATACAAGTGATAACTCTGTTTATATGTGCATTTGAGCTTATCTATCTTAAAAATAGTATAATATCTTAGCAAAACATTCTTTAATATTACTGCACTTTCGCTTAAATTGTAAAGAGAGCTTTAGGGACCAGAATTTGTTTCTATCTTTAAGGACCAAAATTTTTGTCGCATCAGACCTTTAAGGACCAGTTGAGCTTGTCTCTGAATATTATACGCCCCAATTAATCTGCATGTTTAGGGACCAGAAATATGGTCCTTAAAAGAATTCTAAGGACCGGAATTTTTTGGGCTGCAAATACTCGTTAACGGTCAGAAATTAAATGTCGTCGCAATTGATCTTTAGCGGCGAAGCCTGTAGGAATGGGTGGCGACCAAATTTTTAATAGCCCTTTTTCTTGTAGTGAATTCCACTCTCATAGACTCTCATCCCCGCCACCACCTTTCATGTTATTGGTTTAGATTATATATAAATATTTTTAGGATGATATTTTTTACGTAGATACAAACACAAAAAAATAAGTGAGAAGGAAAGAGGGTCAAAACCCTTCTACTTTGGAGTATTCGCTAAATATATTTTTTTGTCATACTTTGAGGTCAAATTTACCCTCATTGTCATTCTTTGTGGCCAAATTTATTCTTTACTTTAAAAAATTGGTTAAATATACCATTCATCATACTTTAAGGTCAAATTTATCTTCGATGTCATATGAGGTCAAATTTACCCTCGTTAAGAAACTTTTCACATATACCTTTCCTTTAACAGTAAATCCCAAATCAACGTTGTATGCCCCAATTAATCAATATGTTTAGGGACCAGAAATATGGTCCTTAAAAGCATTCTAAGGACCGGAATTTTTTTGGCTCAAATACTCGTTAACGGTCAGAAATTAAATGTCATCACAATTGATCTTTAGCGGCGGAGCCTGTAGAAACGGGTGGCGACCAAATTTTTTTCGTCCCTATAGACTTTTAGGGACAAGAAATAGAATTTTAGGGACCATTGTTCTCGTCCCTAATAGCCCTTTTTCTTGTAGTGAATCCCACTCTCATAGACTCTCATCCCCGCCACCACCTCTCATGTTATTGGTTTAGATTATATATAAATATTTTTAGGATGATATTTTTTACGTAGATACAAACACAAAAAAATAAGTAAGAAGGAAAGAGGGTCAAAACCCTTCTACTTCGGAGTATTGGCTAAATATATTTTTTGTCATACTTTGAGGTTAAATCTACCCTCATTGTCATACTTTGTGGCCAAATTTATTCTTTTACTTTAAAAAATTGGCTAAATATACCCTTCATCATACTTTAAAGTCAAACTTATCTTCGATGTCATATGAGGTCAAATTTACCCTCGTTGTTAAGAAACTTTTCACATATACCTTTCCTTTAACAATAAACCCCAAATCAACGTTAAATGACTCATCTTTTAAAAATAAAACACATAATTCTAACCCATCCAATTTGACCCACAAAAATACACAAATAAATATTCCCTCCCTCAATTTTATTTGTCAAATTTTTTCAATGAATAAATTTACTTCTCTTTTGACGTGTAACGTTGGTAGGTTGTTAACAAGTGAATAAAAAGTAAAATGAAATGGAATAATGTGGAAGCATGATACTGGAGAAAATATCTATTACAAACTCTACTCTTGTTTCAATTGTGTTCAAATTTCAAAATTTAATCTGCAATTCTATGTGCATCTAGATCCTGGAATCAATGAATAAGTTTTTTGAGCAAATGACACAATGAAGAATTTGTGTTATCTAAATTGTATATAAAGACATAAGAATGAAGAAATGTCACGATTGGCACATAAGGAGACATTTTAACTCAATCATCCAGAAAAATATCTAGTGGGCCTAATTTGTTGCATGTCATTTTTATGAGCTCTACACTGATGCGGATCCATGAACTAAGAGAGGGGCATATTTATTTGTGTTTGCACTGATGTAGATTCATTTTTCATGAGTTATGTACTAATAAATATCTAACGGCTTAATCTCGTTGAAAAAATTTAATCAGCAGAATCAAAGGAGGTATATTTATTTGTCTTTTTTATGGATCGAGTCGAATCACACATGTTAGATTAGAGTGTTTTATTTCTTAAAGGAAAAATTTTCTATTTCTACCTTGAACTATACGCAAAAAGGCTAAGACACACCCAAACTTTAGGAGTGTCCTATTACCCCCATGGACTAATTAAAATTATATTTTTGGCAACCTTAGTCTTACGTGGCACACACGGGTGCCTGCATGGATCTTTCAGTGTGTTGTGCCACGTATGTGCCATGTAGGCACTGATACCAAACTCCCCAAGAATACAACAACACAAACACCAAAATCAGTCCACTAGTTCAAGAACTATGGACCCTTTTGATGACCTCTCTCGAATTCGCAAGAAAAACAAGAAGGGAAGTGATATCAAGAGTAAAACACACTAAAACAACAACAACACTTTATGAACAAGATGCAATAACAACAACACACGGTTACCAGACAAGAACACAAACGGATTACACTAGATATAGACAAACGATTACAAAAAAGTAAAGATAGATAGATAGACAAAGGGATGGTATAATATTAACAACCCAAAAGCTTATTCCACTTTTGGACCTTTAATATCACACACAACCTAAACCTATCTCTTACGTGACCTCAAGGGAACCGAAATTCCCAAGCAATCTCCGTTTCTAAGCAAATGGTCAACACAAGGATTCCATCTTGTCCAAGGATTCCACCTTGCTAAAGACTCTCAAAGAGGCTATAAAATATATTCTCCAAAAATCCCCCAAAAATGACCTAATGAGGTTCTATTTATACCTAGGTTAACTTATTACAAATGACTAAAAACCTCTTGCAAAGGGCGGATGATCAGTGAACGCAGATGAACAGTGGACAGTTTTGGAGCTTGTGGGACTTGTTCTCTACACTTCAAAGCTTGTTCCTTGGAAGCCCCCTGAGCTCGAGTCTTGACGCATTGGACCCCGATCATGATCGTACCCGTATCATCCTCCCCTCCTTAGAAAGGATTCGTCCTTGAATCCAAACCTTGTAAAGCAATAGGAAGGACAAGCAAACAAAAGTTCCTCAAGGTATGAGGGTTAGGATTAGTGTAATCAATCATAGCATCTTGCCAAGGTGACTCAAACTTCACATATACCTAAGCATCCCTATTACCTGAATACCCTACTAAGGGAGAATCAACTAGTTTATCCCCATAAGCGTGACAAGAAACAAGGAACACACGTCTTTTATCAAGTGGAAAACATAAACTCTTCTTGGAACAACAATTAGACTTGAAAGCCGAGAGAGAAAAGCCATACATTCCATGCACATTCAAGTCATTCCAAAAGACATCCTTATCACCACACTTCAAATGGGTAGAGTGTCCATGGGCACGGGTTGGGAATACACTTCCTTACCCCAATACTACTACAATAATGATCAAATGTCCCTTCTATACTATCATGGTCAATAATAAAAACAACTAGAGGGTCATCCTTAGTCATTCAGCCAACATATTCAACATCATCATTTTCACACACAAGTTGGTCTTCATGACTTCCATAAGACAATGTACTACCACTTTCCACAATGGCTTCAAAACTAGGTGAATCAACTAGTGTATCCATAATCTCAAGTTGTACATTATCATCACAGAATGAAGGAACATTCGGCTCACTTAAAGACAAACTATCATTCACACTTAACTGGCTATTATCCTCATTCACTAGAGTGCAAAAGTTAGTTTGATTATCTTGTAGCTCATGTGGAGCATGGCCACTCACGAGAATTTGATTAGGAAGGCTTGGATGCTCCATCAAGTTATCCAACTTCTTGCACAGAGAGCCTTCCGGCCCTTCCAATCTTCCTTTCATTCTGTCTATTATTCGCCTATCTATGGCATCAAGCCTTGCCATGATGAATTTAACCCAACTAGGCATTTCAGCTTCATTCGCCATTGTACCCATCAAGAGATACTAAGAAAACAACACAAAAACAACAAACACATTAAAGATTAGCAAAAATCAGTCCATAATTCATCACAAAATAGTCCACAATGCGTCTCAAAATAGTCCATAATCCCTCACTTTCACACTTTGAATTTTTCACTCTATTAGCCTTACAAGTGTTGATAACTCTCTTATACTCCAATGAGGTTACTTGGTCCCAATTGTGGCTCGAGGTCGGAGTAGATTCTTGTTTGAAACGACTCAAATAAGTAATGTACGAACTTGAACCAAAAAAGATACTACGACTCAAAAACGAGAAAAGCACACAGCAAACAACGTTAACATGAAGAACGTACACAAAACTAACTTACAAGCTAGTAGGGTATTACTAGGTTGTCAATTAGTGTCGAGCAAACAAACGAAACTAGGAAACAATAAAATGAAACTAAAAAATCTAAAATTTGAACTCAAAAATGTTGCGTGAACAGTACTTTAGTGATGTGGCAGTACACTATTGGCCTCAAGTTTTATCAAAATTTTATTTCCCAATTTCAAGTCTTGATCAATATACAATTTGAAATTGGTGGATTTGGTTAATGGAGGGAAAAATGGTCTTAGAGCCTTTTTGTTCAAATTTCAAAAGAAAAACTTGACTTCTTTGAACCTTCTCCTTGAAACAAGGTCCTTAAATCAAGGAAAAGTAGATGAAAAGTCTTTGAAGTGTTAGGGACAAGTCTTTCACTAACAACTACTACACACTTGTCTTTCACCTTTTTAAATCTAGTTTGCACTTTAAGGATTAACAAGATGATGAAAGGGTGAAGAACCTTAAGAACACAACAACAACTCCAAGAACAACAACAATTTAAGTTTCCAACTACACTACAACAAGACCATTAAATCGGCCAAGGTTTAGGTAACAACAACATCCAACTTGGCCACACCTTGTTCACATCAACAACTTCAACAAGTTCAAGTTCAATCTTAGATTTGGACACTTTTTAGTGTTGATGAGAAAGAAACCAACACTAGAAACACTCTAAACAAATAAAAGATTACAAGTTCTAGACACACAACAAACAAATCTTGTCCAAGATAACAACAACACAATTTTCGGCCAAGAACACAAAATGGACAGATTTTCACTTTTCTGGAAAAAAAAATCAGTTTTCAGTTTTTTTTTTTTGAATTTTTGAATTTTTGTCCAAGAGAACCCAAGATTGGTAGTGTAGGAACACAACCAGCCTTGCTCTGATACCAAATGATACCAAACTCCCCAAAAACACAACAACACAAACACCAAAATCAGTCCACTAGTTCAAGAACTATGGACCCTTTTGATGACATCTCTCGGATTCACAAGAAGAACAAGAAGGAAAGTGATATCAAGAGTAAAAAACACAAACAGCAACAACACTTGATGAACAAGATGCAATAACACCAACACACGGTTACCAGACAAGAACACAAACGGATTATACTAGATATAGACAAACGATTAAAAGAAAGTAGAGATAGATAGACAAATAGATGGTATATGTCACGCCTCAAATCCTGTTGGGGCGGACTGGCACCCGTAACCAAGGAGGCCCGGGAGAACCAGCTCATAACCTTATACTTCCCATGCATACCTCTATGACAACCCAAAAATTCGAACAACATCATGTCGCATATAAAAGGAAATAATCACTTGTATAAGCTCAAGCACACATATATATGTATATACAATACTTGGCCGTTGGAGCCATCACGTCTATTAACAAAACACCACCTTGACTGTACATTAGGTCTACAAAGCCTCTACACAATACACAGAGTTTAACTAAGGTCGAGACACACCCCGACATATAACTAACTTCTATACAATACCAAAAGTGATTGGATATGACACGGAAAGCCCCGAAGCAAACTGGAGCTCACCAAAAATAGCTGGATATTCTGGCTCCTACTTGTGCGGTGTATGAGCTGAGGTACCTGTGCCTACAACATGAAATGCAGGTCCCCCGTGGGGGACGTCAGTATGAAATATGTACTGAGTATGTAAAGCTGTAGATAATCAAATATGATATAGGAGCTCAATAGAAATCAGAAACAAGTGAATAAATCGTAATAGGAGTGGACCACACTTACTAGAACTTGTGACAACCTATACATTGTATTTATTCAATCACTTTACCTTCGTTCTTATCATCTTTGTAATCATTACTGTACTGTACTATGACCATTAGGCTGCCTCCAGTACATATCAACTGGGATCGACCTATGATAGGCTTATGCCCCTGGGATACCACCCATAAACACATAAATAGGGATCGACCCATGATAGGCTTATGCCCCTGGGATACCACCCAATAAGAGAGAACTTCCATCACTTAGTTCAATTAATCTTTGAGATTGTTATTTCGGTCGCCACCGCATTTTTGATACTTTGAAACAATGATACATCAATAAGAGACATATAACTAGACCATCAATGAAATAACAATGAAGTAAGAACTCATTAGTACATCAATGAAGTATTTTGGAGTCATCAATTCCATAACAATGAAGTAGGAACTTATTGGTATATCAATGAAACGTTTTGGAGTCATTAATAGCACATGGATCTTGTTTGAGTAACCGGATACCTTCTGACATTCATTAGTGCAATAAACATGTAAGATTTGAAAAATAAGTATTGGAATGTCTTGACATCTTGTAGGGTGGAAACAAGTTCATTGGTAACGTAGGACATCATACAAAACCATTATGGATCACATGTTATTGAATAACTTTGGAAACTTTCTTAATAGAACAATTGTTATAATCCAACCAATTCATTAAACCAAATTGAGTCATAGACATAAATAATCATCAATTCAATAGTATATCACCATATCCACCTTCCATAACTCAATTACCATATCCACCTTCCACAATTCAATACAACCAAACTATGCAAAATAGTCCATAACCCTATTTCCATCACCTTTCAATAACAACCAATACATATAATCCTCTATCACGCATATACATATGGAAAAGAATAAAGGCAAACAATATTCATATCTTAGAATTCACCTATTGATTATGCAATCCTGTTTGCACAAATAATAGGTGCCGTTTGAAGCTCTGGAGATGACAAACACAGTTATCGGATTACTTTGGAATTTCTACGGTTGAATCAAAAGTAATTTAAAGGTCAAATTTGGCTAGGGTTTGTTCTTTCTCAATGATTGATGATGAAAATGAGTTTTTGAACTCATATACATGTATATATACACATATTCCCGTCCATAATATAATAGGAAATGACCAAAATGCCTTTAAAATTTAAATAATGTCAAATCTGTCCTTTGGTGGACTGTTTTGATAAGCTAAAGTAGATCGACCATAACTCTTTTCTACGATATCGTATTTGGGTGAAATTGGTATCGTTGGAAGGATAATTCAAAGGGCTTTCATTTCATATAAAGTAGGCCACCCAGTTCGTCTTGTACAAGAATTTATGGTCATTTGAAGTTGACCCTAAAATTCGGCTGGCCTCAGTAGTTTGTGTGCAGGAAATTTTCCTGCACATTTACTATTCCTAAATATCCCGGCCACCGTTTAATAGTTTCGAACGTGCTCGATTATATCCGAAAGCTATCCATTTTTGGAAATATTTATATCGTTGGAAAGCTTATTCAATAACCTTCGCATAGAACCATCGACGGGCAAATTTCGGTATAAATAAAATAAAAAATTAATTCCATATAAATAAGACCAATACACGTACTTGAATACGCCAATACACGTACTTGAATATGGGGTGTTACATCCTTCCCCCCTTTAGGACATTCGTCCTCAAATGTTAGCATAGTTATTCAACCGAAACAAGTTCAAGTCCATCATTAATATTTACATCATCACATAAATACTATGCATATATTAAAATAAAACTTACTTGTTAATGTTCTAACTCCGTTTCTTGAACTTCCTCTTCATCTTTGAATAAATGAGGGTGCTTAGATTTCATTGCTTCCTCAGCTTCCCATGTAATATCTTCCCTTTGATGATTTCTCCAACGTACTTTCATAGATGCTATCTCTTTATTTCTCATCTTCTTAACTTGGTGATCTAGAATAGCAATAGGCACTTCCTCATAGGTAAGATCTTCCGCAACTTGCACATCCTCATTAGAAGTGATATGTGATGGATCTCTGATGCACTTTTGAAGCATTGACATATAAAATACCGGATGTACTGGTGAGAGATCTTGGGGTAGCTCTAATTCATATGCAACTTGTCCAAACCTTCGAGTGATCTTATACGGGCCTATATAACGTGGACTCAACTTCCCTTTCTTGCCAAATCTCATTACCACTTTCATTGGTGATACCTTCAAAAATACCCAATCATCTATAGAAAACTCTAGCCCTCTCCTTCTACTATCCACATATGACTTGTGTCGACTTTGGGCTATTTTCAGTCGTTGCTGAATTACTTTAACCTTCTCTATGGCTTGATAAACAAGATCCGGTCCGAACAAAAGAGTTTCACCCACTTCGAACCATCCTATTGGTGATCTACACTTCCTTCCATAGAAAGCTTCATATGGTGCCATTTTGATACTTGAATGATAGTTATTATTGTAAGCAAACTCAATAAGAGGTAAATGATCATCCCAGTTGCCCTTAAAATCTATTACACAAGCTCGTAGCATATCTTCAAGTGTTTGGATGGTACGTTCTGCTTGTCCATCTGTTTAAGGGTGAAAAGTTGTACTCAACTTCACTTGTGTTCCCAAACACCTCTGAAAAAACTTCCAAAAATTTACGGTACATTGGGTTCCCCAATCTGATATAATAGAGATTAGCACTCCATGTAATCGGACTATCTCTTTAATGTACAGCTTTGCATACTCTTCAACTGTGTAAGTGGTCCTAACTGGTAGGAAATATGCGGATTTGGTAAGCCTATCAACAATCACCCATATAGAATCAAACTTCCGGGATGTACGAGGCAAACCAATAACAATCCATGTTGATCATGCCCCACTTCCATCTTGGAAGATCAATGCATTGCATATAACCTCCGGGTTTTTAGTGCTCAACTTTAACTCTTTGACAATTTGGACATTCAGCTACAAATTCTGCAATGCTCTTCTTTATGTCATTCCACCAATACATATCTTTCAAATCTTGATACATTTTGGTTGATCCTGGATGAATGGAATACCTTGAACAATGTGCCTCTATCATAATCTTCTTTCTTAGCCCGTCTACATCCGGCACACACAATCGGTTTTGGCATTGAAGTACTCCTTCTCGCGTAAGCTCAAATGCCTTGGTCGCACCACTCTGAACGTTCTCCTTAAGCTGTAATAAAATAGGATCTGCATATTGCTTCTCTTTCACTTCAACTACTAATGAAGATTCCGCAGCATTATGTACGATAAGCTCTTTATCCGGAGTTTCAAGAGGGCGAACTCCCAAACTAGCTAACTGGTGAAGATCTTTAATCATCCATTTCCTTTCTATAGGCTCCATCATAGCCTTATGACTTAACGCATCAGCTACCACATTTGCTTTCCCTGGATGGTACAAGATATCAACATCGTAGTTCATTAATAGTTCAAGCTATCTCTGTTGCCTTAAATTTAGATCCTTCTGATTAAAAATATATTGCAAGATCTTATGGTCAGTATATATATCAACATGAACCCCATATAAGTAGTGGCGCCATATCTTTAAAGAAAAAATATCTGCTGCCAGCTCAAGATCGTGTGTAGGATAATTTTTCTCATGTGGCCGCAATTGTCTAGAAACATATGCTATTACCTTACCATGCTGCATCAATACACATCCTAAACCAATTCTGGAAGCATCACAATACATTGTATACCCTTTGGTGCCTTCTAGAAGTACCAACACGGGTGTAGAAATCAACTTGTTCTTTAAATCTTGAAAACTCTTCTCACAGCCATCATTCCATTGGAATTTGGATGCTTTATGGGTTAGCTTGGTTAAGGGTGCTGAAATGGAAGAAAAGCCTTCAACAAACCTTTTATAATAATCGGTCAACCCGAGAAAACTACGAATCTTCGTAGGCGTTGTGGGCCTTGGCCAGTTCTTCACAGCTTCTATCTTTTGAGCATCAACCTTTATCCCTTCACTAGATACAATATGACCTAAAAATGCCACCGACTTTAACCAAAACTCACATTTAGAGAACTTTGCATAAAACTTACAATCACGAAGAGTCTGCAATGCCTGTCGTAAGTGATTGGCATGGTACTCTTCTGATCTAGAATAAACTAGAATATCATCTATAAAAACTATCACAAATACATCCAGGAATGGCTTAAACACCCTATTCATCAAATCCATAAAAGTTGCGGGTGCATTTGTTAGACCAAATAACATAACTAGAAACTCATAATGACCATACCGTGTTCGAAAAGCTATCTTGGGTATATCCTTCTCTTTGACCCTCACTTGGTGGTAACCTGACCTCAAATCAATCTTAGAAAAGCACTTGGCACCCTGTAACTGATCAAATAAATCATCAATTCTTAGGAGAGGATATTTATTCTTAATAGTCACCTTATTCAATTACCGATAATCAATACACATCCTCAGCGAGCCATCCTTTTTGCACACAAATAACACTGGTGCTCCCCAGGAGGATATTCTAGGCCTTATGAATCCCTTCTCTAGCAAATCTTTCAATTGCTCTTTCAATTCTCATAATTCTGTTGGGGCCATTCTATACGGAGGAATGGAGATTGGTTGGGTGCCTGGTATTACATCAATACCAAACTCTACTTCTCATTCAGGAGGCAAACCTGGAAGATCTTCAGGAAATACATCAGAAAATTTATTTACCGCCAGAACAACGTGAAGAGTTGCTGGCTCCGCTTCTGTATCCCTTACTCTAACTAAATGATATATGTATCCCTTGGAAATCATTCTTCTTGCCTTAAAATAAGAAATAAATCTACCTCTTGGCGCGCCAATTTCACCTTTCCATTCAAGGACTGATTCATTTAGAAAATGGAAATATACCTTTTTTCGTGCAGCAATCAATTGTGGCATAACAAGACGCCAACCAGTCCATACCCATTATAACATCAAAATCTACCATTTCTAACTCCACAAGATTAGTCATCGTATCACAATCACAAACAGTTACTATGCAGTTTCGGTAAACCCTTCTAGCTATAATAGATTCCCCAACCGGTGTGGACACTTCAAATGGCTTAACTAACAGTTCAGGTATTCTTTCAAACTTTCCAGCAACCAATGGAGTAACATAAGATAATGTAGAACCGGGATCAATTAAGGCATACACATCGAATGAAAAGATAGACAACATACCCGTAACCACATCTGGGGAAGCCTCTAAATTATGTCAATCCGCTAGAGCATACGTACGATTTTGAGCCCCGCTAGAACTCGTGGCTCCTCTATCACCTCTAACACGACCCATTGGTTGTGCACCCCTTCCTGAATAAGGCATCGATGATGATGATGCAACAAATGACCCCGTAGGTCGTGCCATACCCCCTATGCCCCTTCGTGGGCATTCTCTCATCATATGCCTCGACATACCACACCAAAAGCAAACATTGGTCCCCAACCGACATGCGCACAAATGATACCTTCCACATTTATTGAATGTCTCTCGAGGAGGTCTCGATTGGCTCATATTCCCTTGCCCTTGGTACCTCACTGTCCGCGAACTCTGACTCTCACTTTTGTGCCCAAATTGATTTTCTCTGGACCCTTGGAACTGTGGTGGGGCACTAGCTGCAGAATAAGAAGATAATGGCCTAGGTGGTCTAGCAGAAAACTGTGGTCGAACCCTCCTTGGGATGCCATGAACTGCCCTGTAGATCTGGCCCTCTTGGAATATCCTCTTTTTAATTCCTGTGTTCTTCTCCTCTACCTCTGATCTTCCATTTTTTGTGTGAAATCTTGGATCCTCGCTATGTCCATATCTTTGTTCAAAGCGGTAATAGTACAATCTCTACCAAGATATGGATCCAGCCTATCCACATATTGATGAACTCTGTCATCCATAGTAGCTACAACATTAGGAGCATATCTCGACAAGGAATTAAATCGGAGACTGTACTCCCTCACGCTCATATTCCCCTGACGAAGATTTAAAAACTGATCTGCACAGGCCTGACGAATCTCGAATGGAAGATAATGATCAAGAAATGCCTCTTTGAACTCTTTCCAAGTAGCTAGGGGTGCATCAATACCCCTAGATCGTTTCCAGTCCTCGTACCAATATATAGCCTCCCCTTTGAATCTATACACCGCTAACTCCACTGTCTCTCTACCCGTTACATGCATAACATCTAAGGCCCTTTGAATTTGATCAATAAAGTCTTGTGGGTCATCGTTAAGATCTGATCCAGTAAAAGTGGGAGGATCCATCTTAAGAAAATCCTGTGTTCGAAGGCTAGCTGCCCTATCTGTACCACTAGGACCCGTGGTAGGAATGGCTTGCCCTTGAGCTTGCCCAGCAACTAAACGAGTCAAAAGTTGTACTGCATATCTAAGATCTTGATCAGCAGCATTAATAGGTGGCTCTGGGGATATAGTTCTCTTCCCCCTTATTTCTTCCAGAGTGGAAGAAGCTTCTGATGCATGCTCAGCTGGAGCCTCACATTGATTAGCTGGTATAGTGGGTGACTTACTAGTCCCCTCTCCGGCAGCCACATCTACTTGCTTCTGGTAACCGGCATCATTACTATAATATGAGAAACAAACGGATTCAGTGGTCAACTATGACTTCATATACAATATAGGCTCTATCACACGATCTAAGATATGAAGAAAAAAGACAATTCCTAAATGTCCATAGCCTCCTATTTATAGATGAGTGCACGACACACCGATAAATAAGACTCTACGTAGACACGGCTTTGTAGACTCACTAGGACGAATTTCTCTGATACCACTTTTGTCACGCCTCAAATCCTATTGGGGCATACCGGCACCCGTAACTGAGGAGGCTCGGGAGAACCAGCTCATAACCTTATACTTCCCATGCATACCTCTATGACAACCCAAAAATTTGGACAGCATCATGTCGCATATAAAAGAAAATAATCACCTGTATAAGATCGAGCACACATATATATGTATATACAATACTTGGCCGTTGGAGCCATCGCGTCTATTAACAAAACACCACCTTGATTGTACATTAGGTCTACAAAGCCTCTAGACAATACACAGAGTTTAACTAAGGTCGGGACACACCCCGCCATATAACTAACTTCTATACAATACCAAAAGTGACTGGATATAACATGAAAAGCCCCGAAGCAAACTGGAGCTCACCAAAAGCAGCTGGATATCCTGGCTCCTACTTGTACGGTGTATGAGCTGAGGTACCTGTGCCTGCAGCATGAAATACAGGTCCCCCGTGGGGGACGTCAGTACGAAATATGTACTGAGTATGTAAAGCTGTAGATAATCACATATGATATAGGAGCTCAATAGAAATCAGAAACAAGTGAATAAATCGTAATAGGAGTGGACCACACTTACTAGAACTTGTGACAACCTGTACATTGTATTTATTCAATCACTTTACCTTCATTCTTATCATCTTTGTAATCATTACTGTACTGTACTGTGACCATTAGGCTGCCTCCAGTACATATCAACTGGGATCGACCCATGATAGGCTTATGCCCCTGGGATACCACCCATAAACACATAAATAGGGATCGACCCATGATAGGTTTATGCCTCTGGGATACCACCCGATAAGAGAGAACTTTCATCACTTAGTTCAATTAATCTTTGAGATTGTTATTTCGGTCGCCATCGCATTTTTGATACTTTGAAACAATGATACATCAATAAGAGACATATAAATAGGCCATCAATGCAATAACAATGAAGTAAGAACTCATTGGCACATCAATGAAGTGTTTTGGAGTCGTCAATGCCATAACAATGAAGTAGGAACTTATTGGTATATCAATGAAACGTTTTGGAGTCATTAATAGCACATGGATCTTGTTTGAGTAACCAGATACCTTCTGACATTCATTAGTGCAATAAACATGTAAGATTTGAAAAACAAGTATTGGAATGTCTTGATATCTTGTAGGGTGGAAACAAGTTCATTGGTAACGTAGGACATCATACAAAACCATTATGGATCACATGTTATTGAATAACTTTGGAAACTTTCTTAATAGAACAATTGTTCACTTTCATGCCAAAGATATGGTATAGAGTATGCTTTACATACCTGACTGTTAACCTTCAATACTAGTCCCAAATGGACTTCCCGTCTTTTTGGATTACTTATCTACAATGAACATATATAGCAATCTAGTATTAGCAACCAAACGTCACAATTCAATTATTTGAATTCACCAAACTAGTGGTTAAGTAGTAAGCCTTAATTACACCATAAAGGGTGTCACTTTAACCCTCTTATACTCCAATTACATTCACATGCCATGCATATTCATACAACATCCTCCAATATCAAGTTTGGATTCTTTTATCCTTCCAACCAATCCATTAAACCAAATTGAGTCATAGACATAAATAATCATTAATTTAATAGTATATCACCATATCCACCTTCCATAAATCAATTAACATATCCACCTTCCACAATTCAATACAACCAAACCATGTAAAATAGTCCATAACCCTATTTCCATCACCTTTCAATAACAACCAATACATATAATCCTCTATCACACATATACATATGGAAAAGAATAAAGGCAAACAATATTCATATCTTAGAATTCACCTCTTGATTATGCAATCCTGTTTTCCCAAATAATAGGTGTCGTTCGAAGCTCTCGAGATGACAAACGCAGTTATCGGATTACTTTGGAATTTCTACGGTTGAATCAAAAGTAATTTAAAGGTCAAATTTGGCTAGGGTTTGTTCTTTCTCAATAATTGATGATGAAAATGAGTTTTTGAACTCATATACATGTATATATACACATATTCTCGTCCATAATATAATAGGAAATGACCAAAATGCCTTTAAAATTTAAATAATGTCAAATCTGTCCTTTGGTGGACTGTTTTGATAAGCTAAAGTAGATCGACCATAACTCTTTTCTCCGATATCGGATTTGGGTGAAATTGGTATCGTTGGAAGGATAATTCAAAGGGCTTTCATTTCATATAAAGTAGGCCACCCAGTTCGTCCTGTACAAGGAGTTATGGTCGTTTGAAGTTGACCCTAAAAATTCGGTTGGCCTCAATAATTTGTGTGCAGGAAATTTTCCTGCACATTTACTATTCCCAAATATCCCGACCACCGTTTTATAGTTTCGAATGTACTCGATTATATATGAAACCTATCCATTTTTGAAAATCTTTATATCGTTGGAAAGCTTATTCAATAACCTTCGCATGGAACAATCGACGGGCAAATTCCGGTATAAATAAAATAAAAAATTAATTCCATATAAATAAGACCAATACACGTACTTAAATACGCCAATACACGTACTTGAATACGAGGTGTTACAGTATAATATTAACAACCCAAAAGCTTATTCCACTTTTGGACCTTTAATATCACACACAACCTAAACCTATCTCTTACGTGACCTCAAGGGAACCGAAATTCCCAAGTAATCTCTGTTTCTAAGCAAATGATCAACACAAGGATTCCACCTTGCTAAAGACTCTCAAAGAGGCTACAAAATATATTCTCCAAAAATGACCTAATGAGGTTCTATTTATACCTAGGATAACTTATTACAAATGACTAAAAAACCCTTGCAAAGGGCGGATGAACAGTGAACGCGGATGAACAATGAACAGTTTTGGAGCTTGTGGGACTTGTTTTCTACACTTCAAAGTTTGTTCCTTGGATAGGCAGCCCCCCGAGCTCGAGTCTTGACGCATTGGACCCCGATCGTGATCGTACCCGTATCAGGCACTAAGGTTGTCAAAAATACGATTTTAATTAATCCAGAATAAGACTGACAATGGATCGAAACCGGTACCGCCGGACCGGTTTGATCGAAATCAAAATCGATACCGAAACTTCCTTATCGATTTCATCGCCGAAACCGATGTTACCGGAACCGGAATACCAAAAATTTTTCCTTGTTCGCACCGGTCCGTTGGCTATCGGTGTGGAACCGGTTTGGACCGGAGCGACACCGGAAGAGACGCCGGCGTACTACGTACAGTTTTTTAAAAATAAATAAATTTAAATTATATATATATTAACTTATATAATTTAATGGCCTTTAACTTATATATTAACTTATATAATCTATATAAGTTATATATATATATATATATATATATATATATATATATTAACTTATATAATTTATTAACTTTTTTTAATAAATTTAAGTTTTAATATATCTTAAGTTAATAAATATAACATGTTTTAATATATCTTAAACTTAAAAATATATCCTTAAGTTTAAGTTAATATAATATTTTTAATAAGTTTAAGAAGTTAAAGTATATTTATATAATTTTAAGTTGTAAAGTTAAAAAATTTCCTAACTTTATAAAGTTTTGTATTAAACTTTTTTCCCCATAATTGCAACAAAGAAAAGACAAATTTTAAAATAAAATTAGGCGAATAGCTGTTATATTTATTCAAATTTCATACGTTGTATATTTATTACAGAGAAATTAAAAGAAAATCTAATCTACGCAGCCACCTTCTAGAAAGAGTTCTGTTTGAATTAGATCTCTAATGTAGAATCTTATTAATATCTAAATTATTTATAATATTTTTGGCATAACTTTTCTATTTCTTTGGCAGATAAATCTTTCGGAATTGTTCTTTTTCCTTATTCCTCCATTGCTTCCATTCCATCATCACAATTTTCCTCAAAAATTTTATCTATTTCGTCTTCAACAGGGGGTGGTAATTTGGGGAGCCCAAAATTTCTTCGTTCGGTATTGATCCAATCTCTACATAATACCGAAATCTTCAAACTATCCCTTGCTAACGAATATCGATGATCTCCTATTATAAATCTTCCTACGCTAAAAGCTTGCTCCTAATCAACTGAAGAAGTTTGAGTTGATAGCAAATCTCGAACCATCCTTGAAAGTTTTGAAAATTGTCTGATACGGGTCTTCCACTATGATAAAAGTTGTTGTTTTCCAATTTCATCTCTAATACTTTTCCGATCCTGTGAAAGATACGAATCAAAATCATTACTCCTACAACATTGAAGACCAAGTTCTTCGCCCATCTCGGCATCTAAATCATCATATCTACGTCTAGAAGTAGGAGGTTCGATCGGCCCAATATTTTGTTCCATAACTTGATACAAGTTATATAAACTCCTAGCTTTAGGTACTATGCTACCACAACAAGTGTCAACTGATGGCTTTTCATGAGGTCTGATTTCTAAATTGTTGTATAATTTTCTAACCAACATCACTGTACCATGTTCTTTATAAAATGGGTTGAATAAATTAGTTGTCAAAAAAATTTGTGGAATAGGAAAATAATATTTTTAAAATTTATCAAACATGGCTTCAATTGCCTCTTTGTAAGGGCATAATTTTTTATATTCGGCAAGTACTTTAGAAATAGCAGTAATAGTTACTAAAACAGAAGAAATAGTTGGAGTATATTGAGCAGATACTGTGTTTGTAGCTTGATGAAAAGTTTTCAAAAATTTACAAAGTTCTTCTACTTCAGTCCAATCATCTTCATCTAACATTAAATTAACATCCTCATTATAAGCATTATAAACTAATTGTATAGGTTTACGATATATAAAAGCAACTTCAAGCATTTGAAATAAAGAATTCCATCTAGTAGGAATTTCTTTTGAAACTTTTCTATATGGAAGGTCACATTGTTTACATTTATATTTATAATCATCCATTACATCCTTTTTTTTATTTTTAAAAATATAACTACAAGCAATTCGAACTTTACAACAACCATTTCCAAACAAATAAACACTATCATGTACTATTAAATTTAAAATATGTGCAGTACATCTAACATGAAAATGATCTTCATCTGTAGGACATAATCTACTTTTTAACTCGTCAATAGCTTTCAAATTATTAGAAGCATTATCTAATGTGCATGCCATAGGTTTATCAATAAATCTAAAATATTTCATGCTCTCTGTTATTATACTAGCTATATACATACCAATTTTAGACTCGTCAACATATTTATAAGCAATAATTTTTTTTTGCATGTTCCAATCGTGATCAATCCAATGAGCCGTGAGAGTAAAATAATCATTACCGACAACACTATGACCTATATCCGAAGTAACAGATATTCGACCATCAAATTTATCAAATAAGCAACGAAGAAAATGGCAATGTTCAGCTTGAAATTTAAAAATATCATTTTTAATTATATTTCGTGAAAAAACTTTAAAAGAGGTATTATATACTCGTTGAATATAATGAATAAAATCGGGATGCGAAAGAAAACTAAAAGACAAACCCATAACAGCAACCATTTTCGCTAGTTCTTCTCTATCTACATCTTCACTATATGTCGATGATGAACTTGGGCCAGCCGGGTTAAACATGTCTAAACACCTTTGAACCATATTACCTCCTACAGATTCATGTACAAATGGTGTACCATCTTTTTTTTGCCTTAGCCTCATTTTTTAGACGAATAAATTCTTTATTACATTTCATCAAATGTGTAGTTAGCAACCCTGTCCCGTCATTTTTTCCCCCGGTCAAATGTTTAAAAACATTCTTGCATTTATTGCAAGTAGCAATACTTTTTACCTTATCATGCTCCATAAATTTTTAAACTAAAGACCTTTTAGTACGTTCGGTACATTTGGCCCTAGTAAATTCTGGTAAAGGGGGAAGTTCTTCACCGTGTTTTGATAATTTCGTAACCAGACTAGTAGGGGTAAGGGTATCACCTAACTTTTGTTCTTCTATATCATCTTCTTCCGGTAAGTCTTCCTCAAAATTATTATAACACCTACTTAGGGTCTCATGATCTAATTTCATACCAATACCAACATCGAAACTATTAGGCTGTGATAAAGAAGTTTCATTAAGTTTATGCGGTAATGAACTAGGAGTAGCCTTATTTTTTTTATTTCTACGAAAAAACTTATCAAAGATTGATTTTTACCACTACTATTTTTTTCAGGATTCATAATTAAAATTAAAATATTAAAGCAAGCAATACAAATATTATAAATTAAAAAATTAATGTAAGTAAACAAATGTAGATTCTAAACAATAAAAATATAGCTATTAACGTAAATAAAAAGAGATTAAAGTTGGAACGAATATACCGAACGTCTGCGTAAAAGCAGACGTATACCAAATGTCGGAATTAAAAGATGATAATTGAAGCTTGTAATATCTTCAAAAAATCTTCAACTCCAACTAATATAATAAGTATAAACATTTAGAGAGAATGTGAGAATATTAAGAGAGTATGAGAATTGAGAATATTTGTGTGGAAAAAGAATTGAAATGAAGGATATTTATAGTGAAAATTTTAAAGGGTGGTGTGGGGTAATTGGGAGGGGGGGGGGGGTTGCAACGGCCAAAAGAGTCGTTGCCAGTTACAAGTACCAACACAATTCAAAAAAAAAAGGCAGAATATAACGCAGACCGAAACCAGAAATACCAGAATTTTTTGAAGGTTCGCACTGGTAACGTATTCTGGACCATTGGGTACCGATATACCGGCACCAACTGGTACCGTTGTGTTACCGATACCGGAATCGAACTGAAAATGGAGTTGACAGACCGGAACGGAATTTTTCGATTCCGTTGCCAGTCTTAGTCCAAGAGAGTAATAGGACCCTCCTAAAGTTCGGGTGTGTCTCAGTCTTTTCGTGTATAGTTCAAAATGGAAATATAGCATTTTCTCTTTTTTTAAAATGAGGCATTTAACGTTGATTTGAGCTTTTCTATTAAAGAAATGGTACATGTAAAAAAATTACGTAACAAGGATAAGTTTAACCTTAAAGTATGACATCAAAAGTAAATTTGACTCCAAAATATGGTGAAGGATATATTTAGCCAATCTTTTAAAGTAGAAGGATAAATTTGACCATAAAGTATGATAACGAAGGTAGTATGATAATGAAGGAAAATTTAACTCCAAAGTATGACGAAGATTATATTTAACTAATTTTCTAAAATAGAGGATAAATTTGACCCTTTTTTCAAATAAGAAACTCACTCATTTTCCAAGAAAACATTTTCATTCGTACCAAACACACACCTAGCGTAGTAGAAAGTTGATAAGAAGTTGCTAGAGTGGGACATGCGCGGAAGAGTGAGTATAAACATCAAGTGCAGTTCATAAATCAACATAAATCTATTTTTTCATAAATTTTAAAAAACGAGGACAAGAGTTATTCAAGAGAGACCCTATTCATGCAAATCTTCCTGTTATCCATCTCTTCCAATATTATCTCTGGTTCTGTCCCTCATTTCCATAGTTTTCTTTTCAGTTGCCTGAAGCTATCGGATGGTAATAATACCTCCAATTCAGATTTGAACAATTAATCAATAAACCATCCAATTCTGTCCACTGAACTTTTCATTTACATTCAAGAATATTACACAATCACAAATGTCGTTACATATCACAATAAACAAAAAATGAAAACTCTTCTATGAAGTGAAATTGGTTTTCATCGACTTTGTGCCGTCTATCTTCATTGAAAGAAGCCAATAAAAGGACCAGTATTTACACAAACTCAGATTCATCATGATTTTTGTCCTTTTTTATATAGGTTTTTTACTCATCTTGTCTTCTTGTCATCAGGTTTCATAAGTTGCACGGGGGCTGCTGGTATCCTGATCCACCACTCTCTAATCCGACGAAGATCTCTCTCACTGCTCATTTTCCTCAGAGGCATATTGCTTGTGAAAGACTCCAAGAAAGCCAAAAGAATCAAATATTTAAGTGGCACAAAAGCAAAAGCCAAGGACACGATCACCAGTAAAAGAGCTGTTCTGTCAGTTGCCTAAAGATGATGAAAATAAAATTGAAACAGTAAGATACCACCAAGAGTAAATACTACACGTCAAGTGTAACTAGAAAGCTGTAACTTAACAATGATTTTTATAGATTCCTTAAGTAGCGAGTGCAATAATTTCAGCTTAGAGATAACTAGTAATTAGATAACTTCTAAATTCTTAAGTTTGTATAACACCAAGGGAATAAGAACATTCAAGTTGTCTAGACTATCATTTCAATTATTGCTGTAAAAAACAGCACCAGTATCCAATTTCTAGAGCTTCTTCAAGTCCAGCTATTGCTAGGCAGGGAGACCATTTTTGCATCTGGTCTACCAATGAGGGGGTACTCGCAAGCCACTACCACATTCATTAGACTTTCACTTTAACCAATTGCCTATAAACTATGTTGCTCACTCTTCAAAAATGTAATCGCGTGCGTGTCGGATCCTCCAAGAGTGTGTCAGATCGTCCAAAAGTAGTGCATTTTTGAAGGATCCAACATGAGTACGACTACATTTTTGGAGAGCCCGAACAACTTATCTTATAAATACACCATTATGGTGTAGGGAAATAAAGTTTTCCCAAAGTTTATTAAGGGAAACGAACGACGACTCAGGTTACTACTTCCTTAATCACAATAGGATATCTAGGTTGTGCACAAAGGGAATTCATCTGTATCGTGAGGATTCCCGATGACTAGTGACTCAAGTCGTAGTTGTTAACTTGTATCGATCCACCTTTGCAAGGAGAAACTTGTAAGTCTCCTAAACTAGTATCTAAATTGAAATACTACGTCTACACTTACGTTCTGGTAGTCGACATGATTGCTATGCACAACATATTCCTAGGGTTTTAATATGTTAACCTCATAACTTAATTGTATTATTTCATGTTTGTATTTGCCTATTCTTTGCATGACCTTGGGGCTTGCATAAGGCTCAGTCAAAAGCTTTCCAACGATACGAATACGATAATGTTGTCCATATATTTATTGAGAAACTAATTTTAACGTTTTTAAGATTTTATTATCTCGAACTTAACCACAAAATTTTAATAATCCGTGTTTCATACAATTTTTACGCAAATTGAGTTGGGTAATCACTTATCTACATGTTCTTTCGCAAAATTATTCAATAGTGATTATCATTGAAAATTTAGGTCAAGAATTTGTTTAAAACAAAATTAATCATTTTTTTCATTATATGGATCAACTTTTGAATGTTTTTTCTTGGATTTGATGATCAAGTCAGTCCCAATAACCCATTGTTTAATGGAAGAAATTTGGCTGGAAAATAAGCTTTTGGTCGCATTTTCAACAGACCTGTCGGTGGGAGGCCACCGTTTAACAATTTTTGGCATCATACTACTGATTTCTTGAGCAATTAATGCTTGAAACCAATCCTAAAATATGTTTGGGACAAAATTGTGCTTTGATTGGATTAAAACGGCCAAAAAGTGGAGAAAATTGGAATTCAGGCGGTTGACTAGTTTCTCAATAAGTTGGGTTGGGCTGACCAATTGGGTGAAGGAGACCACCCTTGGTGTCTAGTGAAGCCCACTCTCGGTTGAAACTTGTGGTGGAGAGTGCAGCTCACCCTGAGCTCTCCTTTCGATGATTCTCTCTTGGTCAAAACTAAATTTCTGATTTTCATATTCTTGAATTATTTTTTGATGCTGAAAAATATTTTCCTACTCCTGATAGATCAATTCTACACTAATTTGTCAAATGATATGCTTAATAACAGGCGGAACCCTTTTGGAAAATAATAATTATGAATATTTATTTTTATGACTCTTAGAGAATGTCTATGTGAGTCCTCCTTAGATGTCTATGAAAAATAAATATCCTACTTTCTAAAAAATTAGGTCTAAAGTTAATTTTCTTCTTAATTTATACTTGGAAGGTACGAAAACCAATTTGTTAGTCTATTGATATGTATGCAAGTATAACCAGAATAAGATAAGAATCATCATTGATATGTGTATGTTTTTGTATATATATACCTTTTTTATCAGGCTTCTAGTAAATAGACCTTATTTTAGGAATAAAAACACAGAAAAGGACAAATATACCTTCGAACTATGATAATGATATGCATATATCATGCATCATACTTTAGGTACACATATGTTCCTACCGTTAATAAAATGGTACGTATATACCCCTCACACTAACGGTAGGGACATATGTGTACCCCAAAGTATGACAGAGGGTATATATGTAAATTTATCATAGTTCGAGGATATATGTCCTTTTTCCGTATTAATTTTTTTTCTCAAATAATTAACCCTAACCCACAACCCGACCCAATAAACTCATCAAACCCGATTGCAAACCAACTTTATTTTTTGTTCCAAAACCCAATACTCCCGCTATTTTACTCTTAAACGTGAATCTCATCAAATTGCAGTGATTGATCGTTGCTACTGGTGTGTGTTTACTGATTGGAGGGACTGGAGATTAGGCTGGAGGTGCCCAAAATTTCACTGAAAATTGAAACGCGAAGGGTTCAATTTATTTGGTGTTGTTTTGGGGTGTTATGGATTAATGATTTTCTTTTTTGAAACTGATAGGAGTAAGTCTTATTGTATTGTATGTGTATATCGTTATAGGGATGAGAAAAACGCGTCTCTTAGATAGGCTTCTCTTGGACTTCAATTGGGACTCAGTCAGGCAGTGGGTTTATTAGATGAGATAGAGGGTTTGAGTTAATAATTTAAAATAAAAAATTAAAACGGAAAAGGGACACATATATCGACGAACTATGATAAATGGTACGTATATACCCCAATCTTACTTTGGATACACATATACCCCTACCGTTAGTGTGAGGGATATATAAATGACGAAGGTATATTTGACCCTTTTCCGATAAAAATATTTGTGCTATGTTTTTATTTGGTGATTCGGCTTGAGTGATTTGGTCAACTTTTATGTTTATGTTTATTAGCCCTGTGAATATGCTAAAGTCACATATGTGTATATGCCAAAAACATTAAATATGCGTGTCAAATTATAACGTTGAAACTGCGAATTCTACAAATGTGTAGAATTATTGTGCTTCACAAAACCCCATGTCCATTGATTTCAAAAATATTGTTATTGATCTTATCAAAAGTGAAAAGCGGTAACAACTGTAAGACTTTAAAGTCTTAAATTGTAATATATGCTGGAAGAACAAAACGTTCTTAATACTAATGCCGAGCAGTTTCACCTCTTATTTGCTGGCAACTATGGAAGAGAAGAAATACCATCACACATGGTGGCAATGACCAGGAAGAGAGTGATGCATGACATCAACCATAGCTTGTATCAGTTGGCAAGAGTTAAAAGTACCCGGGCTCAAAGAATTTGTCATCCAATTGGCCAAAAATTATCTAATTCTTGGAAGGGTACAGACCACATGTGCAATGCAAGTGACTGCAGTGGAATTTCCTCCTATAGGATAGTTCAAGTGCAATACAGATGATGCATCTAGAGGCAATCCTAGCATTAGTTCTGCTGCCTTATGTTTGTAACAATCCATTCGGGTCATATTGAACTAGCTAAGTGTATGTGATTTGACACAAACCATGTTTGATCCTGTTTCGTCGTGTAACACCCCCCAAAAAAAATTAGTTTCATGTTATGCAGCCTTTCAGGAACTTTTGAGCCCAAAAACTAAGTCGTTTGACCTTTAAATTGATGTGAAATCATTTGGGATGTGTTCCGGTACTTAGATGCTGGTTATCGGTGTAAGAAGTGGACCATGCGCCACGTTTTAGAGTTACCGGGGATGAGGTCCACGCTAGGACTCTCACTGCACTCCAGAGGACCAAGATTCTACAGCCTCGCGCGTTGAGAGGCGCGGCACGAGGCCGCAAGGGCGCGTTCAGCCTCGCGCCATGAGGTTTGGCTGGCGCGATACGCTGTGCACCACGCCCGGCCTCCTCTAGGCGTGAAATGTCTCCTCCATTTTAAAATGTGGGTGCTTTGGTCCTTGTACCTTCATGAAACCCCCTTACACGATTTTAAGTCCCTTATAGCGCATCATAGTCAGAATTACATCGATTATTTCCATCATTCCCTTTCTCAAAACTTCAAGTCACAGAAAGTCTCTCAGAAAGCTAACCACACCACAGGGTTTCATTCAAGCATCATTCAAGTTCTTGTCCTCTTACAAGTATGTTGGGATTTAGTGAGGGAAATCTGTTCAACTCCACGTCTATGGTTTTCCAAGTATTATATTACTTAGATATAAAGTAGGTTTCAAATCCCCAAGTTAATTCCTTTACTTCTTGCACTTATTATATGGAAGATTTGCTAAAGGGCATTATAGAACTTTCATGAAAATTGTGGCTATACATTATTATCGATTCGTAATTCATGTTTGGGACTGCTCTAAGAATTTGAAAACCTTACTTTGTGACTTTCAAAACCATGCTTTTCATCGAACATCCTTGTATTTATTTTGAGAAGTATAGTTTGAAAGAAGACATAGTGTACTTGAAAGTTCCGCACTTGATTTTGATATAGAATTTGAGCATAGGCTCACAACAGTAGAGTTTTTAGAACAGAATTTGAGCAAAGACTCCCGACATGATTTCAGTTACATTACAAGATATATATTATGAGCATAAATAGTTTTGGGAGGACTATTTAGCACCGAGGGGGTATGGTTTAGATTACACATTACGCCAGAACTACATTGCCACCGTAGGTTAGGATCGTATGCTAGTTCGAACGACTCCTTTAGCCCAAGAGGTTTAGTATTGGATCTACAGTTTAATCAGGTCCTATACCTTGGTAAGGTATAGGACAACTCTCGCAGTTGGGTCAAGGGTTGGACATCATGAGCTTCACATGGTGTTTGTCGGTGGTGAGATACTCCCTAAAAATATAAAACTTTGTAACTTCTTTACTTAAGTGTTGATTAATATCTTTTACACGAACACTAGTTATGATGTTATTACAACAATTCAGTTTTAGTACGTACCTCAGCTTTTCAGTTAAGATCTTTTTTATGCTATTAGTTTATTGGAGAATTTTAAATGATTTTCTTACATGTCTCCACCTCGATCCTCTTCGTTGAATTACTGTTTATATATTGTTCATGCACAGATTTAAAGTCTTTCAGTTATTGTGTATTATTATATTCAATCCTTACCTTGCATACCAATACATTCAATTGTATTGACGTTCTTTTTGAGCTATATCATCTTATGAAGTAGATTCTGACTCTTAGACTTAAGCTCGCGGTCAGACGTTCCATTTATCTCAGTCCTCTCTGCATCCTGAGGACTTGGGCCTCATTTGTTTGCACTTAATGAAATCTCATTAAGTGCATTTGTTTTTCATTAAAATTTTGGCTCGTAATAGGTCTTAATCATTCAGATCTGAAACTAAGTCTTAATCATTAAGAGGTATTCTTGTGTTGTATAATATTCACCACCACTCTATTCATAATCATCACTCACCACCACTAAACCACCTCTGCCACCACCACCACTAAACCACCTCTGCCACCACCACCACCAACCATCTCCACCATCACACCACCATTCACAATCATAATTGCTACTAATCACTATTTTCAACCGCTACCATATCTACCACCTCCATTATTTAAATTATATCCACCGCCATCACCATTGTTAACGCGAACGCCAATGCCAACACTACCATCACTACCACCATAATCAACCATTATCGGTCAATCCCAACTACTAACCAACTCATCTATCACAATTAGCACCACTGCTAACTACCACTAACAAATCATCAGCATCCACACATTCTTCGGCTACCACCACCATTGTCACCGGTGTCGCCACCTCTACCACCGCTTCAACCACCATCACTGCTATAGTATATCTCTTCTAATAATCATCTCCACCATTACCGCTAACGGCATCTCCAACTACCACCAATACATCGTCAACCATCATGCATTCATTTTTAAGCTATCACAATCAATACCTCCAACTACTAACATCAACCAACTTCACATCACTACCACCACCTCTACTAATCGTCACCATCATAACAATCACTACAATACCAAACATCTCTATCATCACAACTATCACCACCAACATTACTAATCACTAACATCAACCATTATCACCACCACCACCATTACAAACCATATTCATTATCACTAACAAATATACATATATTTTTCAATCAAATAATAATTTTATTGTACTAAATAAAATATTTTTATAATATATAATTATTTTTTATTTGAATTATAAATTTTTTATTATATATGCAAATAAATAAATTTTGCATATTTAGATATTGAAAAACAAATAGTCTTAACCATTCAGATTTCAAATTTGAAGACAACATCTTAATCATTCAGATATGCATTCAGATCCAGACGTCTGAATCTTAATAAAAACAAATATAGCCTTAGACATGGTCACCAGTTTTCAGTTCAGACTTATAGTTATTTTGTTTTGAGATAGCCCCTTGTCCCCGCAAACTTATTCAGTTAAGATATTAGCGGCTTCATTAGACATTAGTTAATTTAGTATTATCATTATTCCAGTTGTTATCAGCATTTGATTATAAAGTCCATTTTATATTCAGAAGATTAGCCCATGATATTATCCTAGCATAATTCAGTATTCAATCTCAGTAGCATGTCAAGCCAAAGTTCCCCTCAGACCACTTGTGACTTCGGGTGCCAATCACACCAAGGGTGTAGACATGTAGGTTAGATATTCATCCCAAATGATGAAAAATCAAATTTGAGTTACAAGGCATCGGACCGCTCGTTAATCGACGTTTGGTGAAAAAAGTTATGGATGTTTTACGAAAATATTATGCAAAAGTTAAAAATTCGTCCAAGTGCCAAAGTGAGGAACCTCGCTCCACAAGGCCCTCCTCCTCCCTATGGGCTCGCGCCGCAAGCCTCTCCCTCGCTCTGGACTTTGCCAGGCAACCCCCTTCTCATCCATGTAGGACTTGGTCAAGACCCAATAAACACGTCCCTAGCTCGAGAATTTCATTCCACTATATTTTTAGCCTACTTTTGGAGAGAACACCCTAAGTCTTCTCTCAAACATCTACGGAGAGCTCCCACTAAAATCATTCGATTCTAACACCGATTATACCATAAATTAACATACAAATCATCATTCTAATCCGTAATTCGTGGATCTTGAGAGTTCGATTCATGGGCATTAAGGGTGGATTATTAGAGGATCATCATCACTATATTTTAAGCACATTTAGAGCATTCTTAGCAAGGATTTGAGGTATGCATAGTTTTCATAAACTCAAATCTTAAAGTATGTCCATTTTTCCAACTAAATCTTCTCGTGAAGTATGGAATAATCGACGTATGTCTCTTTTAAAACGTTTTAACCAAAAAAAGGTTTTTGAAAAAAGAGACAAGCTCGCATCAAGTCCTAGTATTTTGATTTCATTCTATAATATGAACTATCCCCATAACTGGCATTACTTCAACTTGATTTCAAAGTGATAACTTTAAAGCATGATCTTGCTCTATGAACAAACTATGACTTGAAGCATGATTTAATGAATTTAAACATGGTATTCAAACTTGAGAAACAATTTGTTCCTATATTAATGAGATAATGATTGTGAAGCAAACATTCGGTTACTAATCCATGACTTATGATTTGTGATTGATATGCCATAACTTCTTATTTTTGGTTGATATGTCATGATCCAAATTGTCTATGTTTGATTAACCCTATTTTTGGATGCCCTTTAGGAGATTACCCGGGCAGTGGGATGCCGGTAAGAGATACCCCTATATTGGGAGGCCTGCATCTCTAATTTGGGATGCTCCTACATTGGGATACCCAGTGTTGTAAAAGGCGCTCGCCACGTCGGCAATGGTGAATGGAGAGGCGAGCGTGGTATAGTCGCATCTTGTCACCGTGGTGCTGCAACATCCAAAAAGCGATACATTTACAAGAAAGGCGACATGGCGAGGCGAGGCGAGGCGGCGAGGCAACAATGGCCTTGCCTTTTTAATTTCTTTAAAAAAATTAGCGTTTTAGAGTTAAAAGCTAATTTTAGGGCCTATTTTCCTATTTTGGCTCTACCAACTTACTCGATTGGCGACTGCGGCTGCTACCATCTACCATCTCACAAGTCCGACTTCGACTCCATCTACCGGAGACTCCAGCTACTTCGGTAAGTGTTGATTTTTATTATCTTTTTTCTTCTTCTTCTTAATTTTGAGCTAGGGGTCTATCAGAAACCACCTCTCTATCTCACTTTTAAGGTAGTGGTATGGAGTGCGTACACTTACCCTCCCCCGAACCCACTTGGTGGGTATATACTAGATATGTTGTTGTTCTTCTTCTTCTTCTTCTTAATCCGGCGACTCGATTGGCATACTAATTTTTTTTCTCTTTTTCTCTTCTATTTTTCTTCCTCTATATCAGTAATACAGTGTTACATTGTCACTGTAACAGGCTAACTATAAGCATATGTATTATGTAAAAAAAAAATTGATCATTCATATATTATTTTAACTTTTTGTATTAATTGTCCCCGCACTTTCAAAAGGCGACCGCCTCGCCGCTCGCGGCCTTGTCCCATTTCACCGTCCAAAACACCGGGGATACCGGTAAAAGATGCCCTCATTCGTAGGGAGGTGTTTGAGTCACCCATGAGTGGGATGCCATGTTTGTATCGCATTCGAATGTAGGACATTTTTATACTATCACCATGTGTACAAACGTCAACTAAAAGGGTTAATATGAGTTTTATCACGACTTATTATTGTGAGAGACCCAAATTACCTCAAAACTCTATTTGTGGTTGAAGCTTGGCTAGATGTTAGTTATTTTAGCATGCTACCAAATGACCACGAGAGATTCAGTTTGGCAGGGGATGACTAGAAAAGTGATATGGATACAAGTTGAGAGAATCGTGAAAAAAGGAAGACCGTTGATGGAATATCCTTAAGTTTGTGTTTGTTGGTACTAGTTATGACTTCTGAGATATGATTGTGAACACAAGAAACTATGATACATGAGATCAAAATGAGATGTATCAATGTGATTCAGATAAACTAGGCACTAGGCATACTTCATATGATCTATATGATTACTTTCATGACGGCAACGATAGGCTATAAATTCCTAGAAGATGTATAGAGAAGTCTCTCATAATATGTCAGTTGCACAACCAATTATCCGATATGAAATAATGCAAGAGAAGTTAAAGGAAAATATGTTTTCCTTAGCTTGGTGAAGCTTAAGCACTCCCTTATGTGTGAGTTAGAGATGATGAAAAATATTATTGGGTCCAGTCCACCCATAAGGGATGCTAGTAAGTCCAGTAGTTAACCTTACACTCAAACCTTAACGGGTTGACTATAAATAGTTAAATACACCATTATAGGTGTACGGAAATAAGTTTTTTCTAACGTTTCTTGCGGGAAACAAATGATGGCTCGAGTTGCTACTTCCTTGCATCACAATAGGATATCTAGTTGTGGACAAACGGAGTTCATCTGTATCGTGAAGATTACGACAATGACCAATGACTCAAATCGTGGTTGTTACGGATCCGACACTGCGAAAGAAACCTGCAAGTCTCCTAAACTAGTAGTTACAAATGAAATGCGTCAACTAGCTATTCCATCACTTCCATGTATGCATTAAATATCTCAAACCATGACGTATAATACACCGACGTATATTGACTCTTCAACATTATCAACGGTAAGAAAACAACTTTGTATCAAATGTCTAGAGCTTATCTGAGGTCCAACTCTTTCTAGGCTTTCACAATCACTTTATATATGCGTTAAACATCTTAAATAAACAAAGTATAATCCCCTCCCATGTATTTTGTTTTCAAGTTATACCTATGCTAAGAGTAAAGAAATAGCAATATCAAACCAAAATATTGGACTGGCTAATAGCAATTTAGGTTGAAGAATACAAATGGTAATACCTGAGGAAGAACAGCAAGAATGAGAGCTCGTACTTTCAGCAGAATAATGTTGCCACTTTGGATTAATGCCTCGAGTTGACTAATAGCCTCCTGCAATATCAAGAGCTGCTCAACAGCATTTTTTGGAGGAGGAGCTATGATTCTTAGAGGTTCTAATGGCTGCCTTTTCCTCACATTCCTACGCCAAAACATGACAACTGCAAGCACAACCAACATCACAGGCAATGCATATTTTATCCACCCCCTGAATATACAAAATGAAACATTTCAGAACAGCTGGGGATTACAAGAGAAGGATAGATTCAGTATATTTTAGACAGATGGAAACAACACTGTTCTGCCAAAAGTCAGAAAAGCACAGTGAATTTCCGGTCACATCAAACCTAAGGAACCTGATCAATTTCCATTTCACCTTAAGCAGAAAGGATTACAGTGGAACTGAATCTTACTCCAACATTACAACACCTGGAAATTACTTTGTATGCTAAACTTGATGTAGCTACAAAAATAAGAAAAGGGAGAAAGGGGTATAGAGAGAAGTAGTTGAGATGAGAGAGAAGAATAAGAGAGAAAAGAGGGAGAGATCGTTCATTAGGTGTTACTCATAAAATCTTCCAAACAAAGTTTATGACAGTCTGATTAAACTCCTAAAACTACATGAACGCCTATCTCTAAGTATAAAGATACGAATATGTAAAACCTTATCCGTAACCAATGAATACTCCCTCTATCCCAATTTATATGACACTTTCCTTTTTAGTCAATCCCAAAAAGAATGACACATTTCTATATTTAGTAACAATTTAACTTTAAAATGTCAATTTCACCCTTAACGAGATGATTTATAGAGCGCACACACTTGTAACTTATTTTAGACCACAAATTTCAAAAGTCTTCCAACATTTACATTCCGTCCCCAGTCAAATTACATCAAATAAATTGGGACGAAGGAAGTAAAACCTTATTCCTAACTAAAGACAAGTTATCTATTCAGTTTTTTACTAAAAACAACTACGGATATGCTTTAATTCCACGGAAGTTGGGGTCGGCTATATGAGTCTTCACTAACCATGTCAATCCATTTAAAACCATTCCTAACTAAATAATAAAGATAAATAAGAATTAAAGAAAATAAGAGTGCAATCTAAATTGAGTTATATCATACTTTCCTGATCGGCAAAAGCTCAGGGAACGGAGGAGGGGAAATAATAAAGGGATTGTCCATCCACACTGGTGAAAATTTAAAAGAATGTCTCTAGATTAACTCATTGAACATGAAAATGAAAGCAATACAAAATTTTGTAATATTATTCTTTTCATGACACCTCATTCTTCTCTTTATTCCTCTTGTTGTCTTTTTCTCGTTTTTTCCCCATTCTTCTTTTTTTTCCTTGAAAATTTCTTTTTTGGCCTCAACAATGTTCAAAGTGAAGTGAGCTCATTCATTAACCCCTCGCAACTAGCCAGTAGCGCAAGGGATAGTTAATCTGGATCCATTTTGGCCTACACAATCCTTGGTGCTCTATGTACCTAAAAAAATGAATTAGCACCTACTTCACGAATTCACAAGCTAACTGATTTTTTTATAGGTCACAAGCCAACTGAATTTTCCATCTTCATATTCTCTTTTTTAGGGGGAAAGGTAACTTTATATTCATACAAAAGCCTTCATCGCCCAAAAGTGATGAAGGTAGGGTTACAACCCATACTCAGTAGGATTACAATCCACATAACGAGCTATCGATTTACAAATTTCCATGAAATCAACTAAATGTTCGGTATCTCGCACCCTATCTTGTTTAAACCAAAAAAGCTGAAGATTTTATTTAATCCTAATCTTCTGAATATTGCTATCACTGACCTCAAAACACCTCCCGTTTCTTTACTTCCATATGGTCCACCATATGCATGTTGGTACACTCTTCCACCAATCTTCAATGGATCCTCTTCTCCCAACTCCATTCCAGCACTTCAGCAGCTCAAATAAGTGCTTGGCATTACCCAGTTCACCCCAAGTATACAAAAGAACATGTTCCACAAATTTGCAGTTGTTTACAGTGTAAGAAGAGGTGCTCATTGACCTCATCTTTTAAACCACACATGAAACACCTTGAGCAAATTTGTAAACCTCTTCTCTTTAAAGCTTCATGAGTAGCAAGACAGGCTCTTCTAATAACCAACCAGAAGCAAGGTGTTTAACTCATAAACCTTTTCCCATGAAGACAGGCTCTTCTAATAACCAACCAGAAGAGGTTTATGAGTTAAAGGCTCTTCTAATAACCAACCAGACAAAACAAGATACCTTTACGGGAACTTTGATCTTCCAATTAGTTTCCAAGGTGATACAAGATAAACAAGGAAGACATGAAATCACACACCAAAACAGTCCACAAGTCAAGAAACCGAGGACTATCTTGGTGACCACACTCGGATTCGCTAGTGATAACAATAATGGAGAGAATATCACGTGTTAAACACATTAATCAGCCAGCCCCAAGCTAAGATTAACGACAATATATGAAGCACAAGATGAACATGACAATGTGAAGAACAACAACAAGACAAACGACTTACAATACAAGATACCAAACCATGACAAGATTACAAGAATGTAAATGATAGAAAGATAGACATACACTACTACAAAGTCTAAGAACCTAATGTGTTCTCAAACACAAAGACCCTTAACAATGAAAGTAGCAACACCTACATTCTTCAAAGAACACAAGAGGGAACTCAATCCTTCAAGCATCCTAGGTTCCAAGCAAACAAACAACAAGAGTGAATTCACACTCTAATTGTTACCTAGTTTCGGCCAAGCCCCTTTTGGGAGAGAACTCGTGTGTTTCAAGAGTGAGATACAATCAAAAAAAGCTGAAAACTAAAACCCTAGAATGTTCCTTTTATAGTGTATTACATAATAGGAGTTAAAAGGGCAAAAAGGCCCCTCAATGATGGGGCGCCCCTCTAGTGCATGTAGTGGGCTGATTTGGTGTGTATTTAGGTCCTATTTGCACTTCATTTTGTACACACCAAGCCTCGGGCCCAACACACTCTCTTAAATCCATCTACGTGATCACACTTGTATCATCCTCTCCATCTTGAGAGGAATTTGTCCACAAATTCAAGCAATCACCACCCACAAGCTCTCCTCTTCGAATCATCTTTTCAATGCTCCTCCCAAGGTTAGGATGTTCAACCAAGGGTTCCATGAGTTCATCAAGCATGCACCTTGGACTTACATGTTCTACAACCTGCACATAAGAAGAATGGATGCTAGGCAAAGTGCTAGCATCTTGGCTAACAAGCAACAAAGGGCCTTTGTGGGCAAATCCCACAACCCTAACTCTCGACATTTCTTCTTCTTCACCTTCCTCACTCTCGGATTCTTCGTCCACACCTTCACTAAGCATGACTCTCCTTGCCATATACATAGGCACTACACACTCTCCATCAATCGGCCAAATATCTTCCCCACCTTCATCGATTTCCACCTCGGCTTCTAGCTCTCTATCTTGAGCTTTTTCATCACACTCATTCGATTCAAGCCCCATCTCCTCACCAAGGTAATACAATTTTCCCTTCCTAAGGATTACATTCCTCCGATTTGGGCATTTACTAGCCTTGTGCCCCCACCCTTGACATTTAAAACATTGAAATCCCTTAGGACGAGAAGTAGAATTTGGTTTACCTTCGTTTCTTAGGGGATACCTTTGGGCAGCCTTGGTTTCGGTTTGGACAACCTTGTTCTCGGCTTGGTTGACATTGGATGAGTGCTCTTGATGTTGGTGCCAATCCGGGGAAGGTTGTTGGTGATTCTTGGACTCGAAAGCTGAGAGCTCTCTCTCAATTTCCAAGGCCGCTTGGAAGATGCCATCGATGGTGTCAAACTTGTGGAGGGTCATCCGAGTAGCTATGTCCCTATTCAACCTGACTTTGAAAAGTATAATGTCATGGCTCACTTGTTCTCCTCGATGGTCAAGCTTCAACATCAATTGTTGAAATTCATCATAGTATGCCATGACACTTTTGTTTCCTTGCTTCAAGTTATACAACTTGGCAAGAAGTTCATGTTTGTAGCCCTCGGGTAGGTACCTTTGACGCATAAGGTACCTCAATCTAAACCATGGAGATGGCTGCCCGGCAATCAACACATCACTAAACCGCTTCACATACTCCCACCAAGTGTTTGCATATCCCTCAAAGTGAGCGATAGCATAACAAATCTTCTCTTCGGTTAGATCATTCACTTGGAATATATTATCACACGATGACTCCCAAGCAAGATACGCATTGGGATCACTCTCGCCCTAGAAGATTGGAAGACTAACTTTGATGGTGTTGATACCTAACTCCCGAGTTTGGTGACCACCCCTCTCCTCTCGGCCTAACTCACCTTGTCTACCTCTCACCTCTTTTTCCCTCAAGTGAACATTACCATAAGCTCCATATCCCCATGTTGTTCCTCTCTACCATAACCCTCAACATGATTTGGTGGATTTGGATTAATTGGATTCGGCTTTGGAGGATAACACGGCCTTTGGTTCAATGGAGCTTGGATTGGAAAGTGTGGTCTTTGGTTAAGTAGATGGCTCGGGTTTGGAGGTATTTGGGTTCCAAATCCGTCGTGTTGGACTTGGTGAAGTGGAGGGATGGTGGGTCTATCATACTCATGGTTTTGGGGAGCAATTGGTGGTTGGCTCGGTGATTTGTTCATTTGGTGTAACATTTCAGGGGAGATAGTAGGGGAAGGGTTTCGAGGAGTTGAAGGTCGGGAACTTCTTTGGCTTTCTACCCGTTCTAACCTCCCACTCATGGTAGACACATCCCCCTTTATTATTGCCAAATCCCCTCTCACGGTACCAACTTCGGTGTTCAATCTCTCAAGTGTTCGGGTGATAGCCTCAAGGGAGGCTTTCATAGTGTCAAGAGTATTATTGTCCACGGTTTGAGATGTGGACCATTCCATTGCGAGTACCTAATAAAAATATCTACAAAAACAGCAAACAAATTAGTTCAATTAGTGGTACATCTTACCCTCCCCAGACCCCACTCTGTGGGAATACACTGGGTTTGTTGTTGTTGTTGTTGTTGTTGCCTCACCACACTCACACACTTCGATTACCTTACTCGTAGCTTCACTAGTGTTGTAAGCCGGCTAAGGAATCCGTGAGGAGCCGAGGATTGAGTCTACTCTTGTCCGGATTTGATTTCAGTTTTGAAACTCAAACAAATATCGTAGGATGAGACCCAAGAACTAATCAACGAATCACAACGACAAAAGGTACTCAAATAACGCTAACACGAACAAACGGACACAAAACTAACTAACAAGATAGTAGGAGATTACTAGGTCGTCAATTAATGTTCAAACCAACAAACGAAACTAAGAAGCAATATGATGAAACTAAGAAATCTAAAATTTGAACTCAAAAAAAAAAAATGTTGCGTGAACAGTAATTTAGTGACGTGGCAGTCCACTATTGGCCTCGGTTTTGTCAAAATTTTACTCTCTAAATTCAAGTCTTGACCAATTTACAACTTGAAAATGGTGGATTTGGTTAATGGAGGGAAATTTGGTCTTGGAGCTTCTTTTTCAAATTCAAAACAAGACTAGACTTCTTGGTACTTTCTCGTTGAAACAAGGTCCTTAAATCAAGGAAAGTAGGTGAAAAGTAGTGGTCAAGTCTTTGAAATGATGTGAACAAGTCTTTCACCTTTTTAGATCTATTTGCACTTTAAAGCTTAATAAGATGATGAATGTGGTCAAGACTTCAAGAACACAATAACAACATCAAGAACAACCAACAACAATCTCTCCAAGAACAACAAGTCCACAACAATTCGGCCAACCCACAACAACAACAACAAGATTGTCCACACGGCCACACCTGTGTTCACGGCAACAACTTCAACAAATTCAAGTTCAAGCTTAGATTTGGACACTTTGTGTTGGTGAGAAAGAAACCAACACTTGAAACACTCTAAACAAACAAAATACTACCAGATCTAGCCAATAAAAACAAGAAAATCTCGGCCAAGACACAACAAGACACACTTTTCGGCCAAGAACACAACAATGGACAGATTGCTATTTTCTGGAATTTTCAACTTTTCAACAACTTTTTTTTTTGTTTTTTTGTTTTTCCAACTCTCTAACCCAAGATTGATCTTGTTAGTATAAAATCAAAGATGGCTTTGATACCAAATGATACAAGATAAACAAGGAAGACACGGAATCACACACCAAAACAGTCCACAAGTCAAGAAACCGAGGACTATCTTGGTGACCACACTCGGATTCGCTAGTGATAACAATAATGGAGAGAATATCACGTGTTAAACACAATAATCAGCCAGCCCCAAGCTAAGATTAACAACAATATATGAAGCACAAGATGAACATGACAATGTGAAGAACAACAACAAGACAAACGACTTACAATACAAGATACCAAACCGTAACAAGATTACAAGAATGTAAATGATAGAAAGATAGACATACACTACTACAAAGTCTAAGAACCCAATGTGTTCTCAAACACAAAGACCCTTAACAATGAAAGTAGCAACACCTACACTCTTCAAAGAACACAAGAGGGAACTCAACCCTTCAAGCATCCAAGGTTCCAAGCAAACAACAACAAGAGTGAATTCACACTCTAATTGTTACCTAGTTTCGGCTAAGCCCCTTTTGGGAGAGAACTCGTGTGTTTCAAGAGTGAGATACAATCAAAAAAAGCTGAAAACTAAAACCCTAGAATGTTCCTTTTATAGTGTATTACATAATAGGAGTTAAAAGGACAAAAAGGCCCCTTAATGATGGGGCGCCCCTCTAGTGCATGTAGTAGGCCGATTTGGTGTGTATTTAGGTCCTATTTGCACTTCATTTTGTACACATCAAGCCTCGGGCCCAACACACACTCTCTTAAATCCATCTACGTGATCACACTTGTATCACAAGGCCAGTTCCTCTCCTCTCCCAGTAGTAAGACTTGACTGTAAATACTCCTGTATTGTGTAACTTCCAAATTGGTCTGTCTTGTCCTATAGCATTGTTTGAGGCATTGCTCAGAACCTGAAGAAATTCAGTTACTCTGTCTATCTCCCAATCATTTAATGCTCTTCTAAATATTAAGTTCCATCCTTGAGGCTCCATACTTAAGATACTTCATCATTTTTCTGAAGGCATATAATGTACAAATGTAGGAATAGAGTTCTAAGGGTGTCCTCACCCACCCAGTGTTCACTCCAAAACTCTGTTCTCATTCCATCTCCCACCTAAATGTGGCTATTAGTATCAAACGGTGTCCACAGCCTTCTGATAGTATTCCACACACTGCATCAAAAAGTGCCCACAACTTCTTCAGTTGTCCAGCATCAAAAAGCACCATCTTTTTCTGTGATGAGTCTCCTCCACAAAGCCATATCTTCATTGCAATAACTCCACAACCATTTTTGAAGAAGGCAAGTGCTCCGTGTGCTAAGATGTTTTATGCCTAAACCTCCTTGTATCCTGTTGAGGGTTACAACTTTCCATTACCAAATTATATCCTTTTTTTTCTCCTTGCCATAAGAAAATTGTTCTCAATTGATTAATCTTCTTCTCTATGCTTCTAGGAATGGGGAACAAGTTCTTCATGAAAGTAGGAAGGGCATCCATCATTGATTTTATTAGCGTCACTCTGCGCCCCCCACCCCACCCCACCCCACCCCACCCACCCAAAAGAGAGGTACCGACTCTTCCATCTAGACAGCTTTTTATGCACCTTTCCAACACTTCATTCCATACTTCAAGTTCTTTGTTTCAGGCTCCTAAAGGTATTCCAAGATACTTGGTAGGTAGTGAAGCTACATGGCAACCGAAGTTCGCAGCTAGTAACTGCAGGTTGTCTACCTGATTTATTGGGAATAAGAAACTCTTGTGCCAGTTGACATGTAACCCTTGACATGCAACCCTAATATGCCTTCAAAGATAGTTAGGATTGCTCTTAGATGTCTCATCTGTTCCACCTTTGCATCACGGAAGATGAGTGAATCGTCAGCATAAAAAATATGTGATCTCCACAGCATTGTCTGTATTTGTTTGAGCACTGCATCCCTTTATCCACCTATTCTCCCCTTCTTTCCTGACCATATGGTTCGGGCCCCCATGGCTAATCAAAATAAGAACGGTGATTTGGGATCACCCGGCCTAAAGCCCTTTGGGATTTGAAACCCTTCGTGCCTCCTTTGATGATGACAGAAAATTTCACTAGGTAAACAAAATTTACTCCAGTTAATCCATTTATTGCCAAAACCGACTTCCTTTAGAATAATTGGTAAAAAGGCCCAGTTGACATTAGCATAGGCCTTTTCAATGCCAAGCTTGCACATGATGTCAGGTGTCTTCTGTTTTTCTCTTGAATCCACCAGTTCATTAGCCATAAGAGCTACATCCATTATTTGTCTCCCTTTCAACCCTTTCAAGAAGGCTAATTGATGGTCATCCACCAATTTACCCATTATTGTCTTCAGCCTTTCAGTCATGATTTTAGAAATGCTCTTATATACACCACCTATCAGACTGATTGGTCTGAAGTCTCTCAATTCCTCTGCTCCTGGTTTCTTAGGAATTAATGCTATAAAGATAACATTAAAGGATTTCTCAAAGATTTCCTTCTAATGAAAATTTTGGACAGTCATCATTAGATCCCTGCTTAAGAGTTTCCCAGCATGCTTTGAAAAAACTCATTGTAGATCCATCTGGGCCAAATGCTATGCCACCATCATACAACTTAATTGTCTGGATCACCTCTTCTTCTGTGAATGGTCTTTGTAGCCAGCCTTGTTCTTCCTGGGTGATTTTAGGACAATCAACAAAAAGTTGGTCTCTAGACTTTCAGACGCTAAACACAAATTTTTATAGAACTCTACCATGGCTGTTTTTATTTCTTCAGGTTCTTGAATCTCTTCTCTCCTCACTACTAGTCTATCAGTAGTATCATATCTCTTGTGAGCAATTGCCATTCCCTAAAAGAACTTAGTGTTCTTGTCTCCTTTTTGCAGCCATAGGAGTCTGGATTTTTGCCTCCAGCTATCCTCTTAGCCAAATCTTCCAACTCCACTATGATTGTTGCTCATATCATCTCCTCTTTTGTAAGGTCTCTGCTGTCTTGAATCAAATCCATCTCGGCCAATTTCACTAAAGTTTGCATTGCTCCAAGCCTTGATCTTTTGCTTCAACATCCTCAACTGGATGTTTAGTTTGTGATCAAGGCAGACATCCACCAGAAAGTCATCCACCACCCATGAACCAGATCCTTGAAGCCTTTTACCTTGAGCCACCAATTCTCAAATTTGAAATAAGCTCTTTTCTTAGCACCCACACTCCAACAGAATAGGACAATGGCCAGAAATCACTCTAGGCATAATCCTTTGTCTGATGCTTTTGAATGATTCGTCCCATTCCATAGAGTAAAGGAACCTATCTAATCTAGCTGCACTCTGATGATTTGCTCCCTAAACCAGGTGAAATTCCCACTTTTTAAGTGGAGATCATGGAGTTTCATATCTTCTATCCACCTTGAGAAATCAGACATTACATTTGTGATTCAGTTGCAGCCCCTTCTCTCCACCGTATACCTCATTGTTCTGAAGTCACCACAAGTTACCAAGGGACCACCACAAAATTCTTTAACAGCTGCAATTTCTTCCAAACACTCTAGCTTTCCATCTCTGCTATGTGCTGCATATACTCCAGGGAAGTTGGATGTTCATGTTCCAACTGAAAGAATTCTGCACAGACACCAACATATATGTGATAGAATATCACTCTGTTTCTACAAGCTCCCCTGTCCAAATTCTACTATCCCACATTAGCAATACTCCCCACAACAACCACAAGCTTCCATGAATCCACACCTCATCCACGTCCCAGGCCATAACTTTTTAGCTACATTCTCCACACCTTGTTAAGTTTTGTTTCTTGCAGACAATATGCATCTGCCTTCCACTTCAGTAAAGAGGACTTCACAAGTCTTCTACTTACATCATTGCCTCCTCCCTTACTCTAGCCATACGGTGATGTATTTGAAATTTATGAAGAGTCACAACAGATTTCTATTACAAGGTAATGTGGAATGGGATGGGATGACAATGCACATCCTAAAAGGAGCATTTCTGTTAACTGTTTATTTAAATAAAAAGGTCATCTATATCAATAAAACTAGAATTTCAGGAGCCAGAGAGTTGTTATTAAAATATTGCAGGAAAAAATATTTGTATAATCTTTCGACATCTTGGACTTGAGTTCTGTCTAACACATAAAACGAGGGAAAAGTTAAGTATTAGGTACCTGATTATTGCATAGCTTACAAACACTATAAATAACATTGACTTCCATGGATCTTTCCATGAAGCTAATAGTTGAAGGTGGCTAATTGGTTTGATAAGAGGGAAAAGCAGCTCCTGTGAAAAAATTTATTTTTTAAAAGTGTCATCCTGAGGAATGAAGAAATATTATGTAGTAATAGCTCTGCAACTAACAAGTTTCTAAGCAGTAAGCAGCAATAACATATCACAACTCAAACATTATGGCATCCTGCGGAATGGAGAAACATTATGTAGTAATACTCATTTCAAAATTCACATTTTACAATAACAATCAAAGCCAAAAAAGTATCCCTATTTATGAAGTGATACTTTCAAAGCTAGGGTGCAAGAACTCCTTAGTTCTAATCTATATCTATAATCTATAATCTATATTTATAATCTATAATATATTAAAAGTGTGAAGGGCCTTAGAAATATTATTTGAACTTTTTGCCCTTCACTAAAAGTCTTTGTTTTAGACAAAATTGTCTTTTCACTATTTTTATAATATTTAAAGATTTGAAAATTAATTAAATATTTATAGTAAAACTTTCCTTATTAGAAGTCTTTAGAAGTAATGACAATTAATACCTTTTTCATTAGTTTAAGAATTTTAAAAATCTATTTGATTACTTAAATTAAATAAGCGGATAACAAAGTTCAACTTAGAAAAGGTAACAAACGTTCTTTTAAAAAAAGACAAATTCCACTTAGAAAAGAAAACAATTTCTTTTTTTAAAAAAAAAAACTCTTGAATAAAATTTTGACATTAAAGATTTATTTTTTAATATTTAAGGAAAAAAAAATAGAAGTTCCAATTGTATTGTGCATCTATTTCAAATTTTCGGTTAGTACATTTTTCATATTTGCCATACATTCAAGTCTTTGATCCGTAATTACAAATTTGCTTTATTTTTGGTTAGATACTTCGATTTGATTTTCATATTATTATTAACTTAACTTGGCCATGATGTGGTTTGTTTTTTCTTTCTTTCACCACTTAAATTTGGTGTAGTTGTATTTGGAAAGTGATTCGAACTTTTTGCACTTCATTAAAAATATTTACAATAGACAAAATCGTTTAATTTTAATAATCAAAAGCTACACGTGCAGCTAAACTAGTTACATTAAAAGCATGAAGGTCCTTAGGAATGTTGATTGAAGTTTTTGCCCTTCATTAACAGATTCTATAATACACAATTGTCATTTACTATTTTCTTAAATTATTAAGGATTCTTTTATTTGTATTAATTCTTGGTTTAATTGTAATGTGTTTGGGTAAAATTTTCATCGCATACTTAATTTATTTTATTTTTTTTCTTTTGTATGACAGGAATTTAACTTTACAAACATATACTAATTATGTGTCTGCGCCTTATGTGAGTTAGTAAGAAAGTAAAACATTAGCATAAATAATTTGCTTAGTTAAAAAATAAAACACTACCATAAATAATAGTATTCGCAAAAGAAGAATAAAAAATCTTCCATATTCATTTTTTACTTTTGAAATGGTAAAATCTTCCATATTTTAGTAATCCCTTTCTTGGAGGGAAAAGAGTTGCACTTCTATATATTGAGGATCCTTCC